>JAWMRA010000146.1:2005304-2066209 GCA_035584735.1 Pseudotriccus pelzelni | reverse complement strand
GCGGCCCCGCTCCGCTCCCCGCGCACGTCACGCGCGCCCCCGCGCGCCGAGCAGGCGCAGCCGCCGCCGCCCCCTCAGACCCCCCCGCGCCCCCGGCGGCGTGAGGGGCAGCGAGGGGAGACCCCGCACACACCCCGGGGGGACCGGGCGGCACCGCGGGGGGACCCCGCACACACCCCGGGGGGACCGGGCGGCACCGCGGGGGGACCCCCCCCACACCCCGGGGGGACCCCTCACACACCCCGGGGGGACCCCCCACACACCGCGGGGGGACCGGGACCGGGCGGCACCGCGGGGAGACCCCGCACACACCCCGGGGGGACCCCCCACACACCCCGGGGGGACCCCGGACACACACCTTGGGGGCACGGTGAGGGAATGACGGAGACCCACCCCCCAGACGTGATCCCTGGAGGGCAGTGAAATAATCTCCAGAATAAACACCCAACCTTTAAGTAGCCCGGGGCATGGTTTTGGTTCTGTGGAGCTCTTTTATCAGCATGAAAATCCTACTTACTTTGTTAAATGTGAGAATTCAATATGAAGTTGAAACAGTAGTATTTTAATATGTAAAAGTAGTTAGGACACAGATATGAACCTTCTCATGACAAGTGTAAGAACTTTGTATTCCTGTTTGTCACAAGGTTCAGAGCCTGCTGCACAAATAGGAACAAAGAAGGCCTTGGGCAAGGCTTGGTGCCTGCTCCGTACCTTTTATTCATTGGCAGCCAGGGAGAAATCCAGACCCTGGAGCTGCGTTTCCAGGTGGTTTGCAGTGTACAGTTTGCAGAAGTGGAGAAATGTGACCCCAAAGCCTCAGGTGTTGAGGCGATTGCTTAGACACACTGGGGCAGTATGGGGTGACCACGCCATGAGCTGGCACTGTGCCCTGGGGCCAGGAGGGACACTGAGATCCTGAGGGGCAGTGGGAAGAGTGTGGCCAGCAGGTCAGGGAGTGATCCTGCCCCTCTTGCTCGGCCCTGGTGAGGCACATCTGGAGAGCTGTGTCCAGTTCTGGCCTCCTCAGGACAAGAGAGACTGGAGAGGGTCCAGCAGAGGCCACAAAGGTGATTTGGGGTCTGGAGCATCTCTGATGAGGAGAGACTGAGGCCTGGGCAGTTTGGAGAGGAGGAGACAGAAGGGATCTCATCAATCCCTACAAATATCTCTACAGGAGTCAGAGGATGGTGCCCAGTGACAGGATGAGGAGCAATGGCCATAAACTAAAACACAGTAAGTTACAACTCACCATGAGGAAGAACTTCTTTCCACGAGGGTGGCAGAGTCCTGGAACAGCTGCCCAGAGAGGGTGTGGAGTTCCCCTCTCTGGAGACATTCCAAACCCACCTGGACATATTCCCGTGTCACCTGCTCTGGGTGGCCCTGCCTTGGTAGGGGTTGGACTGGATGATGTCCAGAGGTCCCTTCCAATGCCACTATTCTGTGACTGCTGGGCACCTCCACCATATCCAGGGGTCTCCATGGGGGCAGAGCCCCCATCACGGACCCAGTGGGAGCTGAGGGGTCCCATACCAGCACCGTGGATACGTGACAGCATTGCCTTATCTCTTCCTCCTATTCCTTTTCAAAGCAGTAATGGAATATCAAACTGCACACTCCTGAATCCTGTGGTCACTCTGAGGTTGATAAAACAGCTGGATCGAGGTCAACAACAACCACAGTTTGTCAGATTGTGGCACTTCCCGAGGCTGAGAAGGGACAGAGAAAGGCAATTCACTGACACAATTCCTTGACACCTTCAGATCTGAATTTATGAGGTCAAAAGGGCTTAAAACTGATCGTCTGGGATCTAAACAGATGTGCCAACACCATTTCTGTGTGTTTCTGAAGATAACAGAGAGGGAACCATTCTCACTTCTTCTGTTTCTGATAGAAACTGAAAAGCAGCTGGGTGACAGGAGGATGCTGTTATTGAACATGCCTGTTAAAGGACCCTGGGTGAGACAAGGAAAAGCAGGGCCATCTTTCCCTCTTCCTCCTCTACTGACTCCAGCACAAGGTGCTGCTTCAAAGCTGCCTCTGCAGGTGTCACCATTATGAACATTCAGCTTCTTTGTGCTTTAAGCTGCCACTAAATTCTCAACACTGATAAGCACGATCATTGCTTTAGCCTGCCTGCACTCTCAGAAGACATTCCAATGAAGGTTTGCAAGCAGTCCACATCCAGAAAATCTTTGGATTCTTTTTAGTGAATTTTTGTTCCTGTGATTTCATCAAAGTTCCTTTGACAACATTAGTGATTTAACAGTTGGCAAATCTGCCCTCTCGTTTCAGGCTTAACTGCCCACAAGTGTCTTGCAGCAGTAGAAGTAAAACCAGTGAAACTTGCCCACTTTGGCTATTTGTGACTTTGGGGGAAAAACAAAAACCAAACCAAACAAAAAAACCCTCAACCTTTCTGAAAACCTTATGATTCTGGTTTTGTCATATACTTTCACGTATTACCTAATACTGAGGTAAAGAATCTTCTAATATAAATATAACGAGCTTCAGACTTTCTGGAAAATGGGAAGTAAATCCAGGACTTCAGTCTCTTTAATTTGTTAGTGGCAAGGTAGTCAATCTTCCACAGCTTCATTTATTTTCATCATTTACAGAAAGAGTTACAAAGAAAGCCATGGCAGTTTTAAAGGCAAACCATTCTAGCTCAGAATTATATATCTGTTGTTTTCTTTCTTTGAATATTGGCTTTTAAGGGGAAAAGCAAAGCAATGTCAGTCAGGGCCCAACAAGCTCTACGTGCTACAATGCCCTGAAGAATTTTCAAAGTTAGAGCTAAGAGAAATTCACAGCCCTGTAAACAGCATGAGTGTTTTCTGAGGCAGCTTCTTGTGACAGGGGCTTCTTGTCATTTAGGCACAGGCCACGAGGTTAATCCCAAAGAACCTGTGTCCCAACAGATGTGCAGCCACCTCAGCGATACTGAGCAGCAGCTCTGGGAACTGTAATGTCAGGTATTCACAAAGAGTTCTCACCAATTACACAGTACACAATCGGGTGCTAAGATCATGTGATATCATGTTTTGGTTTATAATTATCTTCTGTACCTTTTCTTTGCAATAACTTTTAGTGCTTTCTAATAGTGATTGCTCTTTCCTCTGTGTCCCAATCCACAGGGTTTCACTGCTCTCTCAGCATATGCACTACCCATGATCAGCAGCATTCCAAGATATTTCTGATATAGGAAGCACTTGTTCTCAGTATTTCTGTAAAGAGATTAGAATTAAATTAATAGCATGACACACACTCCTGCTGGCTATTAAAATAATTGGATCTAATCAAACTACATTTATATGTATTTATTAGTGTATGCTGCTTCTGAGCGTGCACTCACCAGGAGCTTTGGGAGATGATTTTCATGCAAATAACTGAATGTATTAGGACTGTGTGCACACAAACTGAAACAGGTTTTGAAATATTTAAAAACATTTCAGCGGGACCAGTTCCTGTAAAATTCCTGAAGAAGGAATTTTATACCCTCGGTGGAAAAGGTAGCTCTGATTTCTATTCAGCACCAAGATAGACAATTAAATAATCTATATGCATAGGTATGTCATTAATATGCATAGGTATGTAATTAATATGTACCTGATACTGTCTCCCCCCTGCATAATCAGCATAAGGCAAATTCCTGCTGGGATAGTCAAATCCTTCCCGCTGGGGCCTGGGCTGAGAGAAACGGTCTGTGGGTGGATCTGGTGCCCTCAGGGGCTGAGGATACACAGGACTGTGCAAAGGAGAAAAAGGTTATTAAAAACCTGTGTTATAATACCCTCCCAATTGCATAAGGTGTTCCTTTAAAGTGAAATGTAAAAATATTAAAGCTCACTACTGCACTGGGGCAACATCTAAATCTTCTTTACCTTCCTGTAAACACAGAGAAAAGTGATTTTACAGAAAAATTCACAGAACGTATTCTTTGAGTTTTTATTTTCTTTTCACTGACACACCAAACAGTGCCACAGTATCTAATTTTCTATATTCCCATGATTATTTGCAGAATGTTTTAACTGCATGATAGCCATACTTTCAGCACTTTCAATGTTTATATTTAAAAAATCAGACCTTCTTGATGGACTGAAATATCAGAAAGCTCCAGTCTGTCTCTGCAGCAGAACCCTGTTACATGTGAGGAAAATGTTCTGCTGCCATTGAGCTCCACTGTGGCAAACAAGTGCTCTGCAAAACTTGCAGGTAGGAGCTGCAACAGTTGGCTGGATAATGGGGAGAGTCAGTGAAGAAGCACAACCAGGGAAACTGTGCTTCTAAAAGTAATGAAAATGAAGACATTTGGAATTATTAGAGGAAAACCGTAGAAGCCCCTGGATAAATCCGTACTTCAGGATTTATGTATGGGAATGTATGTGAAGAGTCCAGTCTAAAGCTTTGCCATGTACTGGACCTTTGCTGGTTGCTGTGCTGCTGGCAAAGCTACAAAGTCATGCTGAGCCACCAAACCAGAACATAAAGTGAAAATGAACAAAAAATACAGAAAAAGAGCAACATACACGTAATTCCCTCTTTGGTTTGGGATTGAGACATCATCAAGATCTTCTCTTCTCAGTGAAGCTTTTGCAATTTGTCCACCCCAGCCATCTAGATCCTGATGGAGAGGATCAGGTGGTTACACAGAGCAAAATGACAACAAATGACAAACTCCAGCTCACCAGGCACAGTACGTTGGAAGTTATAAACCAATCTAGCGCTTACAAAATATAATATTTGTTATAGACACATTTTCAAATGTATAAATTCAATTTATCTAAAAGACTCAGTAGAAAAGCCTTTATAGACTATATGTTATATAATCTATATAGATATAACAGAGAAACACCCACCCAGGTAAGTCTTTGCACAGTTAAGTAAACCAGTTATTAACCTCGAAAACAGCATTAGCTGAACCAAATGCAGAACTAGTTCAAAATTAAACAGCACCATCTCCTGGTGAAGGCAGGCTCAGGCTGCTGCATTGCCAAGATAATGATGCTTTTTTACAGGCAGATTTAACAGAAAATAATGGATCAGAAGACACTCCTTTCTTTCTTTCCTCAGGCAGCCCACAATGTATTCTTGTCACACACTGTATACTCCTTAATACGTAAAATAATGACCTAAACTACTGAATGAGCAAATCAACACAAATATATTCCCTTTCATGTTTCTTTGTATTAGATGTTGGTTTTTAACTGTATTTATCCATCTATTCCACTAGTTCAAGCAATGATCTCTACTACATCTTGTCTAGTGGAGAAAACTGGCCCAGCAGAGCGTGATTCTGGCCCAAAAGGCAGCAGCAGATCCTTTAGGGACCAAAACTCAAATTCCAGCTCCATCACAGACTGCAAAGGTGGTCCTATAAAAAACTCTACTCTGTCTCGCAGCAATCTTGAAGAGTTTCACCTTCTCTCATACATCCAGTTGATCTTGGAAATCAAATACTAGGGAGATTTTAAACCTGGAGTACCTTAAATGTTACCAGATGACCTTTTCTTTTTGCTGTTCATCTCCTATTCTTCTGAATCCCAGCCCCCTGCCTGGCTCCCCCCAGCCCCAGACACACGTGGTGTGCCCCGCATCTCTTACCCTGGGTGGCTGTGGGTACCTGTGCCCCAGGTGAGCGGGTGTGTCAGCACTGAAGGCAGGGTTGTGCTGTGCCTCGTCGTAAGGAGAGCTTGGCTGCTTCCTGCTTGGGGGGGAACAGTGGGAATTTAGAGCATGAGCACTGCTGAGGGTCTTGCCAAACGCTTTGGTAGTGCAGATTGGTTCAACAGCCGTGGAACAGCTACAGATGTGGCAGTGGCTGTACAAGAGCTATGTATTATTACAGCTTTTCTATGACACACATTACTGGGGCTCAGTGAAAAACAAAAACCATCTTGTCTGGTATCAGTGGGGGGAAAAAAAGGTGTTGGAAGCAAAAAGCAGCTCCATTTGCCAAAGTCTGAGACCAAAGAACGTGAGAAATTAAGCTTAATCACCCAAACTCTTGTCAGTGTTTTGGCCTTATTCCTTTTTTATTAAACTGCTGGAAAGCAAGCCAATCCTTAAGAGCAAATAAATCACAGAGGCACATTTGGTAGTCTCGAGTTTAAGAAGCAAATGGATGTATCAATCTTTAAAGCTTGTCTGGTGAGCCCTAAAGAAAAGAGGCAATGACTCAGAGTGAAGTTCTACATGTAGTAGTAAAATGCTGAGTAAGTGTTGAGTGCTGAGGGAAGATGCTCTGATTTAGTTTTAAATTGTACAAACAGTATTTTGGCAGAGGATGCTTCAGGGCAACCTTGTCCATTTGAATATCCAGAGGTTACAAATTAACCAGAATACCAGACTCCTTTTGCTTTCCTTCCATTTGGATTATAAACCCCCTTCTACCTGAACCCAGAGTCACTTACCCAGGTTTCTTACATTTACGGATGTAGAAATAGGAAAATATTGCAGTCACTATGATAACCAGTGTTATTGCAGGAATAGTAGCCACCAAAATGAAATCTACAGTGTTCCAAAGGTGGTTACATTTGGGGCCCATGTACCAGTAGTCCTTCCAGCCCACTCTGTAGTAATTACAACTGCAAATAAAAATATTCATTTTCAGCAACATCATTTTAATTCAAAAGTCAGTAATACCAAAAAAGGGTAAAATATTTTGCTATGTAACTATTTATTATTAAATACTGCAGGGGCCAAGAGATTCACTGTTTTTACAGTTTTGTTTGAAGGTGTTACTTATCTTAGTAATACACATCTTTTTCCAGACTTGAGGCAAAAGCACTTTACCAGGCTCTGGGGCAACAAGTCCAGGTTGGCATTTCAGCAAAAGATAATAAGCTTTGCTGGGAACAGGGTGCAGTACCCAAGTCATGGCCTGACTGAGGGCAAAGATCCTGTGCCAGCTCTAAGCATGATAAAAGTGCTGAGTTTCCAGACTCTGCAGATGTAAGTGAAATGTGACAGTGATATCTGTCATTATGACACTGATTTTTTAAAAGGAAAAGAAAACCAACTGTGTAATGGAGGATGGAACATTAAGATATGCCATTTGGGTTAACTCTAAAGAAAATTTGATCAACCTGGAAAAATAATGAACATGCCATTACACAGATAATGCAGTTCTAAAGTAAAATATCTGAGACAAGAAGGAGCATGTGAAGATTCAGGATTACAGGGATTACCTACATTAGGAATTACTTGTTTTTAAAAAGAAAACTCTGAGCCCAGATGCTTTGTACCAGAGTTATAAACTTATGCAGATTGTGAATGAAGATCAACATCTACTTTCATGGATCACATTACAGGGTCTAAATTTAGCTCATGGTTAAGAATATATTCGACATTTACACGGTGTATTTTTAAACAAACAAACCAACCCGACACCCTACCTGCAGAAAGGTTCTTCATTTTTACACAGACAAGAAATATTGGTAGGACAGAACTGAGTTGTGTTACCCAGGCAGGGCTGAAAGTCCTTCACTCCAGTGCAGTTGGCTGTGAATTAAAACAAATCAAGTACTTAATGCAATTATCCAGTAACATACTGTCACTGGCCTGGATTGCTAACGGCACCAGAAATTTAAGCTTCATGACATACTCTAGATGATACTAAATCTTACTTTCCAGTGCCTTGGCCCTTGAAATTTTTGAAATTATTTGAGAAATAAAGATTTACCTGCTTAAATTACTTTAATGTGTACTCATCTCCCAGCTGACCAGTAAATTGCATGTTATGATGATTTTTATCACATCATTTAAGTGTGGTTGTATCTGAATTCCACTGTGTATTATCTCTGGATTGCTGGCAAAGGCTGAAAGTCATGAAATCCGTTGGAGATTCCAACCTTCTAATTATAATCTCAATTAAAACCTTCGTGTGTGTTTTGCATTGGGATTATTCCTTATTTTGGCCTACAAAGGATCTGGGTCGTGTTCATGTCAGTTCTCATCTGTCTCTTTTGCTCTGTAAACATCGTGGGCTGTAAATCATGACCCAGAAGCTGAGTGTTTACATGTCCACAGGTGTATGAGTGGCTAAAATACCTTCCTCAGCAGCCTCAGTCAGACATTAAACATCACCAGGTTTGTCCCTCACACCCTGCACGCTTTGCTACCTGTTTCTCTCCCATGTAGGACTTGGATTCAACATCAAGCACCAACCTGAATACCCAAAAAAGCCCCAAAACAGCCAACACAGCTGAGTATAATTTGTAATAACTGTTCCCAGTGAGAGGATATACATTTAGAATGAAGCCAGAGAACTGAAGGATGTCTGGGCAGATCCTTCTGAACCCACCAGAGAACTGACTGGAAGCAAGGAGTATCAGAGCTTGGGGCACTACCAAACTCCTAACTAAAGCATTATTAGCTAGAGAAACTCTGCTCTGAGCAGTCTGGATTTCAAAAAGAGGTGGAAGCCTCCTGCCTCCCCACTGTCCAAGACAATCTAATCCAACATTTACTGCTAAGCAGAGATAACTCTAAATGATTACACAGTGAATCAAGGCTTGCATTTGTACAAATCTATTTCCACGTACTGCAGGCCTTTCTCTCAAAAGGGCATCAGCACTGAAGCATTTTCCAAGACAACCTCAATACAGATCCCACGTTATGCCTATAAAGCACAGAACAATGAAGCCTCAAGTAGCATTTGGCATGGCTTGGGAGATAAGCAACAGTAACACAATCACAATTCTTTCAGCAAGGGTACAAAAAATACTAAGGGAGCAGAAAATAACCAGCTGTGATTGTGGTGGGGAGGGAGGGAGTCTGTGCCCTCTGACATTAGTGCTCCAACATTCCATGGCACTGAGGAACTCACTGCTGAGCCCTTCACAGTACTCGAGTCTGTATCAGTGCAAAGTCAGCCTTCAACTGGGAACTTTTTTTGGCGACTGAAAGGCTGAAGTAGCATAAAAAAGTTCCTCAGGTCGCAAACCAAAACTGGTAACTAGACAATAGTATCTGCAGCTGGTTTCCATCACTATGAGGTTAGTGCTGCCTAGTTACTAACAACTGGTAGCTATCAGGTAAAGAGCAGTGATGATTAAATAAATAAATAAATGAAATCAATCAGTAGAAAATCCTCCCATGAAAAAAACACCTGACCAATACTGTATACTGTAAGGGAATCAGAGACAATTCCATATTGATTAGCTTCTCATTTAAAATTACTTTGCTTTCAATGCATTCTTGTTGTCATGCTCTTAATCACTGATGATTTTCTCTGTTAGTATCAAAAAATCTAAGAATACTTGTTATCAAAAGAATGTGTAATTCTTTAACCTCTATACCAAGTATTTCTTCCTCCTGAAAAAGAACCAAGGCATTCAACTCATTTAAAACCATCCTTTTGACATGGAGAGACTGACTCAAAATGATTCAAAGCCACCAGAACCCCAAGTATTTCAGTTGTAACGCATATGGTTGTGACATTTTTGATGTGCAGGACAGAGTAACGGGTGAAAACCACAGCACATCTGGGCCTCCATATACAATATGCTCTTGGCAGCACAGAACTCAAGAATTATGACCCAACACAGGAAAGCAGCTGTCAAAGGTTTCCCCATTTACATTGTTTTCCTGTGATTTAAAATAAACTCCACCTAAGCCATGAGGAGAATTCCCACTGGGACTGCAGTGCCACAGCAGCACTCCCACAGTGGATGGACAAGGACAAGCCCCTGTCCTGACAGTAAAATAAAATCCCACCATGTCTTACGGTTTAGAGCTCCTTGTTCACCCAGGGATCCGCTGGCCAGGAACAGGACACAGAGCACGACTTCCACAAAGGACATCCTGGAGCCAAGGGGGATAAAACACTGTTTCTTCCACACACTGCCAGCAGCAGAATGAACCCTCTTTTCTGCTACTGCAGCAGAGTCAAGGATCACGGATTTTGAGCTTGTTTTACAGCATCCTTCTCTATGAAGAATTACTAATTAACTTAAAACTGATAAAAACCTCCCGATAACTTATTCAGCATATTTTCTTTTATGAAAACTGGGTAGTTCCATAAAAGTGTCTCATTAATCTTGCTACTTCTGAATTTTTGAATCCATATGTAAAGTTTTCATTTAAGGACATAAGTTTCAACAGACTGAGGTATCTGTCGGGAGCATTTATCTACTCTCCTTTTAGAGTTATGTTACCTTTTACAGATAACAAACTTGGAATTTGAAGACAAAGTTCCTGGAAGAGACACTGTTTTAAAGACATGCCAAAGCCATGATCCTGAAGCCAACTAGCAATGAGACAGGAGCCAGGAGGGAATCCTGTCATTGTACGTATCTACCATTAAATTTTATTGGTTAATTTTTCACTTTTCTGAGAAAAGAATGGAAAATCCCCCTCCGGCAAGGATAAATGACAACAGAAACTGATACCTTAGCACACTCTCAAACTGTCATCTGGCCTTTTCATTATTTAAAGATTGTTTCTCTACTATTCTCAACATTCACTGCATGAGATCCTCAATATGTCGTCACTTCTATGTGAATGATTTGTCATCCTGAACACTGTACAGGACTCAAAGTTTGTGGGAGATGAACTGTGTTACAGTTTCAATTGGCAAAAGCATTGTTTTTAGGATGGTGCCCTCCAAGTTTCTCCATAATTGATAAAATCCCAATGTGGATTTCCTAATTTGACAGGGGCTGGCTGCTTATGCAAACATGCCAACCACAGTTACACTAACAGCAAAAGGTAAACTTTAACCTTTACCTTTCAGAGGATAAATAATGATCTCTAAAAATCAATGCCTAGTAAATTCTTGAAAGAATACTGCTCTGGCTGAAAGCCTAACAGCAGTTAATTTTACAGCAGGGGATCAGAGATTCTCAGCTCTGCCAGAAGATTGCTGTACAACACCCAGGAACAGAGAAATTACACAGACCTCAGTAAAAGAAATTGCATGATTCTTCTTCAGATGAAGGCAGGAGTGTGAAGAACCAGTTCATACAGCTGCTTTGTTCCTCTGGCTCACGGGGAATTCTGCTCTGGCTCCAGCTCACAGCTGCTGAGTGCCAGTGCTTCAGGCTGGGTGATGAACAAACACCTTGACCTGGGGCTTTGAGATTTCATTCAAAGATGCAGAAATGCAATTTGCAGTTTTTACTTGGGTGAGATGTTTTAATGAAGCAGATCACAAACCCCAGACTCGTGACTTTGTTACACCCTTGGCATTTATGAACAGAGCAGGTTTGGACATGGTCCCATAGAAGGGGCTGCACAGCCCCATCAGGCTTCTCTTTTTAGTGCTTTCTTGGGTAACAACAAATAAACCCAGTGCCAACAGACCTAAACAGCTGTGAGCTTTTTCTTTCACAGCACACCCCTTTCCTCCTCTTGTCTGAGTTTCTGGAACACAGCAGAATCAGGTGCCAAGTTATGCATTCTCTGACTAGACTAGGTACAATATATCTAGACTGATCTCACTTCCTCAAATACAGAGCTATAACCAAAGCAAAATTACTGTCCAAAATTCATGGTGAAAGATGCTCATTAGCTTTACTCTTAATTAATTTCAGATCTGGTTCAAGGAGGCTTTGGAGAACACCTTCTACCCCTCAGCATTGCAGGGGTTCCGAGGGCGGTGCAAACAGAACACAAGCTGCCAAGTCCTCCAATACTGGAACTGGGAGTGCTGCAGGTACGGCACAGGAAGGGTTCCCCACACTTAGGACCAGCACAGGCTCAGTTCAGACCTATCCCTGCTCACAGCAAGGGAAACACAAGCAATTCCTTTCAGTTGTTGCAGCAAAAATCCATCTCCCACAGCCATTCCCTAAAGGGCAAAGAACCGCACCCTGGACAAGGATGGGACTCTGCCCCACAAAGACCTCAGGACCCCCTCTGGTTTGGACACTGGGCTACAGGAGGAGCACAGCAGTGCTGTGGTAGGGTAAATAAAATTCTGATTTCTGCAATATGTTCAATCACAGCCTTTCCTGACTGCAGTTCACCATTAGCACAGGGCTGAGCTTTGCTTCTTGGAATCCCTGCAATTTAAAATAAGAACAACACACCATCTAGTGCATACAGATACTCCTTAATAAAAAACAAAGGCTTTATAGGACCCCACTTTCTTTTTGGATTTAAAATACGTTTTCAGTATTTCAGTGTGATTCAGAAACCTCCGGAACTTTCACTACAAAGTAACTACACTGATGCATTACAATACCTTCACAGGAATTCTTTCCTAAGTTGTTGAGGAATCACAATGACAAGGTGCCATTAAAACAGCCACGTTTCTTACTCACACAGTTCATCTTCTTTTGAATAATTCACACTGCAGGATACACCATGTGACCCTTGGCTTGGCAAGTGACTTTACCTGGACGATTAGCACAGAGCCACTCTGAGATAACGACACTTATCAGCCTCAGTCTTTAACAGTACCAGCCTTTCCTCCAGCATGGATAAAATTTCCAAGTCCGGAGCCACGGAATCCTTTAGAAGAAATCACCAAGGAACGAAAATGGAAGCGTGTCTCAAAATTTAAGATGCTCAGCATTAACATGTCCTGCCTGTTACTTCAGTGGTTTCTTCTGGGAACGTTTCAGTACTTCAGGGGTGACGTTGTTTCCCCAGGTGTGACTTAATCATGTTTACCAACTTAACTCTTAAAGAGGAAAGAAACTGACAATTTGTCCTACAGTTGAGACAACAGACAGAAGTTAAACTTCATTTTTAAAAAGTATCTTATCACCCTTTATTTCCAGGTGCTTCACAGCAATATGACAAAATAAAGTATCACAATCAGTTTTATGTAAATAAAAAATTAATATCAACAAGTTCCAAATCTCCCTATATCGAATACAATCAATCATAAATAAAAAAAATGCATTAAATTAAAGCTATTTCTGTATTATAAAATACATGTGACCCAATTCTTTAAGACATCGAATTTTTCAAAAATATGTAACATAAAAATTACTGTATATGTTCTTACTTTTATGTTACTGTATTATTGCATTGTGAAACAGACTTTAAGTGATACATTTGAGAGGCATTTCAAACTGTTTCACTATAAATTAATAAACATATGTCTCACAGTGCAACTTTTCCCCATCTTACGTTAATTTTTCATTGTAACAGATTTGCCTGTTGGGTCTGAAATCTTGAGATCAAGTCAGGCACATATTTATATTGAAGACTCCCAAGCCATGGCATCGTGGAGATCTGAATTTGCTTTTTTAAAGCCATTGCATAGCACCTTTACTAAGATTACTAATACAGACGTGTGGCTACAGTTGCTTGCAGTCACCTGGAACAAGCAGAGTATTATACAAACCCTGGAGGCTCAGATGTCTGACCTGAAAGCACAGAACACAACACACAGAATACAAACACTTCCATACTTTTGTCCCACCTTCTCTGGCTGCAGATAAGGAACAGTTTTCTTCAGCTGGATGTGTTTCAGTCCCCAAACCCAAGCCTCTAATCTTAGCCCAGCTTTTCAACTGTGGAGGGATATTAAACAAAAACTGTTGATACAGAACATTAACCTGCCTTGTAGAGGAGGATGAGGAAGAGAAGTCTCAGCTAATGAAAAAACTAAGAAGTGACATTAATATCATCATGATGCTAATGATGCTTTGGGTTGGAAGGGACCTTACAGATCATCTTGTTCCATCCCCTGCCATGGGCAGGGACACGTTCCACTTGATCAGCTTGTTCAGGGCCTTAAAAAACCTGGCCTTGGACACTTCCAGGGATGGGGCAGCCACCTGGGAAACCCTGCGCTGGAATAACCCTGTGCTGGTTCACTGCTCTTACCCACCAAGAAATGACTGAGCACAGGACCACCACTCTGTGGGCTCTGGGACTCCATCCCTCATCCTGCTCCTTCATCACAGCAGGCAGGAATAACAATTTCAGGTTATGTCCCAGAAGATGCATGTAAGACTTCTGAATGCTGATTTAACTCTGAGGTGTAGATCTACTAGAGTTTTGTCCTGAGCAGTAATTTGAGCCTGAAATACAGGCTAAGGACAGCTTTGTGTACCATGGCCATGCACAGCATGAACAACTTGCAGAATCAGGGGGTGTAACACAAGCTGTTTGCATAGAACACCTGAGTCTTGCCTGCCCAACCAGCCAGGAGCTGAAGGACCTCGTGCAGACCAGACACTGCAGTTGTGTCACAAGGCTTGAATGGAAATGCCCTCAAAGACTGGGAAGGTCCAAAGCAGCTTTTGGCACTTCTCTTTGCCTAGAAAGGGCAGACATGCTGGTTCCCTAACAGCTATCCAAGGTGGCTTTTCTCCCTGCTCCCAGGAGGCTTTGTCCTAGGTATATCATTACTACTACTCTTAGTCAGTTTTTCACCATATCCTGAAAAATGTCACCACAGTAAACGCCTACAAAATCCAACCAAACCTGCATCACCTTACCTTTCCTGTTGACTTGTGGTAGCACATCAAAGGGCAGTTAAAATTTAACAGAAGCGAGGAGCAGAGGAGATGGGTTTTCCTTTATGTTTTTTTATCCAGAACCTGATCACAGGGACATATAGTACAGTTTCTGCCATTCAGTCTTGTACTTGAAAATGATAATTTCTTCACCATTTCCACTTTCTGCCTTATGCCTTCCCCTGTTTCCCTGGAAATGGTATATGAAGCCCAGACATCTAATTTTTCTAGTCCTCTCTCTGTGACGAAATACTAAATGTGTCTTGTCCAGGAGCTCTCTGAAGATTGATTTAATATCCTCTGATTGCTGCCTGAATTCCTGGGCCTTAAGAGATGATTAAAGAAACAAAACACATCAAATCCTAAGTCAGCTGTCACAAGCAAGTTGAAGTAACAGAATTCCTCTTCTTTAAACTTCACATTTACTGACTTGACCTTCCAGTGGACTCTGTGTAACAACGTCCGACACTCTGCCTGAAATTTGGGTTTTAAAATACCAATACTTATCTGTTTCTGAACCATCATAAAAGCTTTACTACTTCTTTTGCTCATTCACCACTTGTGCCTTGTGCACATTCCATCCTGCAGCATTTCCTTACAACTCCAGCTGGTCCCACAGGGACACTGGGAATTCTGTTTCCCTGTATGTCACCAATCATTTTCCTTGGCATGAGCAGCCTTGGAAGAAGGAATCAGGTTGTGAGATCTCTTCTCATGGAGAACAGGAACAACCCCTTCACATCCCAGTGCTGAGAACACATCCATATGAAGCAGCATTTCAGGTTTTAGCCTTCCAACCAAACTACCTGCTTGTATAGTTTGTTCTTGCTTCCACCTCTACTTTATAGCAAAGCCCTTATTTTCATGAAGTGACAGATAAAAGAATGAACAGAAATGGAGGATGAACAGAAATAGACCAATAAACACAATGATAAATGTAATGTTTGATAGTTTCATCATTAAGGAAACAATGAATTTCTGATTTCATTCTTATGGAAAAGAATGTCACAGAAATCCTCCCAAGGTCAATGTGTATTGCATACAAAGTTCTGGGGAAAAAAGTTGGCTGTCTATTACTTCTGCATTTTTAGTATCTGTCAGCACTTTAAACCTTGAAATGATAGGTTTCTAACTTCCTAAAAGTTGCTAATGGATTTTATATAATCTCAGTATCACTTTCATGGATTGAGCAATTTACACACAGTTCTTCAAAGTATTAGGAGTAGGTGAAAAGTGATTCACGGTCTATAAAGGATGTTTAGAGATCAGTTGTGTGGTTTTCCCACCTTCAGTGACATTTAAAAACATCAGAAGCAGGACAAGGAGCTGTTCCATTCACCTTTGTGAAAGAGATAAACAAGAACAAATTATTTTGCAAGGAAAAAAAAATTTACAGGAGCATTAAAAACAGTGCTGTTCATACAGTATCACCACGAGTTTCAGGGGTACTCAGACCAGTAAGAAGCTGCACTTCATTCCAGAGCTGAAAGAAAAAAGGGCAAAGAAGCCTCTGCAAACCCCACTGTTCCTCTTTCAGATCAATGAACATCTGAGTCGAAGCAGAGATATGTTTACATTTCCAAATATCCTTTGTGAAGTGACATTTATTGACAGGTTTGGCACAGAGAAACCTCACTGGGAGAAGACACCGACAAGCCTCATTTTCTCCGTGTCTCCCTTAATGGCACTGACACTGAGTGAATTCTCAGTCAGAAATAAAATATGCACTGAACAGAATCATGGAAGTCAATAATGCAAACTGAGATAAGAAAATGTCTGATTAAATTATACCTCACAGAGTAGGTATTGCAAGGATTATTCCTTCCCTTCTTCCCTCCCCCTTATCTGTGACATTTTGCAGTTCGTAAGCAGGCTTGGCTTAGCTTCTAGTACTGTACATATCCACATCTTCTGGGCTGGACTGTCCATGGTCCATAAGTTTGGGATCAGGCTTAAATTTTGGTGTCTTCACCGTTCCTGTGAGAGACGTTAAAAAAAGGTAATTAAAAAATATACATGTATTTGAGCCGCAGGGGAAAAAAGCTTACTGACACATTTTGAGGCATGGAAAAAAAATCTCCAGTCTTTCTTGCCAGACTGCTCCCAGAAGCAGAGCTGTCTCCCAAAACCAGCCCAGTCAGGATCTTCCCTGAAGCTGCTGCCAGATGGTAAGAATTCCAAATGAAGACAAACACTATTACCTACTTTCACTTCATCACTTCCAAAAGCCTTGAACTAAGTTTACTAAAACATTGAGCCCTCACACTCACCCTGAATGATAACGCACAGACTGACAGATTTAATGACACTGCAATTCCAGCACTGAAAGGAATATAAAGGCAGGTTTTCCAGGGCTGTGCTTCCTGCTCCTGGGCTGCTTCTTTTCCAGCTACATCCCTTGGTTTAACAAAGGGTGCTTGTTCTCCTGAAAGCTTTGCCCCATTTGGACTAGAGAAAATAAACATCTCTGACAACACAGATTAATTTAGGCCATGGATATTTCTGGCTGCATTAGGGACATGAACTAATTGCACCTATGAAAGCAGAGACAGAAGAGATCTACATACACAAACCCATTAAAGATAGTCTGGCCTGAAGCAAATGTAAAAGCACATCAAAGCATTCCACAAACTAAATCAGAAAAAATACAGGTGCAAAGGAAAGGTGTGAATGTAACTACAGTGAAAAAAAAAATTAAAGCCCCCATTCAAATACATTCTACTCCTTTTCCAGGAAATAAAAAAGCTCTGGTAAAGAACACAATAAAGAGAAGTTAACGGGTTTGAGTAACAAAATTCAGAAACTGCCCTTAAAAAGGTAACAATATTTTAAAACAGTTTTAGTTCTCCTTTAATAGGCAATTCCACTATTTTCTGTAACCAACTGGATTATCATATATTTGTATGTAAACAGGCTGTCACGTGATCTAGTTGATTATCTCAACCACTCAAGATGCACAAAGAACCCCTGCAGAAAACCTGTAAAATAAAATCCAATGCTTCATTTCTCAATTACACATTTCTCTTTTTCATTCTGCTATGTATCATTTTGCTATGTAGCAAAAGCTAGAAGTCAAGAACTTCATTTGAGGTTTCAACCTTCTAATTATGATCCAAATCAAAACCTTTCTGTGCATTTTGCGTTGGAATTATTCCTTATTTTGGCCTACAAAAGAACCTGGTTTGCATTAGTGTCAGTCCTTAGACATTATGGAGAGAACAGGAAATATATAAGAATTCCGATACCGTGACAGAGTCCACAGTGAGAAAATTATCCCCTCCCTGAGGCTCTGAAATATGTATTAAATGAGAGTGTGTACAATTTACTCTCAAGAATAATATGCAGTGACAGTCTGCTCCATTTTAGAGCAAGAGTAACTACAAAATTAAGTCAAATAATTGAATTTGCAAGTTGCCCTGAGATTACACTTGAAACATTTAATTCACCTGATGAAGGCACTGAATCCTTATTACTCCAAGACTCTACTGGAGAAGATTCTGTTCTGTTCAATGATCTTGACTCAACAGCAGACTCAGGTTTGGTACCAGAAACTCCTTTCTTCTTCTTATCTTCTTGTGTAATTGGTTTTGACTCTGCCTGCAGTTTGAAGCAAACATTAATAACAGAAAGCACACAGGGATATGCTTCATGCAGTTCTGCCAAATCAAACTTTCGATCTGGAAGCTTCTCTTTTATGAAATTATTGTCAGATATGACATCAGGCAGTGATATTCAGCTAGTCAGCTGCACACAAGGAAGCTGGGAGAAGTGAAAGGCATGGAAGAACCCCACAGATCAGACAGAATAACTTTATTATCATGTGAAAGGGAATTTGTCCCGAGTATATATTTAAGTCTGATGCTGTGTTTGCACCTGAGACTCTCAAAGTCCTTCACAAGGAACCTCAAGCCTTGCACAGGGTTGAAACAGCACTGACTTTTTAAAGAATACTTACTACCCCTAGTTAGCAGAAGAAGGAAAGATAAATCATGGTAACAGCCTAGTAATGAAAAATAATATGTTTTGGGAACAGGGTTCACTCAGGGAAAAAAAATGAAGTTAATAGAAACTGTCTGTACCACATCAATTCTTGTTTCAGTTTAATGCCAGTTATCTGAATGTCATTTTCAAAACTCAAGATTCCATTTGTGCTCCTCAGAGGAAATAAAAGGTGAGGGCTACATAACCATAAACACTGTAAATTTAAAGCAAAATTCTTCTAAATGTTAATATAACTGAGAAACTTTCATTTTCTTTGAAAAGGGCAAAAAAAATTTATGTGCAAAGCTGGAATTTTACTCAGGGAAATGCTACTTCTGTCAAGGGTTTATAAGTTTCCACTTGAGAAAAAACCCTTTCAGGCTGCAGAAAAAACAACGCATTTAACTGTGGGATTACTAACCCAAATTCCAGATGTGATTTACAGGGGGTTAATATTTCCCTCTACTTCACAAGTCCTACCTTGGTGACAGGTTCCTTTTCTGCCCACAGTGATCTTACAGCCTCGTAGGTCTGACGACTCCCACAAAGTAACTTTTTCCCTGTTACCTATTTTTTTAGAAAAACGAGTTTACAACAGCTCTAAAAATACAAAGACACACAGGTCACTGAAATGAAATTCACATTTGCATGAGAACATGTTTGGCCCCACACCTTTCCAGATCTACTGCTGGTTTCTCTTACATCAAGCAAATCCCAAATAATGTTTGAATTGGTATTAGAACTCCACAGGTAACAATCCCATGCTAAATTCACCTCCAAATGGAATCAATATTGTTTTGTTGCCAACAGTGTGCAGTGTTGGCACAACAGGCTGAATACCAGTTTGAAAGGATCCAAACTTGTCTCATGACGTTGGAAGTGCTCAAGCACAGAAACAGAAAAGGAAAAAGTCCCAAGAGATGCCCTGGCCCAGTTTTGGTTTTTTTTTTCCAATCACATTTCAGGATAATGTTTCAACAAATCTTTCCGTCAAAACTTAAGCCTCACCATTTAACTAAAAGGTTGGTAAGTCCTAGAATCAAACACAACTAACTAAATTTTCCTGTCTCATCAATGTAATAAAGAAGTGAAGTTTTGAAACTATAAATTCTGAGTTCAAGGAACTACAAACAATTCTTATGGAGCAGTGTGTGCTTTTCTAAACAGGGAAACACTGGAACCCTTTCAATTTACTTTTTGTGTAGAGAAGTACTGGGTGCAAACAATTCTTGCAGACAAAATAATAAAAAAGGTTCTGCTTTTCTGCATAAACAGCTGAGCCCTAATCAGGTAGGCAATGGCAAGATGACCAACTGGAAAACAAGGAATTCTGACAAGGGCTGTAATTGTGCAGCATCTCAAACTGCATCTCTGTGAAGTTCATCAAGGCTTTATTTTTTCTTTACTTTTACTTCAGCAGATAAAATAATCTTCATTTACTGGAGAAATGAGGGCTAAAAATCGAGAGACTGCACTTTTAAATTCAGTTCTTTTATTGATTTTTATAGGTATCAATTAACACTATGTGTTTTAATGAAGATGCACGTGGATTCTGACCCCCAATCCCACAATGTTTGATTCAAATGAAATGGGAATGCTATGACTAAATTAACTGTTAATTCAATATTCAAATACAAGTAAACTTACCTTAGCAATGACCACTGACTGAGCTGGGTAACACACAGAAAACCCTACAGTGGTAAGTCCCAATGGATAAGCAATTTTCTTAAATCTAGAACCTGTATAAAGCCAAATATTTTGAATAATTAGACAGTAACGAAATGTAAAGCTAAGTAATTGTAGCAGTTAAACACAACTGTTACTACAGACACATGTACAGGAGATCCTGATATTCTGAACTAGGCTTTCCAATACTGTGAAAACTGAGAAGAACAACTGTGTCATTAATCTGGCTAATCCCGCCCTGTGAGCTCTTAGCCAGCTTCTAAAGGTAGTATTGAATAATGTCCCTCCAATTTACCAGGAAGGAGGTTTCTATTACAAGTTACACAGGCTTTTGGCAACGTTCCAGAAAAGTCTTCTGACCACTGAAACTCCTCCATGCTTCACATTCACCACACCAATAATGACAATCAGCAAACTCCTACCTTTTCTTGCCAGTGCCACACCAGCCAAGCCCGAGACCGTTATTACACCGACCTTGGGGAGGAATTCTGGTGGGGGGTTCTTCAGGTAAACATAAGCATCTTAGAATTAAAAAAAAAAAAATAAAGAAATACAGCAATTCAATTTAAATCCTTTCATTTCCTGCTTAAGAAATAAAGATGGAAGTAAAATTACAAATATCCAGAACTGCAAAGAGCCTGTGACTGGATATTTTTAATGAATGAGTCTGTGTTATCAGAACCAGAATCACAGCCCTCGGAACACTGCAAAGTTAACCATTTTTCTCCGCAAGTACTTTTTTTTTTTGTTTGCAAAATGTTAGTTCTTAATAAAGAAAAAAGCAAGCTTAGTTCTAAGTTTTGATTGTACTGTGAGTTAACATAGATGAAATGAGAGATATGACTTGCTTACCTTTTCCAAATTGAATTGAATCCGTTATTCCATTTTTAACAAAGACATAAGCAGCCTAAAAAAAACAACCAAACAAAGAATAAAATCTCTGCAGAAGTAGATGTTTACATATGGTTCAGCACAATGAGACAAAGAAATATTGTGTAACTTTAAAAAAAACCAAACCAAATCAGTGACCTTCTACAGAGGCTGTGCAGAGATCTATCCCCCTTGTGACAAACATATTTATATTTATAAAAATTCCAGTGACAATTAATTAAAAAAAAAAAAAAAGCTCTTTAATGTAAGCTCACTTTCAAAATTGACACCTCAGGAACAAAACTGTAGAGTAGGAAAAAACCTGGACACTGACTATATAACCTAAGAAAACTCAATTATAAAATACAATCTTCTGTCCCTAGAGAGACTTTCCCAGGAAAACTGACTTTGCCTTTTAGTTTGTAAAAGCAACTGGGAATTTGTACCACCAGAGGTCACTGCTACTCAATGTCAGGAACTCTCCCTCAATGATTAAGGGCATGTAGAAGACTGATACAGATTTATAACCAGATTATTTCAGCCATGCAGATGCTGACAAGATGTTTCCAGACCAATGGAATCATAATTTACAGAAAATACAGGAAGACTTCTTTTTTTCACTTTTTTCAAATATTAGGGTCTAATTTGTTTGTAAGAGCAACACACAAGCATAAAATCTATTAACAAAAGCCAGGGTAAAGCTGTTGTTTACCAGCAGGTAAGAAAACAGTGACAGGTATCACAGTTCCACACCTTGGACATGCAGTAACAGCTGGGAGGTATTTTGGATGACTAGTTAATAACAGCCTATTTTAACATGTACATGGGATGCAGTTTGTAAATCAGGTCTATTAACCTGCCCTTCGGAAGCAGCTCACTCCATGGACTGGAATTTCAGACTCCTAAATGCTACGAAGTTCTGCCAAGAACTGACCTGCTCCTGCCGTAGAAAAATGGTTCGTTTTCCCACCCTAAATTAACAGTGTATGCTAAGCCATAGTGCAGAAAGCCCTGCAGGGTGAACTGAGCTGCTCTGCAGTGCTGTGGGGCAGTGCTGTCAGAGGAGCTGTGGGTGCGGCTGTTCCTGACCTGGCACCACCCCAGGTAGCGGCCGGTTGTCTGTCGCACTGTCGAGAGGTGTCTCTGCAGCTGCCCCGGCTGCTCCTCGACGTACCTCGATGTCACAGGGGGTGCACTGTAAATTGGGAGCTGGAAAAAAGGGAGATGGACCTGTATTCTCAGAGTGGGTACAAGCCTGCAAACCCTCAGTGTTCCCATTACAGCAAACAAAGCCCCACCCCTCATGAAATTACCAACTTTTAGAGTTACCAGCTGACTCTGCACAAGGGTGACCTCATGTTATTCTTTGGAAATTAAAATTCAAACTATTGTGTAGGATCTAAGAAACAGAACTACTGAGCATGACAAAGTATCTTTTGTTCAGCAGAGCATGAGCAAGAATAGTTGGAAGATGGATGTGTGTATTACTAGAAACTGCACAATAGAAAAAGACTTTTCTGGCTTCAGCCTGGACATATTGTAACAAAGAAAATGAGATTAAACTTTACTAATTTAGTATTGCAACACTTCATGTTTTATTGTTGCTGTTGTTGCTGTTTAACCCAGTGAATTTCTGGTCTGAACAGTTTCTCATTTGTTTGCACTGTCAAATTAAATATATAATGTGGTGGTTTGGTTCCCATCTCCCTTGAAAATAATAATGCACACTTAGATATGTTTTAAAAAATTGGCGTTAATGATCCCTGATATTTAATGTATTTGTATATTTTTAAACTGTGTACCAATATAAACATATTTGAGGGTTTTAACAAACAAACAAACATTTAAGGGTTGGACTTGATGATCTCAGAGGTCTTTTCCAACCCATTTGGTTCTGTGATACGACTCTATCATTTGAGCTACAGTGGTCAGTTACTTTATTATCACGTATTTCTTTGCTGTGTGTTTTATTTACTGGGTAATACGATTCAATGGAAAAAGCTGGCATTCTGCAGGTTTTTCTAGCATTGTTTTAAAGATGAACAAACAGTAAGATCTGTACCTGATCTGGCTTCACCAGCTGACTTTTTGATCCCTTTTCTGTTGCTGCATAGACAGTGATACAAATAAAAGGCAGCCCAGAAGAAACAGCTGCCAGCTTTGCCACCTGGGACAGACAGAGAAAAAAAGGAAGTCTTAATGCAAAGATAAAAATTCCCCTTGGGTTTGATCAAATATTGGATTAAACAAGTCACTTTTAAAACCTTTTATAAACCTTATGCCTTTTAGGAACTTCTGACTGATACAATGGTTTTCTCAAATTACAGTGGTAAAGAAAAAGTTAAAGATCACTGACAACAGTTCTGTCTAAAGTATCAGGAAGAATTCTGTGTTCAAAGCCACACTGATGCTTCCATCACCCCTTAGGGAAAATTAAGTTCTAATCCATTCAGCACAGAAGTACCTCAAGTCAACTCTCCCAGCATCCAACAGCTCCAGGGCACAGAGAACAGGTGAGAGAGGAGGGGGATAATCAAAATAAGTCCCAATTAACACAATAACTGTCTTTCTGACAGTGTTCCTTGGAGCAAAATGCCACAGCCCGAGCTACAGAAGAGTCTCTGTAAGGAATCCAGAAAGGGACGTCCACCATAAGAAGTCTGTATTTTTGAAGGTTTATTGAAAAAACCTGTTTAAAACCTATCATAATTCAGAATGCTTATTTCACTACAACATGCTACCAGGACAACATCAATTTTCAGGAGCTACAAGAAGAAAAACTAAATTTAAAAGTGAGAAAACATGAAAAAATTGTATTTGTTTTTCCTGTTCCTTATTTAATGATTGGATACATTAAAAAGACCTCTATTAGCTAAGTTGTCTCTAGTATCAATTTATTAAAATGATTTTATTAGAAATTACTTAGAAGTAAAAATTACTTAAAAGAATTACCAGCCTGAATGTTCTGGAGGGAGGGAAGGTCTATGGCAAGAGTTCAAACATTCCCTGTAACACCCCTGCCATGCTCCTGCCACTGCAACACTTGGAACCAGCAGGTTTATTTTCCCCAGGCATGAAAAGCACACCAAAGACAAACAGACATGGTGTTACTTCTGATGAGAGGAATGAATTGCAATTATTTGCTGAAGAAATGTATTACACGCTCTCCCAGCGGGAAATTGTTACAGCTATGCCTCTTAACAGTAGAACTCGAATAAAACTAATCAAAATTGAATAATAAAACTGCCAAAGGTACCTGGATAACTCTGGCTTTTAGTCTTTGCATTTCAAACAATCTGCTTCAAAGTGTTGGGATCTTATCAAGTATCAAAAATACAGATTCTATTCAAAAAGAAGTTAAAAAAAGCTGCATCACTACAAGAATTTGCTATCTTCCACTCAAAAGATGCAGGATACAAACTAAACCATAATAAATCCATATATTTCATTTATCCTAATCTCCAAGACATTGTTTCCCACTGAAACTGTAAATTCTGTGTGCTTGCTTCAAGAACTGGAGCACGAGTCAGGAAACCCGTCCTGAAAGGAACAACCAGTGTAATCAAAGAGTGGAGTATATGCAAAAATCTGATGCATTTATATATAAAAAGACACAAGTTCTCTATCACAAAATGGGAACCTATTAGCCAGATTAAAATAAGATTAACACTTAACAGGTACCTCATATTTTCCATGGAAATATTAATTAAAGAATAAGAATCACGGGTTTATGGCTTTCTCCTACCACTCAGATGTCTTGAGATAGATCACAAAACGGTCTCACATACTTTTGCTTTATTTTTCCCAGCAGTTACAAGAGACACGAGGATTGCCAGAAGCTTCCTCCCAAGTCCAGTATCCTAATTTGGGTATGCACTTATAAATCTCTAATGACAACTACCAGAAAACCACACAGAAGGGGAGCAGAGCATCCTCCTTCCACTTCAGCTCAGCTCACTCCAGGGAACTGGTTTTAATCTTTATGTGCCAGATGGGGACCCACAGAATGAAGTGCTATTAATCTTTCATAGTAAATAATAAAGAGCCCACGCAAGGTTAGGTCACCTCACTAAAGGTACTGAAACATTCAGATTTATGTACTGAACTGCAACAGTTCAAGATCACCCAGCCAAACAGCAAAGCCAAAGGCAGGTCCTTTTCCTATAATACACTAAGGTAAAATGTTTCATTTTCATTTCTCTGGCTGCTGTCCTCACTTGCATCAACCTTTTCTTTGCGGATATAAACACATTTTAAATGCTCTTAAAAACTAAATGTGAAGATTCACGTGAGAACAACCTATTCATCAACTTAACGACGAACACTGCAAAACCCGTGCAAACACCTGAGTAAAAGCCGAGGTCCTTACACGCACGTTTTGCCCTGTTTAAAGACACTGCATTATCTGTACAACTACAGGTATGCCAGATCCTCTTGCCCCTGTTAGTCTGTAACAGCGCTATTTCATAGCCCTGTTTCAGTGATGCACAGCACCACTAACACCGCATAACGTTACTACCAAACTATCGCCCCGATGTTCATCTCTCCGGCAAGGAGCTGCAGCTGTTTCGGGAGCTGCAAGTGGACGGAGAACAACCAGGAGAGAAATACTTATTTTATTCCCTGCTGCACAATTTAACCACCCTCTTGAACCACCCCCTTCCACCCACAGAGCCCTGTCACCGCCCAACTCCTTCACCCGACCCCGCGTTCCGCGGCGCCCGGGGCTCCTTCCCGGCCGCACCGGCGGGGCCGGGCGGTTCCGAGCGGCCCCGCGGAGCGTCCCCGGCTGCCCCGAGCCCCGGAGCCCCCGAGGGGAGCGCGGCCGGCGGGGCCGGGGAGCACAGCCGGGCTGAGGGCGGCGGGACACTCACCTTGTCCGCCATGTTGGGCAGCGCCGCGTACGGCGGGCGGGAAGGGCCGCGCCGGGCGGGGCTCGCGGAGCGGGGCGGGAGCGCCCTCAGCGGGGCGGGGATCGCTCTCTCGGCCGGGGCCGCTCTCGGGGGACGGGGATCCACCTCAGGCGGGGCTGGGGTCGCTCTCAGAGAACGGCTTTCGTGGGGGAGAGGGATCGCCCTCAGCCGGGATTGCCCTCAGAGTGAACAGGGATCGCCCTCAGCCGGGATTGCCCTCAGAGTGAACAGGGATCGCCCTTAGACCGGGCAGGGATCGCCCTCAGCCGGGATCGCCCTCAGGGGAACAGGGATCGCCCTCAGCCGGGATCGCCCTCAGACCGGGCAGGGATCGCCCTCAGCCGGGATCGCCCTCAGGGGTGGCAGGATCGCCTTCAGCTGGAGTCACATATAAACCCCCACAAACACCCCTAAACGCGCAATCTTAAGTGCAGATAATTCGTTTATTGAAGTCCAAATTTACAACTGAAGTTTACAACTTTTTTTTTTTTCCCCCCTCCCAAAACAAAAGCTTTGTTTGAATTTAGGAAGAATAAATGTTTTTTTCCCTTTTTTTTTTTTTCTTCAAATAATGTACAGACTATATCTCTTAAATAAGTTAATATCTTTGAAAAAAGAGCAATATGTTCCTTTTTTTTTTAATGTTGCAGTGCAACTTACAACTTACACATCTGTGCAATGTACCATGAGGTATATGCCCAGTGAGCAACACACAGTGAAGTTTTCCATTCATAAATTTTCATTGTAGACACACAAAAAGTTAACAAGTTAATAATCTGTGATAGAAAAAACGCAGCCGGTTACGGTAATTCACACAGAACTCATCTGGAAAGAGGGAAAAAAAGAAACCTAATGTTCATCACCTATAGAAACTATTGGGTCATCTCTCAACATAGACAAGTATAAAATTAAAAATACTGTTGTGAAACTGAAGAAATACTGTATTATCCAGGGGTTGAAACCTCGTTTGACCTGTATTAGCCTAAGCAGTTAATTTTCTCTCTGTAGCATCTGTGAGCTGAGGATTTACTGCGGTATCGGCGGAGTATCTGCTCAGAAAAGCGCTTAAGCAACATGGGCAGTATAGAAAGGTTGCAGAATGCTCAAAAACTTCCAACTCCGACACTTTCCCAGGCTTGGACAGGGAGTTTGCCATTACCTCTCAGTTCTGATTAGAAAAACAAGGCTGAAACATGGAAGATTGCTCATATTTGAAGTGTGACACTTCAAATGTCTCAAGATGGCTCTAAAATACTTACTTTTTCTTAATGACAGAAAACACATATTTATTTAAGAAAGAGTCATCCACGACATAACTTTGTGATAAATAACAGTTCTGCCTCTAATACATATATACATACTGCTTGTAAACAGAAATGCCCACAGGTCATGGAGTCTCCATGATTTTTATACAAGGCGCTATAGATGTATTCTTTTTTTTTTTTTCTTCTTTTTTTTGTTATTGAAAACAGTCCTAGTGAAAGTTTGGTTTACAACCTCCTATTGCTACAGAAACAGTACGAATGTTTCTATTTACAAAGAAACAAAGACCATGGAGACCCCAGAGCATTATTTGCTAAAGGTTGGAGTTAGTGGGGTTTGCGGAGCACACGTGGGACAGGTTGAACACCAGCAGTACGATACTCCAGTGCTTTGGCATTTCAACCCCTGAATATACAAAGACATTACTACAGCCTACTTCACAGTTTAATGCAAGTAAAGTGCAAGCCATAGTACAAGGGTGTCATACATGTTCATACATGGAAGCGTTATCTAAAAAAGGCTCTATACAAGGTTTATTAGCTAGTTAGTAACCTAGACAGAAGTCACCTATGGCCCAGCAATTAATGGTCTTACAAGGATATTGTCTTTGTAATACAGTATGTGTCAAATGTAAAAAGTTTATTAGTACTAGTGCATTTCTCTTATATCCTAACCTGTTTTCTCATCAGATTTTTAAGCTGAAGTCCTTGTTTCTCAGTAAAACAGAAGTCTTAACTGGTAACAGGGTCTTACTGGTATTTTGGCCAGTGAACACGGTTTGTTAAGACGTATTTTCTTCGTGGTTGCTAGTGAAAAAATGCAGTAGTTAATATGTTTAATGTGACATCCTTAGTTAATCTGCAGCATTCGGACAGACGCATTTACTGTCAGTAAAAAGGTCTGTATTGATACCCTCACCAACGCCTGAGGATGAACAGTATTCTACAAATGTGAGGACAGAAGCTAGAGGGCTTGGCTGGTCAAACAGCAGGTTGTCGACGTATTTTGTCATTTATACAACATCGCTTCCTTTCAAATACTGCTCAGACAGTGGCATTAATGCATAAAGTCACTTCTAACACATGTGTGTGCTCGATGAAAATAAAGGTAGATCTGCCTGGCCTGCATTAAGAGTGAATGTGGTTCTTTTCCTGAAGGCAGTATCTGTCTGAATTATATAAATAATTTTATTAAGAGTAGCTCCCAGCAGTATATCAACTATCTCAAAACCTGAAAAAAGCTTAAACAATATTATTCCTAATCCTCCTCCCAAATGTGCAAGTGTGGTATAACCCGTAACATGTAGAAACTAAGCTTTAAAAGCCTGTTTCTTTGTTTATTAGTTATATCAAGAGTAGAGGGTCCCCTGCCTACATATTAGTGAGTGGACCTGATGAGAAACACAAGATTATGCTTGTATGTAATGGGAGTAAAGAAAATAATTATAAACATCAACTAAGAAAATACAACTTACTAGTTTTGGTTTAAATAGCCATGTGTTTTCCATACATCAGCTGATAGAGCTCCGGGGTGATTTTCAGATGTGATTTTCAGATCTGTGCCCACTTAATGTGCCCACGCAGTGTGAATTCCTTTGGGATGGGACATGGGGGACCTGTCTTCACAGCATTTTTCCTGGAAAACCTACCCTGAGCCTTAGCTTTAATGAGGGAAACATTCCAGAAGAAAAAGAGCTTTTTATTACTGAATATAAATTAATTGGCTAATATTGCTTCTTCAGTATTTTCTGTTATTACCCATTTTGTCCTAGTGGTAAATAAACATCATTTGGCAGCAGGGAAGACGCTGTGTTGCCTCTAATGAGATTTTAGCTCAGTGGCCTAAGGCATGTGGTACGTGGAAAATCTACCATGGAAAACCCATGCCCTTCTGTCTTCCCTAGAAATGCATCATTTCCCTTCTGTGAAAACTAAGGAGAAATTAAAGTCCTTTATGAGACCATGTCACCACTTATTTCTCGAACATTTCTCTACAGGAATCTGGGTGTACCGTTAACATTGAAAGTGAAGCCTTTTAAAGGTCAGCAGTGGAATTCTGCAGTTTTTGAGGAAGCTGAGCCCTTCCCAGTAAAGTAACCCCTTCCAAGGTCCCTGCCCCATCCTTCACAAGACCTTGGCTGTGACTGCTGAAGAGTAAGAGCAGAGTTAAGGGCCATGTACACAGAGCAATTCTCTGCAACACTCCTTTCTTTTTCCTTGGAAAAAGCCAGTGGAGCACCACAATTTCCAGCTTAAAAGGCAGCAGCCTGGAGCTGAATATACTGACTGGTGAGAAACCCTGCTCCTCCTTTGGTTCTTGTTCATATCAATTGGGGCAAGCTCAGGGAAATGAGCTCAGGGAAATTTTCACTTAAATTAATGAAACCAAGAAAAATGTCTCGGTTTTCTCAGGAAGTGGCACTAAGAGAGAGCTACCAAGACACTTTCGGAGATCTGAGATGTCACTGAATATAGAACAGTATCAAAACAAGAGAGGAATCAGTAGCTCAGGGGGAATGTTAAATCAGTTGTAATAAAAAATAGCCAGTTACAAAAAGACTCAGCTTGTGGAGTCTCGGGAGAGTCTGTGGGCTGAGACATTTCACCTGCAAGAATTCTGAATGAAGACACTAACTTTAATAAGATCCAGATCAATAAAACACATCCAAGTAGTCTCTATGTGTAGTTGTGCATGTTAAGAACCAAGTTTAACCTGAGCATTCAGGCAGGAAAGCTTGTAAATTAATAAATGTATTGTACTGGGACTGTTTATTTCCCTTCATGAGCTCAACAGCCAAGACTTGTTTTTTTCTTATTGAAAAAAATGGGATCCAAACTACCACAGCAATTCCAGCTGCTTTGTACAGTGTGTTTAAGTACCTGTAGGTCCAGGAGAATTGAACACTCTAATACAGAAACAGGATTTGGTGCATGGATTTTTAGGTAGAGTGTCTGTACTACACTTTGCTTTCCAGAGATTTCAAAGGTGGTGAAATTCCGGATAACTGTGCTACAGTGATTTTGGACATTACTTTCTGCAGTACAGCCAGATTGGTGCCTACAGCCAGAAGGAAGAAACTCGTGGTGGGGAGGGCAGGGCTGCAGGTTGGAGCTGAGTTCATATGCAAGAAGTATGGCAAATTCTTGTGAAATGACTCCCAAAAGCCAGCTGACATTTGGGAAAGAATAAAGTCTTTGTATTGCTTAATTTAGCAATTAGATTTTGCTTGCTCTAAGGCACAAGCAATGCCAGATAAATCTTTCAAACTTTTCTCCCAGTTAATCTTAAGCCCATCACAGGAAATTTCTCAGGTGTATCTCATTTGACCTTATGAATGTCCTGGATAATTTATCTGGCCTGTTCAGTGCAAATCACATTTGCTGAGAGCTGCTCTCCAGGAGCAGAAGGCAGACTCACAATTCAGAGAATTTCAGAGCGATCCTCTCATGACACTGAAAGATTTGAAAGATAAGCTGAGTTTAGTGTGAACTCGCAACTATTTATCTCTTCTACTCGCGTTTCAGAAATCTCATTTAAAGTTGAGATCATCTACTTTCCTTACTATTTGGGTTAGTTCTGAGAAATATATCTCCCCAATTATGTTTATAATTTTCAGCTGTATCTATAAGTGGCATTTTAGAAGAGAAATTCCTTGTTTCCCTGTTTACTCAGCCTTCACTGAATAGGCTCAGTGGACAATCGTCATTTCTGTCTTGAGTGACAATACAGCGGAAAGCTATTTTAAAATAATATAAATCTTTGTGTTATGAAAGCACAAACCATCTGGGTTTGAAACAAAAGACATACCTAAATTTCTTTAGGAATACTGAAAGTTCCATCTATTTAACTAATTCTGTGAGAATCCATCAGTGCTTGCATGTAAATATGAATTGGTTTCTAAACAGAATCCATAATTTATCCAGTTGCTTGCTGGGAATGAAGGGATGAAATTGAGCCTGGAAAGAAGGGAGGAGGCAAGGGAAAGGTGTTTTTAATTTGTCTTTTTTTTTTTCCTCACAATGCAACTGTATTTGAAATCGTCAGTAAATGAATTTTCCCCAAGTCAGGGTTGTTTTGCCCCTGATAACCATTAGTAGGTGATCTCCTCGTCTTTATCTCAGCCCAGGAGCTTTTCCATGACACTTTCTCCCCCTGCCCTGTTGAGGAGGGGGAGTGGGGGCAGGTGGCCAGCCAAGGTCACCCCCCACACCAGCTGCTCTGTGGAGAGAGAGCTAAACACTCAGGACACCTTCACCTGGTTCTGGATTTGGGAAACATTAAATCTCTTCCTGAATACGGGGACATCACTGAGATAACATTTTTAACTAAGTTCAATATTATATTGAATGGCATGGATTTTATACAGCTTGATTGTATGAGAGACAACTATGTTTATCTTGTGAAAAAATTCTCAGTGAATGTCTGTGTTTCAGTGAAATGACATCAGTTTTGTTCACATCCCCTTCCTTCTGCCTCTCAGAAATATTCTGACAAGCAGAGTCAAAGAAAACCGTGAATGTGTTTGAACTTCATGTTCAGTAGCATTCAGAACTATCTTTCCCCCCCTCAAGAATACAAGTATTTTCCCCAAAATCTGATTCTTAGAAACCGTTCTTCACCTAGGCAAGGAAGTGAAATACCCCGTGTGACTTGTGTGTCTTCCCAAACCAATCCATACAGGTTGGTTTTCAAATGATGCTTGGAATCACTTCACCCACGTGCTAAAAGTACTGCTACCAGGTAAAAATTATTGCCAGACGTTACATAACTTTGAATAATTTACTCAGCTATAGATGTCACAGAATGTAATTGATTAGCTCAGGAGTTTTTTAGACTTCCTTCTCATTCTCCTTTTGAATTTTGTGACTCACAATCATGTGTCACTTAAATTCACAGTGAAGAAAGGATGAAAACCTGCAGTAGGTACCTTACTGAGCGCAGATGGTTTCTTCTTTCACCATGAAATACTTCAAATTCTATTAAAACCAGTTGAAGTTGCAGCATTAGTGAACAACCAACATTGTTCTACCTCTGTGCCTCACCTGCTTGCTCCTGTTCCCTCCTTGGAAAGGCAGGCACAGCATGTTACAAACACAGTATCTAATGGCATGTACAGAGCGCCCATAGGGCCAGACTGGGGTCTATTTGTTTGATGTACAGTGTACATTTTAAGGCACACTATAGGGATTGAGTTTACATTTTGATAACTCTGTCCTTTTATTTGCAAAGATGGTCACTACCTGGAAATGTTGCAAAAATAAACGGTCACCTCTAAGAGCGGCCAATGGATTTATGCCTTCATTTTAAATTTTTTTTTTCCTTAAGGAAAAGTGTGTGAAAATGTGAACTTTAGGGCATTTTAAAAGGAAATGTCAACTACCATGTGTTACATTTTATATACATAGATATGTGTTTATGTATATCTAAATATATAAAATGATTGTAGGAGCTCATACTATAAGCTTAATTTTAGTACAGTACTTTAAATATACTGGTATTGATTTGCAGTTACACTTCTGCACCACTTCTTCCTAATGCAGAGCTTGATACGGACATTGGTTGATAATAGCAAACAAAAAAGAAATCCATTTAAAATAGTATTGTCTTCTCATGCAATGTAGGAGGCATCCTGTGGCACTATTCTCTTACCCAAGTATTTACAGTACTGCTGAGTGTGTTATCAATAAATATGCCAGTGTTTGACTCGGTGTTCAGGGCACCCAGCAGCTACTCGGGCTGAGTCCTGTCACACGTGGGTCTCGATGAAGGAGTGTGTGTGTGTCAGCATTGGGGCTGAGCTTCCCAGTTCAGAGGCTCCATTTTGGGATTTCCCAGCAGCACTGTACTCACAAATGTCCAGGAAAAACTCATAGTTCTTTAGTTTCCAATCTTTGAACTTCTTTGATGTTAAGTTGGGATCATCCAGAAGGCTGTTGATAACTGTGAGGTCCCCTTCCTTCGCCTGGCAAATTCCAGAAAGACATGTCAAAATGGAATCTTGTATTTCAGCACTTTATTTCTTCTTTCACTTTAATGCAAAGTGCCAGGAACACTTTAATATTTTACCTAAATTCAGGAACCATTACAGCTTAAACTATCTGACAGCTCAGTCCATGGCACCTGCTACAACACGCCTATACAGAGCGCCAAATAATCATTCTTTTTTTTCCTTAAGCTGGAACGTATTTGTTTTCAAGGGTTTTCAGTTTATTTGCAATTTAATTTTAAAGCTACAGAGAAAACCTCATCCACAGAAAATATTAAGAGATTTAGGACATGGAGTGACAGGACAAGGGGAATGGCTTCCCACTGCCAGAGAGCAGGTTTAGAAAAGATATTGGGAAGAAATTCCTGACTGTGAGGGTGGGGAGGCCCTGGCATAGGTTGCCCAGAGAAGCTGTGGCTGCCCCATCCCTGGAAGTGTCCCAGGCCAGGTTGGACGGGGCTTGGAGCAACCTGGGCTAATAGAAGGTGTCCCTGCCTATGTCAGGGGTGGGACTGGATGGGCTTTGAGATCCCTTCCAACCCAAACCTTTCTGTGACTCTATGGTGATGCTTTTACTAGGTTGTGTTCCTTATCACAGAGCCAGTGCTAAAGCCTTACTTTTAAAGTGCTCTTGAGAACTCTGATGTGGTGAAGCTTTTCATTGATAACGGGGTCGTTGCATCGCTTTACGAAGGACTTGCGAAACTCCTGCTTGGTGGAAGGACGCTGCTCCCCAAAAGCTGACAGACTGGCTTCTTCCAGGGTTTTGTACAGCTCCTGCAGACCATCTGTGATTTCTTCGATCTCTTTTATGTTTTCTGAAAGAAAATAAAGAAACCTAACAACAAGTCTAATTGCTTCAACAAAGTCTCTAAACCCAGCAACACTACAGCTTCATGAATAAATTAACCCTATTACACAGTTCCCTGGTTTTTGTTTTGATAAAACAACTTTCTGATCATCCCAAAGCCCTATTCTTAGTGTTACCTCCTGGAATTTCAAATACGAATTCCTGTGTAATGATGGATGAATTTGCAAACATCCAGCAGTTCAACCACAAAAAAACCTGCTGGGAATAATGGCAATACTGCCCTGGTTTTGATGGCTGTCAAGAGGATCAGAGCACCTCCCAGAGCTTACCTTCTGCACAGAAACTGTTATGCCTCCTAATGGGAACCTTCTCTTCCAGACTGTCATCCATCCCTTCGATGGACTTCACCCGGCCCTTGCCCCTGACCTCTCTGTTTCGGGGGAGGCTCTGGCTGCGTTGTTTCTGGGGCCTGCCATGGGAGCTGTGTCCCCTGGGACACTCCACCAGAGGGAAAGGCCCGTCCTGCTCAAAGTTATGTCGCCTCTGGACGGGCAGCGTGGCTTGTCTTCGCTTGTCCGGGGACATTCCGGGCCGGCCGCTGGAGTACTCGGCTTCGGGAGGAACAGTCTGCAGGAAGTGCAGCCCTGAACTGGTTAAGGGGGTCTCTATGAGGTCCTGCCACGAGCGCCGCTCTCGGTAGGAGGGTCTGCAGCCCGAGGAGTGCGTGCTGCCGGCTGCATCCTGCCGGGAATCCTCGGCAGAGGAGTGAGAGTACGTCGATTCGCTTGAAAAGTGTCGACCCTGTTTGGCTTCGGGGAATGGGCTGGAGGAATTCACCTGGGAAGACACAGGAACACCTGGCCGTGAGACCGGGTTTGGAATAGAGCCAAGGAAGGGACTGGAGTGTAGGACGTTATGCGATATACAGTAACCAATGGACTGGTGTGCTTGGTATGTCATAACATGAACCTCTGGAAACAGAAGATAATTAGAGTAAACAGAAGATAATTAGCAGTGAGGACTTTTATGCAAGGGGTTTATTTTAACCACTCCCTATTCTCGTTTTGCACATTCTCTGCCCGCAATCAACTCCTGATGGAAGGAACAGTATAACACTGAGGAAGGTTTCCTGAAGACCTGCCCAGCTTACACTCAGTCCAGCAGTATGCCATGAAGACATGGGAGTCTCCAAAAGAAACCGTAATTGGATTTACTTTGTCTTTTTAGGGGATATGTATCCAGCCAGAGGAAGAAAAACAAAAACTAAGCCCAAGCAACAAAAATTTCAGCACCCAGGAAGATTTTTGACTGGGGGACTGCTGAACTTGTGGAATTATTTTAGTTAATTCTGCTGGGTCTGTGTATAAATTTAATTAAAAAAAAAAAAGAGAAAGGCAAAAATGTGGAAAAACAGAAAGGGAGGGGCTTAACCTGTATCCCAGTTGATAAAACAGCATCACATGGGTGAAAATCAGTCTGAACTTCACCCATGTGATGCTGTTGTCTCAGTCACTCTTTCTTTGGCTCTGGCTGTGTGAGGATCATGTCATTCACGCTGAAGAAAAATCTGAAAGAAAAATAGAGAACAGTCCTATCTGTGTTTAGAAACATAGAATAATTATCACAGCCTGTCTGTGTTTTGTCTAACAGAAATGTTCTCTTTGCAATACTATCACTACTATGGTATTGTGCACAATATTGTAACAAAAACCCCTTGCCTAGAAAGATTTATTCTGAGAAGAAGAACTGACACATGATTACTGCGTGAATGTGAGCTGACCTTAATCTCTATCCCCCAGTACCAGTACTCATACTTGAAAAACAGTCTCATTTAATCTAAACTATCCCATCCACCACATTGTTTTCATGTTCTGCAGTGAAGTCAACATTTGAATATTTGTTCCTATTATCAGGTGTAGTCTCACCAATCCTACAATAAAAAAAAGGTCATATTTACAGTGTGGTGACAGATCTGTGTCAGGAGATATTTACCTCTCCTTCCTTTGCAACTGACTTGCTATGGAAACATCCAGGTCTTGGCTCACGAGGAACAGCAACAATTTCATTCTTACAATGAGATCCGGCTTTATTCCACCTTTACGGCAATTAAAGATTCCGGAACAGGGAAAGTGCAACTCAAGGCACACAGAGATTTTTTTGGTGACCTACTGTCAAATGCAACATTTGGGACTCACTGAGGGTGTTCGATGGTAGGTGTCACACAGTGTGGAGGAGCCCTCCTGCTTCAGGGTGAGCGAGCCATCGATGTCGTCCTGGTCGCTCTCACTCCAGTAATCTGCTAACAAAACATTCCTGGTTTCACTCCTGTGCTTTTCTACAACAAAGCAGGTCCCACATTTAAAAAACATTGTTAGCAAGGCAAGGTAAACATTCCCCAGTCACCCACAGGGCTTGGCAGCCACAAGGAACAGGCTTGTGGAAATGTCTGGCACTGAGATACACAGATCTGTACGTGAACCTCCAAATCCTTTAGGGCAGAGTTACAGAAAGCGGGTTGGGCACCTGACTCCCACTGCACCTAAACCCCAACTTCAGATCACACACTGTCAAAGAGAAACTTCATTCCCAATGCCAAAGCAGAGCTGAGCCTGAACACTTTACTGTGTCAGCATAATTTCACTGTGGGTGATGGGAAAAGGCAAGGCTGGCACTTGAGCTCAGGAGACACAAAAAGCACATGTGGTCTGTGCTTGGTGTGTCTTCACTTGCTTTAGGGGGATGATCATCCCTGAGGGCTGGGATCTGGGAGATCACACCTCACCCTGAACCCTGAATTCTCTTTATTGCTTATTTTAAATATTTCTTAGAATTATTACTCAGGATTTTATTTTCTTTGGTGGTGGCAGCAATAACTGGAGTTCTTCAAGGATAAGGATTCTTATCAAAGTTGGCATTTGAAAAGATGTGGCCATATATTAATAAAGGAGTCAGTTATGACATCTCCAAGTTTGTTGAGACACTGAACAGATCTGTGCTGTCTGCTCTCCTCTCCTAATTACAACCACTGAAACATTACCTTCATCTGGATGAATGTCCTTGTCATCAGGTGTGTAACCAATTGCTGCGAGACCCAAACGATTCATCCACCTGATAGAACGATAAAAAACAAGGGAGAGATACTTAAAAGGCACATCTCATGTTAATCTGAGGGCATACACATTCCTAACTTCTGGAAAAGCCAAAGACAATGGTTAATGCAAAAGCTGAGCACTGTTCAGGGTGTTAAATGCACAATCCAGGCGTGTTCAGAGGTGAATAACTGGGAGTGAAGGGCATCCCAGTTCAGGCCACTGCAGATGTTCCTCTGGACTCGTGGTCACACCTGCTGGAGGTCTTTGCCTCGTGCAGGATCAGACCTTGGCATTTTATTCTGCTGCCTGGAAACCTGAAGGACCAGGTCATCAATCACCCTTCTGTCATCAGGAAAGTGTGGAGCTCACACCCGAGCATGCCAACTGCAGCAAAGAATAGGTGGAATTTTTATAGCCTGCGGAGAGCAGAGGATGTCCCCCTTGGGCAGAACCAAACCCTCTCTAAGCTGTTCCTGCAAATGTGTGAGGAATGGTTTCCAGAGACATGGTGTGCAGGAGCATATCACATTTAGCCTGATTGCTACTCCTATTAATTTCAAGAACTTGCCTGAATTTCCAAAATACTAGAAAATAGAATTAGGATAATTATTGTATGAAACCCTGTATTAGGGAATAACTTGTATTAAATTTGCATCCTCAGAAAGCTAAAACAGCCTATGGCAGAATTCCACTGGGTATTTGCTAGTTTGGATTCTCAATACTGGTAATATAAATGTTTATTCGTGTGGAGCTGTGACAACAACTTCATTTTCCCTTTTTTTTTTTTTTTTTAGTGGAATCTTAAAGTTTCTAAATGCCAATTTACCAAGTTTCTAACCTAGAACTTGGTAAACTGGCATTTCCCATCAGATGTCCTGGTTTTCTTTATCCCAAAATTAATTAGTCTGATCAAAGGTAAGATTTCCTGCTTCACTGGGAAAGTATTATAGCCTATTTTAGGTTCAAAGTTTTCTTCATGTCAGATTACTGGATATTCATGCAATATATAGTTGAAAAACTAGAAAAAAGGGAAATCCGCACACAGAGGGGAAAGGCACTTCTTAATGTTCAGCAAATGGAAAATCAAGAATTAGCTGATTTTCATCAACAAGGAAACACAACCAAAGAAAAAGCCCTTTAATGCCATGTGTAATGGCTGGGATGTGTTCCTAAGCATCCCCTTGCTCAGGGACTAAATTATTTACTGTGTCATCAATTTCCCAATGTACTGCATGTGAGGGTTTTCTAGGAGCAGCTCTTTTTTAGTTTTTAACACTGCAACATCAAATCTGTTAATAATTATGTTCTTGGTTAATGACTAAGGACAAAAACATCTTTCAGAGACTTCAAGGAAGACATTAGGGAACAACCCTTGCGGTATCATAAGGACAAGTTGTTTTGCAGATTAAAACAAGGAAAATATCCAGGGTAATTCTTTCCCACTTGTAGTAGAAGAGAAAAAAGGAGATGTGTGATTATTGTTGTCTAAGAGGGGTATGTGGAAGGTGGTAGGCACAGCAAGGAGGCAGAAAATGAAGGAAGAGTGAACTCTCCACTAAAAATAGCCCCCAGTTCAGCAGTATTGATCTCCTGGTGGAGGCTCTGCAGAGCTCAGAGCCACGATCTTAATCTGTAATATTGGATACAGCACTGACTCACTGCAGCCTTCAGCAAACCCCTCCACGGGTCTCACGGCTTTCCTAAGGAGCCGAAGGGAACAGCAACATTTCCCTCTCGCAGGGAATTGTGAGAGGGCTTAATTTACTTGCAGAACGATGAAAATATAAAGGATTGTACAATCACACTGCTCTGCCTTTCAGGAAAACAGAAGTGAACAAATTGGAAATGAAACTGGGAATGATGATTAGTTTTCACAAATACCGACTGCAGGGTTTTAGCACTGCTTACAGACATTGTTTGTATCAGCACATCAATAACTCATCTTTATCACCAAGGAAGTACATTTAAAATGGATTAACAGGTTTGCAGAGCAGCTTTTCCACAGTGCTCACCAGCATCATTTCACTCTGCAAGCGATCGTTTGGCATTTGCTGCTCCTGCAAGGCAGATTTTTTATGGCAGGACTGGAATGACATCATTCCCTGGGCATTATTAAGGGTTTGTATTCACTAGTTTTTCAACAGTTCCCGAATTTCTGTACTCATTAGCATTGGAGCAAAATAGTTTTAGTCATAGTTTGCCATATGCCTCTGGCAATTAAGCAGGATGGCTCAGTGCCTTCAACTGAGGTTCTGCTTAAGCACCAATGATAAATTAGGACTAATTACCATTTTCCAAGTTAAAACAGACTCAGCCATTTGAGTGGGCAGTGGATGGAAATTCAGATTGTCTTAAATTTCCTCGCCAGATTGCTCCTGTTGCCCATTGTTAATTTGAAAGTCGGAAGCACATACAGAAACCCAAGTGTTAGTACTGATCTCTCAGAGCACAGGGATATCCTTAGGATATACAGAGTATCAGCTTTACACCTGGCCAAAGCTGGAATTAGCTGAAGGTAATCTTCCTTCTCTAAGGCTGCTCAGACTTTTCTCTTTCAAAGGCCAAGATGATCCCCAGCTATAGTTACAAGGACTTTCTTACCTCATTTACCCCAGTTCAGAGTCAGCTCTTTGTCAAGCCAACATAATGGGTTATCTGATGACATTCAGTGGCTTATAATGATAAAGTCTCTTCTGAGAAAAGAAGTAGAATCTCCATTTTAGGCTTTGTGTTTAAAAAAAAAAGCGTGAGTGAATGTTTTTGAGGTTAATCAGGAGTTATACAAGTGCTGAGATTACAGATCATTTTCTTACAGCTTTTTTTTTTTTTTTTCCCCAAGGAAATGCAAACTCAGTTCAAAAGGAACGCTGCATAAACTTGATGAATTTCCTTGATGAGCAAACCACTTTCATTTTTAGGAAAACTGGCAGTCAAGGTTATCAAAAGTTCTTTACGGAGGGCTTGGAAACTCAGGCATTTGGTTCTGAACTGTGCATTGCAAGCCTTGGGGGCAAAGGGCAGGTCTCAGGAAGGCAATGGGAGCATCCACAAGAGCTGGGATCCCCAGGGATGGATGGGGAGCACCCGTGGGAGCTCTGGGCTCCCCAGGGATGGATGGGGAGCACCCGTGGGAGCTCTGGGCTCCCCAGGGATGGCTGAGAGCACGTCTGAGTGAGGGTCAGGCAATGCCAGGCCGTGTGTGCCACACCTTACAGGCAGCTACAGCAAAACCCCAGGAGGTGGTCGGTGTAATTCGGTTCCTAAGCTGTACCCCAATAGCTCCTTGACTGCCCCATGGTCCCAGGCAGACACACACGCCCTGGCAGGTGCCATTTGCAGTCCCACTGCACCTCAGCTGGACTCCTCCCTCCCCACCACCGAACCACACCTTTTTTTGTTTTGGTAATTTCAAACCTCTTTTCTTTTGGTAAATAAACAACTTAACCAGCAGGTTTCACTAAGTTTGGCTCTAGGCCACCCAACAGAGCACGGGGTTTGCATTCCAGATGGAAATTGTGATGACATGGAACGGCACTGAATAGCCCAGGGATCCTTTGCCTCAACATTTCACCTCAATATTGTACAACATCCCCACGGATATATAATCTCTGTCTTACCAAGGCACGTTGTAACAACCTACAGGGCACCAAGAAGTGGGTTAATTATTTTCTATTGCCCTGGTGAACCAAAGGCAGGGAAAGGTGAGCCTCAAGTAAAGTCATCAAAATGCATAAGTAAGTTTTATGCTTTGTCTCAATTAAATTCTAAATAAATCAGGCTTGGCTTTAATTAATTCTGTTGGTTACAAACAGGCACTGTTGTCATCGCTTTGGGAGAAAACAGAGCTGCCTGGTAGGATGTTAAGTTAAATTTACTGAGATAATTCTGGTTAGAATGAGGGGTTACAGCCCAGGGCCTCCAAGAGTCTGAGTGACCCCCAGGCTGGACAGTGATGAGCACGAAGGCACCCAGGGCAGAGAGGGACTGACGAGCTGCTGCAATAATCAGAGCCTGGTACTGAAGGCTGAATCAGGCCTGAAATGCCCCCAGTTGTCAGGAGCACATTTGCTTTCTGATCACCCAACAAAAACACTGGAAAATGTTAAGGTGGGACAAACAATCAGGAAACTATTTCATATCGCCTTGCTCTTCAACACACTGCGTTAAAAACAAGAATATGCCATCCCTCAGTGTACAAATGCAATAATTTCAGTTGCCTGGCTGCTGGAATTTACTCCTGCTGAATGTGGGGCTGAGCCAGCCCAAGGTCAGCGAGAGGTTCTGGGATTAAAGGCAACTATAGTGGAGTCACATTCACCCCCTTTTTCACTCTGTTCCTTTCTAACAGCCCAGAGTAAAAAACCACAGTTAAAAAACATAAACCAGCTCGACAATCTTAGTTACCATAAATTAGAGAGAACTAATACCTTTAGTGCAGAAGAATAAAAAACAAAGGCAAGAGGGAAAATTTAAAAAAAAAAAAAAAGGTGCAAGAGTTTTCACAAACTCACAGAGAACAGGTCAGGAAGAAGTGGGTTTCTGGGGCTCAGATAAGTTTTATTTGCTGATATCCTCTGGATACACTTATTGCACATAGCAGATGGCTGGTTTAGAGAAGAAACTTTAATTCAAGTGGAAAAGTAAATAAAGAACATATTCTGAGAAGGTTTAAATTCAACAAAAACTCCACTCGCTTTCACTACTTCTTTCTGTTAAATGTTCCTTTAAAAATTAAATCAATGAAATCCTGAGGCATTAAAGGATAGAATAAATAAATAGTTATATACTTCCTAAATAGATAAATAAATAAATACAACTTGAGTGCAAGAACTGCTTTCTTGCTTCTTTTCATCAATAATTCTTGCACTCTTTTGTCACCTCAGGTTTGAGTTATACATGTTTGAGTGCAGGAATAGCTCTTCTTTCACTTTTGAGATAATTGGGATTATTTGGTTAAAAAGAAAGACGAGAACTGAAGTGGAAGCTAAATTTCACTTGCATCAAGTTACCTTTAAGTCTATTAAAATAGAGATTCCCTTGAACCGTTTATTTCATACACAGAATTCATTCAGTGCAGTTTATATTTAATTTCTAATCGAAAGCTTTGTATTATAATTTTTTTTTTTACATCACCAGGATAATCATATTTCAGAATTCACTGCAAAATTCTCTGCAATACAGAATTAGATTTCAAAATTGATTTTGTGCTTGTTATGCTGCTTCTCCCTGACCATTCTTTCCTGCTGGACACCTAAAAAATCAATACATTTCCCATTTGGGTTCCTGAGGTACATTATTTTCACCATTTCCTAAGGTTATGCAGGTAATATATTCATTTAACAGGAGAAAGGTTCCTGTGATAGGGATGGTTGAAGTGATGCTTTGATTTCCCTCAACACAAAAGAAGGCCAAAAATGTCTCCCAGTGAAACATAACACAGAGCAGAGTGTTCTCAATGAGCTCATCCCTCCCAACGTATCAACTCTCAGCAGCCCCTCTTTCCACTCTTCTATTTGTCACACTTGCTGGGGATTTGTTAAGCAAAATCATTCATGGGATAAACTGTAAGTACTCTCTGATTTGATAATTTGACATGACTGCTGATCTCGTTTCATGCGTTGTCTTCTTAGATTTGTCAGCCTGGAAAAACAGGAAAAAAGCCCCAGACAGCTCCAGAGTTGACAAGTGAACCGTGGCAATTCGTGCCCTCTTCGCCTGTGCATCTACTTCGTGCACTTAGTGGGATATTTATTTTTGTTTTCAATTTTTGTTTGAACTTCACCCTGTCAAACAAAGGCACAATTATGCCTCTCTGCTCAGAAGTCTGGTTTGGTGTGGGTTTTTTTTTTTTTGGTTGGTTGGTTTTGATTTTCCCCAGTGGGTAACAGACAAAAGTCCTGTAGCAAATAAATTACCCTTCTGGTAATAAAATAGCCCTTATTGTATAAATATAGTCATGTAGCAGAGAGAATATGCACACAGTAACTGATAGACAATAATTCCATATAAAACCAATAGTAATTCCTAAGAAAATCTAGCAAAACAGTCACTAAAATTCACTCAGCTGCAACTTCTCTTTACTCATTTACTCAGGTCTTTGCCCCAGCTTTCACCAAATGATTGGCCCAAAAGAAAGCTCTGGAGAAAGGAAATGTTCCTTATAAGCAATGGAACTGAGTTTAGCATGGCCTGAAGTTTGGGTGGGGTATTTTGGGATTTAGAGGGGAATTTTTTTAAGAAATGGGATGATTTACTTGAGGAATTATGTAATTCTACTTCCACATAGCCTTGAAGAAATCAAATCAAACAGGCCAAACAATCCTCTTAAGTGCCCAACTACTTAATTATGACTTATTTCCCCTACTAAATCTTCAGATTTGGCAGTGTTAGCTCAGTGTCTCACACCCCAGTCTGGACTGGGACACAGGCAGAGCTGGAATCACTAAACCTGCAATATTAAATGCAGCTGAACTCTTTGGCTCCCAGAAGAACTGGATCAATTCACAAGGGTATTATTTACAGCAGAATATGATGGAGTTAATTTTGTAATTTAAATTAGTGCAGAAAGCCAATGCAGATCCTGCTCCTGCACCAGGGAGGAATTCACACCTGAATGCTAATTTGAGGGCATAATTGCAATTGTGGATTGCAAACTCCTTTAGTGCAATGCTATAAACCAGAGGGTCTCAAACTGAATTAAGGGGGAAATGGAAGTTCACAGCTCTACAGTAAGTCATCCATAAATCCTAGAAATGAGGAGCTGGATGACAAGCCAAGGAAAGGAGATTTGGAAGACTTACAGCTCACTCTTAGGAATTCCTGGTGTATTCCTCCACTATTGCCCTGCTCAATGCCATAAACACTGTGGTTTCACCCAGTCCCTGGGCCTGCAGCTCATTCTGATCACAAAATTGTTTTACTTGTGCGGCAACTTCAGAGCTTTTAATGTGAGAACAATAAATTAGAGGCTGACGTGGCCTCGGGCACGGGTTTGAAACAAGTTTATGGGAACATAAAGAAGAAAGGGGAAAACCTGCTCTTTATGTCTACTTACAGCACCACTGGGAACTTCCATTTCAGGGATATCTGTTTGAAAAGCACGTTTCCTGTTCTGCAGAATTCTCTCCTTGCTTTTCATGGAGTAAGGGCTCTGCAGTAACTTCCTCAGCCCTATTGTTAAAGAACTGTTAAATTAGGCCAGGCAGATGTGACACTTCTCCGGGAGCTCTTGTTTAAGAGGGAAAATGTCCAATAGGGCCACGTGTATGAAAGTTGTAGTTGCCAAGACCTTTTCTGAGGTGTTGGTTTGTTTAAAGTGAAGACAAAGTACACTGAAACTGTAAAAGATGTGTTAAGCCTGGCTCACCATCTGATTTGGCCAAGACCTCTCAAGGAGACTAAAACACCCCAAATATAAGAGAAAGAGTTGAACAAACTTTAGTAATAAACAGGATGATTTAGGGGAAGTCTGGAGTATCCCATACATAAAAGTAGATGGGAGACACCATAAAATTTGCTTATAAACAATAGAGACTTAATTCAGAATACTTCGATTTTCAAGCAGTTTCATTTTAAAAGAAATATTGAACTATAATATTTCAGGTCTTTCCTTGAAAAATATTGGGTAACCCCTATAAAAATCAATCATTGTTCTGTTTCAGTAGCAGATATTTGTTATGTGTTTTGAATGAACGCAAAAGATTTATGGGAGTTATTAAAATTGCAAAGTTAACCCAGTTATTCAAATCAAATGTGATCGAATTATTCAGCCTAAAATAGAAACTTTTTTAAATTTAATATTTGGAGCCCATGAGGAGGTTGTAAATGCACTGCACTGCAGACTTCAATGACATGGAAGTTTTAAATAAAGTAGATATTGTAAAACAACCGAATATTAAATTCAATGCTAATTAAAGCCATAAACAGGTTATGTGTGGGGTGGTAATAGATGAAGCACTTCTGGGAAATAAGGCCTTTAACAAGCCTGGAGTAGCAAGCAAAAGATGAGCTCATCAATTCCATTATTAATTCATTTCCAAGAACACGACTCTGCTCGTGTAAGACCTGACAAAACAGCACGAGCATTAATTTTGCAGAGCCAAGTGTGTCTGCACTGGAAAGCACAGCAGGAAAAGCTCAGCTCCAGCTGAGCACCTCGATCTGTACAGACAAATCAATTCCTGCCTGTTGGATACAACCCTCCCACCAGCAATGCTGGGTCAAAGGCAGATTAAAATATTCTGGAGTGGGAAAAACTATTAAACAGCGAACCTGATGTAAGAAAGTCTAAAAAGAGCTGTTAAAACAAGAGCTGATGGTAAAGGCAGTTGAAGAAAGAGCAAACATTCCACACGTAGTGAATAAAGAATGTTCCTCTCCATGTTAGAACTCCTTTCCTTTTCAGCATGAAGGATCTACCCTTCTGTCAGCATGGAAAATCCAGTTAAATTTTGTGGTGACAGCAGGAAAGGGAGATACCATGCAAAGCATTTGCCCTATTTCCTCACATTACATGGTCAGCAATTTGCTGGGAAGAGAGAGATTTGTGAAATTAGTATTTTAAATGCACTTCTCCTCTATGAATCTTGCTTCCTCATTTTGAATTTCACAGAGGGCATGTGGGAGAAGGAATTCCAGGAAGCATGGTAAAGCTGCAGGGGATGCCCAGGGATTTCACAGAGGTAGCAGAGTCATCCATCCTTTGGGTGAGGAGTGAATTACAAGCGTTCTACAGGAACAGCGCTGCTGAAGGAAAAACAGTGCACAAAATACTTCAAGTAGAAGTTCACCCTTTGCCTTCTCTCAAGGGAATCAGACCCAAAAAAATCAGGAAAAAGGCTCTTGTAAATTCCAAAGTAAAGGATGTGAAGTGGTGGTATGATGTGAAAAGACATGCTGGCACCTTCCCTGCTGTTCCTCTGCTCAAAGGCTGTGCACTGCCATAAAGGCAGCTCCCTTGGCTCCCCGTGGAAAAATCAATGGATATTACAAAAGTAGCTTATTGAACTATGTCAAGACTTGCAGGTTTTCCTTGAGTCAGAACCTTTTATGTATAATAGATAAATATGATCAATGGCACTCCAGGAAACGAGAGCTCCCCCACTAACTAAGGCCAAGGCAGAGACCACGCCGAGTTAAACAACAGAACATCCTCACCTTTGGTTTAGTCCAAACAAATCTGAGCCACACACCAGAACTGAACAATGGAACATTAACAGCATGGAAAAAACACGTTTCAGCAAATTTATACCCTGAAAGTATCCTGGTAACTGAGCCTCATCCTCCTCCTCAGTGGACAATAAAGTGGCCTGAGCTGTCTCAAGCCAGGCAGTCTCCTACACCAGCACACCATGTCCTGGAAACCTTGGAACAGAAATGTTCAATGCAGTAATAACTTTTAGGCATTAGGATTCCAAAGAAAAATCCAGCTGTATCCTGATGTAGCTCTGTCTTTCCAAGCTGGCAAACAGTAAGAACAAACTACATCTCCAAGTTTTAGACAGCTCTGCCAAGGGAGGGTTTCAGACTTCCCAGTGCGGTGACATTGTCCCACGTGTCCTTGCTTTCCACCTGAGCTGGGAATACACAGACTCCTGATGTAACAGGAGGGAGTAGGACATTTGTCTGTGCCTTTTGAGATCAAAGGCACCGTCCCACCTTTTCCTAACCTCTGCTTTCATCACTGAGTCACAAGAAAGGCACAGAATAATTTGGGTTAGAAGAGCTCTCAGGAGGTGTCTGTTCCCACACCTGCCCACGGCAGGACCAGCTTTAATGTGAGATCAGGTTGTCCAGGGCCTTGTCCAGTCAGAAGTTTGGAATGTCCTCCCAGCACATCCAAGGATGTCTAAAAGCACACTGCAGCCCCAAAAATGGAACTTTGCTGGCCTCTGCTCTGTGTTGGGACAGTGATGTGGTGAACAAAATTAGTTGCTTCCGAGTTTCAATGTTGGGGTTTTTTCTCGGAGGTGGGGAGGAAGTTGATTCTTATTTCTTTTTATACATAAAAAATAAACGCATCTCAATTTCAATCCCATCCCTGTTACAAAAACTACTCCAAATTGGGTTTCCCTGGTTTTAGGTCATGTCATGTTACTGTGGATTGTCACCAGAGCTAACTTTAAAATACCTTGTCCCATCACTGGGCATACTCTGCATGAGCCTTGGTGTGCTTGCATTGTTTTTATATAACAGAAACATTGATCCCACTAAGACTTCCAGCCTTGATTAACAAAAACTCACAAGTGTGATAAACCTTATGCCCATTAACAAAACCCAATTTCTAATTAATGTAGGTGAGACCAACACAACTGACTCTCCTTTGCAGAAAATTTCAGCAAAGTGAGCCAGAGAACGTAATGGGTTTACTAAAATTAATGGAAGCCTGAGTGGACTACGGCCTGAGCAGACCATCAGCCAGCATTACATGGTCTCCAAGAGTATATTCCTGTGGAGATGAAATGCCGAAGCACCAGGATAAAGAACATCCCACGATCAAGAGGAGACACAACTTACCTGTTCATTTCTTCAAGGCAGTCGGTCGCGAAGTAGAAGCTCTTTATTTTGGGGTGACATGCTTTGAAGGCACTGTAAAAAGAGCACAAAGAATAAAACCCCCCCTTTTTCAGCTTGTCTACAAATACACAAGGCTGCCCTGCTCCTTGATTCCTCAGCATGGGGCAGGTTTCACAGGCATTTGTAACCTTCAGGCTGAATCTTGCTGCACAGACTTATAGCTGGATTCCTCCTGCCCTGATTACATCTCCACTTGTGAACCTCATGCTTTGTTGTAAAAATTCCAAAAGCCCTTGAAGGACTTAGAAATATAAATCTTTTCAATAACCACTGATGTTTCACATCTAACAGATTCCTGAAAATCTTATTGAGTATACTGAAGTACATCTTGGTTGTATTCCAAAGATCAGCTAGAGGAATAAGGGTCTGATCCCCCCCCCCACTATTGCTCATATATTTAGAAGAAAGTTTTATGTCCTACAGAAAGAAATATAGAGGACTGCCAAGTTCTGTTAAATTAGAAATCACTGGAATAATAGATAATAACCAATCTGACAGCATGGGTGATTATAATTCACATAAAATGCCTTTTATTAATGCCTTTATGTGATATAATCCCTGGGCTCTCCCTCAGCTAAGAACAATAATCATATTTTCACAAAATTTTTGTATGGGTATAATGAAAAAGAGCGTTGCTATCAAGGAAACCACAAACTCCCAGCTTTAAAGACTATTAATTTGATTAGCTGGCAAATGTTAAAAAAATGCCACACTATCACTCCTAACATTTATGTTAAAATACTGACATTTAGGCAGTAATTGCCAGATGTAAGAATTAGATTAGGAATCATTACACGTGTAATTATGAAGAACCTGTGATGCAATGTTTCCACTATTAATAGCTTATATGCAAATGAGTGTTTTATTAATTACTACAATTTCTTGCAGTTTTCAGAGACAAAATGAAAGCTGAAGAAACTTCCCTTGGTCACATTGATTTTCCTGTATGTTTTATTAATTAAAATGCATCCAGGAATGGGCTTTCTTAGCAAAAGTCCTACGGCAGAGTTGTATTTATGTGCAGTTTCCTTTCTCATAAGATTAGAGGTGTAAAGGGTAAGGTTATCTTTGCACAGAAGGTCATCATAAACCACCCAGATTCCATGAAGAAGACTGGAGAGGTATTTCAGTCTTGTGTTGGTGTCTGGACAGTGATAATTCCAACTGCAAAGCTTTACCCCCCTGGCTACTTCTCTTTTGCAAATGAAGGCAGTGAGTAAATGTGAAATCCCACACAGGGTGGAACCTTCCTGCTGCCCACTAGATGGCATAGGCCTGTTAATTATATCTGCTTTGCATCATTATATAAATGGAGTTTTGAGGATACTCTGATCAAATGGGTGATTTCTTTGACCCAATTGGTATAACATGATTTTTGTGTCAAAAATTCTTACTATTAATGTCCTGCTTCTTGTTGCAGAACTTTTTTACTCCCCTGTGCCCACCAAGTACCAGCACCTCCAAGTGATTCTGTGGAAGCAGCTGCTATCTGTCTGTGGGTGAGAGAAAAGTGCAATAGTTTCGTGCAAGTCTTTACACCCATGTGAATTAGAGCAGTACATTGCATATCATTAATTACACAGTAATTAGCAAACACTGCACCTCCTTACAGAAATTCCTCACAGAGCTAAATTTTTAATGCTCGAAATAGAAAATCGTGATTGAACAAACACTCCTGCATAGTTATATTTTTGGTCTGAACTCTGTGCAACATCTACACCTTCTCCTGTTCCTTTTGCCCAACATCTCCCAGTGCTGAGGTGTAAGGATTGGCTGGAATTGGGGAGGATTGTGTGGTGGATCTAAAGATCCTAGTCCTCTCAGCTAACCCTGAGAGAATATCACATGATGGAGTGCCTGCTTGTAAATAGGATTATTTTCCTAGACAGGACATTTACATACATAACGGCATTAAAATGGCAGTATTGGGGTTTTAAATGAACCTTTTAAAAGTTAGAAAAATGTCAGAGTTAGTGTGATAAACACAATTTAATTTGGTTCCACTGTGATCTTGTGATGTCAACCAATCTGTGATCGGTGGATCATTTTTTAGTGGAAGGTGTCCCTGACCATGGGCAGAGGGTTGGAATAAGGTGATGTTTAAATGATCTTTGAGGTCCCTTCCAACCCAAACCAATCTGTGATTCTGTGATTATTTGACTGTTACATTCTCACAGTAACTCTACCTCAATCAAGGGACAGGGAGGTGAAATAAGGACTATGCAACAGAAAAGGCACCGCAGGCTCCTGTCTCAGTTGGTCAAGAATTTGTGAATGGGTCATGAAATGCAGGAAGAGCAAGAATTTTATCAAGAGCAGATTAGTTAAATGCTGCAGGTCTTCTGCAAAGGAGTTCTCACATGCCCAGGTCCCAGCAAACACACTTAATTGGTTACTACATGAGTGTTCCTTAAGATCTTGTTGCCTGACGTTATGCTGATTTCCTGAGATGGGGAGAATTCCAGCTGCAATAACGGATTGCACGGTTACATGTTTACAGACTCAGACAACGGCTCTTTATTGGTATGACATGGAGATCCCAATTCTGTGCAAACTCTTCACTGAAATGTTTTGCAGTTCTGTGTCAGGGCTGCAAAACACGACAATAAATCCATCTTCATCTCCTCGCAGCGTCACAACGATTATTATTAGGGAAACATTTAGATACACCAGCATTTGGAGCAGAAGAAAAGTCCCCAGGGAAACAATTCGAGATGTATAAATATGAATAATGCAAAAGAACGATATCTATATATTTCACATTTTGCTTGTTTTGGAGGGCCCCAAACTGGATGCAGTGATGTAGGTGTGGTGTGATGAGTGCCAAGGATAAGGGAATAATCACTTTTAATATAACCCAGGAAGCTTCTTCCCTGTGGGGACCCACTATTTGCTCAAGTGGGGTTTGCTGTCTGCAAGACTGTCCAGTTCTTTGCAGAAGTAATAAAAATTACTAAACCTGTAGTAATAGTTAAACTAAAACTTCATGTCTGCGTTACTTAAAAGTTCATGTCTACTTGTACCACATCAATGACATTTGTGTAGAGCAACTGCACAGTTTCAATACAAAGTGCCAAATTACCCTTGATAAATTTAAGACCTAAATTTGCATTAATCAGGCAATGAAAGTTCTCACTATGTTCAAACTGCTGAAGGTTCAAGCAAAGCACTAGTTAATAATGATTAATTATACCAGTGGTTCAATTAGTCTTTATATCTGGGGATCAGCTTCATCATGGGGCATTATAATTACCAGTGTCTTTGAAAATAACACAATATTCATGTCATGCCACAGCATGCAGACTGAAATAACTACGGTTCCTCCTACAGTATGATCATTTCTAATCAGGAAGATGCAGGTGTTGCCTAAAAGCAGTGGAAAGGTTTTCAGTGTCAATGCAAAAAGCCTCTTTTCACAGGGACGAGGTCATTCTAGGTCCAAATACAGCCTGGAGAGCTGAACCAGTCTGAGATAATAATCAGGGTACCTTCATTAAATGCATTACCGAGGCAAATCATCAAACCATACAGAATAATGCAATTACTGTATATTCTCGTGAAAGCTTTCTTAAGGCTATTCCATTTCCCTGTGTGCTGTGGACATCAGGAGCAGTGAGGCTCTGCAACAGAACTCTCCAGCCAGCAGAAGAGGGGGAGACAGAAACCCATTAATTATCCCTTTTGTTCAAAGGGGTTGGAACGCTTCACATCAGTGGCTCTGAAAATAAGAGAAATCTGAGGGGAAATCCAAGCTGAGTCCCAAAATGTTCTTAGCTTTGCTTTTGAGAGAGCCGAAGAAGTGGCACTGGGATTTTAGCTTTTCAGTGGAATCAGGCAGTGGAATCAGGCTCCTGTCTCCTTGGTAAGATGGCACAGGACAGGGAAGCGCTTCCCAGGTGTGCTCCCAGGGGCTGTGGGTTGGAGCTGGCTGGATACAAGCAGGACCCTGCACTCCCACATGCTGGATATACCAAATTTCAGTGAGCCTGGCACTGCACTTAACGTCCCCTGCAGTTTCAGAGGAGCAGATAAAATCGTGGCAAATGTAAAGTGTGGGTTTTCTGGTGGGGGAATTACATAAATGATAGTCCATGAAGGAAGAAATCAAAGGGAAATTCAGCTGAGGAATAAAGGGAATATACTATGAACATCTTCATTATACTTTTACCTCTGGATCTGCCTCTTTCTGAAAGGATTCAAAGCCTGAAGGTTCTGAGCTTTCAGCCGTGTGCAAAGTTTCAGTTAATCGGACTTTTTCCTGAGCATACACCCTCCAGAAATGGCTCTCTGAGCAGAGTTCTGAGGGATTGCGTTCTCATGCTTCGAGGAAAGCTCTGGAAGCTATTTCTAGCTATGCACAATGACCTTCTGTTTGATCTTGCTTAATTCACTGAAATCTGTTAAGTGCTTTATATTCTAACAAAAGGGTATTATTCTTCCTGTATTTTTTGTTCAATATCATTATTAATATCTACTCCTTGCTCTGAGGTATTTATAGTGCTCAGTTCATCTGTAATTTCTATAGTGATACCCTCAGCTGAAAGGAGGAACAGAAGTATAAATTGCACTATCTTGTACTTCTCAGACACAGTAATAACATCTCCAGAAAAGCATAGGCAATGAAGAGGTTTGATTTTCTGATGAGCAGACTCTGCTGTAATTTGTATCTTCAATATTTCCATTGTACATGTGCTCATAGTCGTAGGACTTGTGTTCCTCAGACCAAAACTGCGTTCAGTCATTGGAAAAGCACACCAAAAATCCAGGATGCTTAGTTAAAAGTGGGGAAGTGTAAAGAAAACAAATGCAAATAACTGAGGAGATACCAGCAGAGTGTTCGTCTGAAAGCATTGGAATTGTTCTGTTAAACATGTTAATTTCAATTCCAACACTGCTTGGAAGCAATTTCCAGTGAGTGTCTGTTATTAAATATGCCTTAATTATGGAAAAGCTTATAATGTGCTTTTTACTGGGAGCAAAATGTAGAAGTAGCAATCTGCACACAAGCAATAATGCAGTGCTCATTTTGCATATGGAACCTAAATATTTTAGCAGTTGAGAACAACACAATATTGGGTATGTAAAGTTTCCTCCATAAAGGAGAAAATTAAGATTATATTTACCATCCATTGCTGTGGCATTTTAAATGCTGTTTCCTGTGGGCATTTATTGCACACTTGATTCTTACCAACGTGGCTGTTGTGAACCTGAGAAAGTTTTACCTCTTGAGTAAAGTGTTATTTGGTTTTACTTTACTTGCTTAGCTGAAGTTGTAACTGGGCTGTGTGGCAACCTGAGCAAAGAGTTACTCAATTCACTGTAATCCAGCTGTGAAGTTTACATTATCTTATATATAATATATAGAAGATATAGGTATCTTCTGTAATAGAGAGAAATACTAAAATTTAAGGGCATCTATGCTGCATCATTTACAGATGTCAAGGTTTTCCAAGTAGCTTCCTTTGGTGGACTTTACAAATGTTTATTCCCATGTACAGTAAACTTCCAAGAGCGATCCTTTGGTTTACAAACAAAACTGACACTTTTACTCACTGTTTTCGCCTGCATTCAATTGCTCTGTCTATCCTGAACTCAGGTAAACTAATGAATCCTTCTGCTTTTTCATCCTGCCAAAAGAGAAGGAAAAAGTGATGCTGAGGAAGAACATAAAATTAAAGAAGTGAGAAACGAGCAGCAGCCATTTGGGTTTGCACAAAGAACAACCACCCAATCAAACAAAATACTGACCATACTTTCCCCATACTTTTTTTACTCTGAAATGTGTTTAATTCATCACACAATGTCAGTATCTTTGTGAAGTAACTCAACGGACAGTTTCTCAGGGGAGGCCCAGCCATTCTAATCCCCCTTCACTGAAAGATCACAGAAAACCTCCCAGCCACAGACACAGCGCCTAAAATTGCATTTAAGACCTTAACAGAGAAGAATTCTCAGTTTCCTCATGCTGTACCTGCATTTTACAGGTGTTTGGTGGATGTCTCCCTTTAAAGGCACAATTATCAGCCCATCTGCCCTGCTGACAGTAACTGAGGAGGCTCCTGCAGGGACCTCACTGTGATTAAATGGGTAATAACTGGGAAGTGCATCTTGTCACTTTTTTCCCTTCTTTTTCCCTTCTTTTGAAGTAATTCAGCAGGAAAAGCAAGGAGATGTATTAACACCTGTCAGATTTTTGAAAAGTAATAGCAAGTGCAGGATGAAGTGTGGCTTGGATGTACCAACAGCCGAATTCTCAGTGGGACCCCTTGTGCCAGCACCCCGTGTGTGTAGCACTGTCACCAACACATCCAGCACAGAACCCGAGAGCCTTCATCACCCACACTGCTTTGGCTGACAGGAAAATACAAAAACTAAGGGTAATTATGCTACTAAAATCATTCTCCTGAAGAAAATGGGAGATGTGGGTTAAGGTGTCCAATAGTCACTGCACCTGCACAGTAGGGCTCCCTGCAAACAAACGGAAAAGCAGCATCGAACCATTTGGGGCTTCTCCTCTCTGTTATTTTCCCCCTACATTTCTGCAGATTCTGCCAGTAAAATTTCACAAAGAACAGCATTTTACACATGAGAAACTGCAAACTCCAGACTAATTCAGCAAAAAGCAAGAGGAGCATCTATATAAAAATAACTTTTAGATAAAGAGATCTACACATTCAGATTTTCACATCTGCTTCACACAATGCTTAACTAAGACAAATACACTTTATTCATGTTACATTTTATACATCCCCTCACACAGCTGAAACTGAGGGGAGCTGAGTGTGAACACTGTGTTAGTCCAAATAAATACTACCAGTGGAAATGTATTAGCCACTGACATATTGATTTCTTTGAGAGCATCAGGAGCATCTGCTGTTTTATTAAGCTTGAACATGGACTTAGAGAACTTAAAAAAGAATTTCAGCTGAAATATTTCCAGCTAGAGCCACCCAGCCCTGGCAATTAAAGTGGCAGTTCAGGGACACAACAAACCACGCAGTGAAAACGGACTTAACCAAAAGAATTATAAAGCCGAAAGTTTCAGTTTTGCTTTCTGCAATACTTACATTCTGGTTTGTGTACCAGTACAAGGAGGAATCCTTCAGGATAAACCAGTACTTTTTCCATTTCTGTGTGAAATAACCTTTGGCATCCTTTTTCTTCCAGAGCCAGCCCTCGCAGTCGCCGTGCCCCAGGTCTTTGCAGGAAATGCGTCTCCTGCTCACACTCGACAGGGAACTCCCTGAGAACACAACAAGGGAAACAAGGTTCACTATAAACACACCACTCATTTTCAGTCATGGCTCAATTCAAAACCCTCCAAGCCAAATCCTCTCCAGTTTCTGGGAGAGGAGATGGAATGACCAATTTCCCAATTCTGCAACGCTCCGCAATTTTGGTTCCAGCGTGAACACGAAATAAACGGGGCCTGGTTTGTGCAGTGGTTTATTTAATCCCTTGAGGTTCATCCCTCTTAGGATGTTGTCTGATTAAGAGGGGCAGCCTCATTCCAAACTAAAATTTTGTGTTTATTTATTTGTATTAATTTATGTACTTATTTAGCCTCAGTCAGAAACTCAGAGCATGACACAATCTGTTCACAAATGTAAACATTATTTTTTTCCTATATATTTCCTCTTAGCAGCAGAAGGCCTGTCAAATTCTGGGAATTTTTAAACCCAATTTTTATAGTCAATAAAAAAGAAAGGTTGCTCACTTCCATAACAATGCAATGCTTATGTGTCTTTTATGCTGAGTTTAAGTGAACAGCAATATTTTAACTTTACAACATTCTGTTAAAGGCACAGAACCAGGAAAAGGTTTTTCCCTTGGTGTTATTTTGATAAATCCTAATGGAGAGGCTTAGAACTTTAGTGTGCCTTGTAAATATTATAAACCAAGGGGGGTTAAATTATAATATCGTTTTTTCCTGAAAAAAAAACTCTGCAGGAAGTTTCCTTAAGATACTAGACATTTTTTTCTCTGAGAAAAATCAAGTTTATAAAGATATAAGAATTACATTTGTCCTGCAGCTGTGAAACAGGGAAGAAATTTAGAGAACACCAAAACACTTTCCTTTTTTCTGCAACGTCCCACATCCAAGTTCTCAATGATTTGCTCATTTAGAGGAACAGCCTGAGCTGTGTCCTGGGCGGGTTTAGATGTATCAAAAACATGTAGTACAATAAAAGGAACAATTTAAGGAGATTAAACCAACAAACTGAATGAGAGCCACATATTTTCATATGAATTTTTTGGGATATAACTATTTTTCTGTTTATTGTTTGATGTCTCAAATAGACCACGAATAAAGAAGGAAATAGCAAAATACACAAATACTATTGGTCTTCTTCCTAAGGGAGAGGAAATTGTACCACCCAGCCAAGCAATATTATACCTTATAACACATTTATTTTGGTATTTTAATTCGGCATTTTCCTTTGGTGTTTGCTATCACATTTAGAAATACTAGAGTAGAACTTTGGCACTTGACAGAGCTCGGCTGTTGTCAGAGAAGGAGCCCCGATTTCTAGTTTCAAAATGTTAACTGAAATCAGTTACCTTTTGACCATTTCCTGCTCTTTACCCTGAGGGAAGCGTAATGGAATGACTGTAAGGAAAAAAAGAAGGAATTATGACACACCAAAGCAAATAACAGCAGCAACATGAACCAGCTGCCATCGCCTGCCATCCCCAGGGTTATTTTGGGCTTAGTTATCACAGCACCACCTATCACAGAATCTCCTTTTTGGCATTTTCTCTTCTTACTGTTATAAGTGTCATAAAGAAAACAACACGGTGCCAAAACTGCAAATTAAAATCCAATTTTTTTTTTCAAAGTTACTTGTTACTATTGCAATCAAATTGTTGAGGATTATTTGCATGAATAGCTATGAAGTAGTTTGAAAACTCACATAAATGATACATAAGTGACTGATACTTGAGGTTTATTGTAAGTATCAATGAAATAGTCATACAAAGATTCATTCAAAAAGAAATATCCACCCCAAACATTATATAGTTAACGTGGAAAATCATATGCTCAATGACATGTTGAAGTCAGGTTCTTCAATTGATTCCAGCCACAGAAACAGCGAAGTTTGTTGGGTTCGTAGGTTGACAGAATAACTCTGAGAAGAAACAAAAGTAATTCTTTCTTTCTTTTGTGGCTGAATTAGAAAATTGTTACAGATTCTGAAGAAAACCCTCAAAGGCTTCTCATGATTTAAACCTTCTAAAACAGGGTTAGTACTCAAAAAACTGGTAAGAATTTACCTCAAAAATATAAACGTTTAAGCACTCTAGAAAATAAACAGCTGAAAACAAGGCTCCAAGCTACTGGAGAGACCAAGTTTAATTTTAAATAAAAGTAGAGGAGGGAGGAGTGGTTTGGGGCTTTTACAGACCTATTTGTAATTTAGCCCGTTCACAGCTTTGAACATTTTCTAGCAACTTGCAGAAATCAGCAGTTCCTGAGCACTTGAGGAGACAAAGGTTAATATTGTTCCTGTGCTGGAGGAAATGGAGTAAAATACAGCCAGCAAACCAAGAGGCAAAAGTCTGTGAGAAAGTATTAAATGTGCACAGCAACAACCTTGGGGGTTTTATTGATGTATTTCAAATCACAGCAGCAACATTGGTCAGTCACGTTGTGTCAGCTGCAGTTCTGTGGTGACTGGGACTGAAACAATCGGTTCAGTGTTCCTGTCTCCATAAAAAGGCATTAGGGCAAAGAAGAATCCTTTCTGAAAAGGACATCACTGAATTTTGACACAATTTAAATTAAAGAAATATAGTGGTGGAATAAAACCCTGTAATTAAACTACGATTTTCATAGGTGATTAAATTTAAAGAACTGCCAGACAAATGGAACATCTGGAGGAGATACACATTAGGATACTCACCAGAAATTGGTGTGCCCTCATTTAATAAAAAAGTTTGAAAAATAATGAAAACACAAGCACAACAAACAAAGGAGAGCTGGAAATATTAGTCCTTCTAAGGAGCCAAGTTAATTAGTCTTACTCTGTTTTGTTTCTGCTCACATACAACACATTCAAAGCAAGAAAACCAGAGAAAATGAAAGGTTTGCAATACCTTGGGAATCAGTAGTTAATTAGCACTGCTAATGCACAAAATTCAAGCTCCATATTCTGAGAGATAAAGGAACCACTATAATATAATTAACTTGGTGGCAAACACTGTAAGAAAACAGTCAGAACTCAGAGACTCTGAGTGACTCAGAGTTGCCATGGGAGACGGGCAGATGAGGGGAGAGCTGATCCTCACCGGGGCTGTCAGCATCTCAGTCCTCATCTCCAAACCACACCGAGTGTCACAGAACACACACAGCCTGCCCCCCAGCCCGGAGCAGCACAGGGGGAAGGTTAAAAACCAGGGTGGTGGAGTTGAATCTGTGCCACGTGAAGGTGAATTGATGAGATCTCGCTGTAACCAAAGGTGGGAGAAGCGCTGTCACCGAAACACCAGATTAAAAACAAACCTGGTTCCTTGTACCTCCACCAGTTTGGACCTCAGGAGTTTGTAAGGAAAACTGTTAATCAGAGAGGTACCACAACCACAGAGTGGTTTGGGGTGGAAGAGACCTCAAAGCACATCCAGTTCCACCCCCTGCCACGGACAGGGACACCTTCCGCTAGATCAGGTTGCTTCAAGCCCCGTCCAACCAAATCACTGTAAAAAGTGCCAAGTCAAAGTGAAGAACTGACATCCTACAAATGAAAGTTCTGGGCTTTGTCCTTTGTATAAAATATTTGCTACATACTAAAAAATAAAGCAATGGCTATTTTCCATCGAAGAATGGGGTACCTCAAAATTGGTACCACAAAAATACTTGAAAATCTTCATCCCATCTCTCCCTATCATTGTATTCAAAGTGTTTACATATTTTTAAAAATTATTTTAAGAACTTTCTTCACCTTCAGGGCAACTCCCCCTCCAGAGGTGTCTTCCAGCCTGGACACTGTGTATGATTCTTCACCCCAAACTAGCACATACTTCAGAATTGACACTAAGGTTCCTAAATTTAACTGAAGTACTGCAGACACAATGACCTGCTGTGGTTACAGCAGCCAATTTTCTGAACATGGGAATTATGTCTAGATGTTTGTTTTCAGCTGTTTCATGACAGACAAATGTCAAGGTTTGGGATATCTTAAATATCTTCTAAAAATATGAAAATGAATTACATAACTGAGACTTTTTTTTTGTTTGTTTTAAGCACATTTATAAATCATTACCTTCCTCATGGATGTGCTTCCTGGATGGTCAATGGCAGAACTTGCATATCTAGGACAGAAAGAAGAAAGATGTCAAATAACCACAGGAAAAAACAATAACCTGAATATGTGGTGCATAGAACACACACACTGTGCATTCCCAAATCTACGCACAGCATCCTGCTGCAGAGGGTTTGTAACATTTTGCTACAGGATGCCACAAACATAAAAATTTTACACTTCAAAATGCAAAAATACTTTCTCTGGTGTATCTAAGCTTTCTCTGGAGAATGGAGAATAAAGCAGGGCAACATCACCAGAGGCCTTTCCTTGTACAGTGCAAACAGTGTTGGCCACTGATGGAAATAGGACACTGAATCAGGGTCAAATCTGTCTGCTCTGGAACAGAAATTCTTAAACACATTTTCCTCTCATGCTTTCAAAAGCAAGGAAAAGGAGAAGGCTTTAAACTGTGCCTGCCTTTGCCTTGCAGGCCTGGCTGGTGAGCAGAGCAGGGAGCTCTGCACAGCCCAGGGCTCCGTGCTGATGTCACGGTTACACTGCGCGCTCGTGTAAGAGGTCAGGGTTTCCTGTTATCAGCTAAAAACGTCTCCTAAAGTAAAATGAAGGTGAAAGAACACGAAGAACCCTGCTAAGCACAGAGTTCTGTAAAACAGCTGCAGCAGTGACTCCAGGGGGTGTGCTCATTGTTCCTTTCTCACCTGTGAACACCCAACAGGGTAACAGGTAAACAGGAAAGCAAAGAGGCTGCTGCTCCAGGAACATTTAGTTCAACCTGCCTTCCTAAACCTCAGAACACTCCCACATTTAGTGATTCCACCTCCAATTGCAGACTGTCGTTTCCTAAATCACACCAGAAGTGGAGTCACAACTTCCCTGTATCATTTACCAGAAGAACTTCTTGAGAAATCTTAGTGTGCAGGAAACCACCTGCACGTTGTGGTTTGGGTTCTGCAGCGTCTCCTGCAGAAAGCAATAGCGTCTCATAGCAAGAAAAGTATCTGAACATCATAGCTGGAGTCCAGGAAGAGGCTTAAGGTAAAGCATGTTATATTTACAGAAAATTACCTGTTACACAATTTAAAAATTGGTATTAGTGCAAGAATTATAAACAGTTTTGATGAATGGCTTAAAGCACCACATTTAGTACTAAAAGTTATGCTGAAAGGGGAAATGTAACAATGGAGGAGGAATAATAGTGAAGCTGCTCAGTTGAGGTAGCAACCAGTTTTATTTTGTATTTTTGCTAAGAACTGTGGGCTAAAATGAGGCCCGAAGGTGGGGAAGACTGAATTTCCCAAAGGGACTTGCAAACATATGAGAGGAGCTAAACTACCTTGCTTGTAGAAATACATTTCAGTTTAGTGATACAAGTCCTGATTCGGGTAAGTAAAAAGAATGTTTGCTGCCAACTATTTCGTTCAGTAGCAGGGAAGACTCAAGTAGGACAGACCTGAAAGTTCTCCAGCCACAAGATGGGTTTAAAGCAGTGCTCAGGTTTCTCTGCCTGCTGTGCTATTCAGGGGAGGGTTTGGGTGTGACTGGACCGTGTCCTACACCGAGTGGGAGGTGGTGGAGGTCCAGCCCTGTGCAAAGTGCTGGGCCAGCTCTGTCGTGTAGGTGTGCCAGAAGGGTTTGGTGAAACCAGAGGTGTCAGGCAGAGATACCTCACTTTTATTCTGCTCGAGGCTGTCCCGAAGCTGCTGGGCTTGCCCTACATTCCACTCATCCGAGGAGTTCAAGAGTCTCCCTATTCCCAGTGACACTCTGCAGTCTTGCATTCCTCACACAGCTGCTGGTGCTTTCAGCACGTGTTCCCAGCAGCCTGGGGGACGTTCTACTAGGTACAAGAAATTACTTCTGTTGTTTACAATATCACAGAAAGTCAATAGGTCCCTGAACAGTTAAAATTCCAGAATCCCAGACTGGTTTGGGTTGGAAGGGACCTTAAAGCCCATCCAGTCCCAACCCCTGCCATGGGCAGGGACACCTTCCACCAGCCCAGGTTGCTCCAAGCCCCGTCCAACCTGGCCTTGGACACTTC
>JAWMRA010000146.1:1891524-2000356 GCA_035584735.1 Pseudotriccus pelzelni | reverse complement strand
TTTGTATTCGGCCATTCAGTTATTCAGCTATCTGATCCCTTCCCCCCACGCTCACAAAAGCAAGGGGAAAGGTAAAAATTCCAAGAACTAACCTATGACACATTTCTATGTATGTCTACATGCAGATATACTTAATTTCCTTGTGTAATTGTAATTACATGCAGATACAATACTGACAGTGACTTCCACATGGAAGACTCCTACCTGCAGTTTCAGCCACCTCACAGATAACTTTTGAGCAGTTTGTGATACTTGAGAACAAATTGCCTTATTCCTGTTCCCAAACCAAAACTTCATCTTTCTAAAAGGCCACTTTCCTGACTCGTAGACACGTGGGAGGCTCAGGAGGCACAAGTCTTGTCGTGCTGTCAGAGGCTATAAAGCACAAATTCTGTGAAATTCAGGTCACTGGCACCTCTCAGCCTTCTTTAGTCAGCTCCACATTTAGGGAGCTCTAGGGATTCCCAGGGATCTGCTCCTGCCTTGCACGAGGAGAAATAAAGGGACAAAAAGCCTATATGGTCTCACAGGCAGGTCTGAGGGTCCTCTCCCGGAGGAAGTCCTGAAACTTCTATAAATAGCTTATAACAAAAAAAAAAAAGGTTCCCTTGAATCAGAACTTCTTCTTCTTCTAAGAAATAAAGAAATCACACAAACCACAAAAAACCAGAAAACCCTGAGTTGCAGAGATAGTGTGGAAAAAGTCATTGTTTACTAGAGGAAGACACTGGAATAGTTGTTAATGAGATTAGAATAGTTTGATAATATGTGTTACTAATCTCAGCTGTCAAATGCAATCTAATCATTCCATCTAGACATGTCATTTATTCAGATGCATTATAAATACTGTTCTTCCATTCTTCTGTACACAGATACTGGATTATTATTAATAAAAGTATAAAAGCAAAAATATTTAATCTTCTCCTTCCTTAACTCCCCCATTCGATATCCTAAACATTTCCTTACATGAGGCGTGTTCAAAAGTGGCCTTGTTGTCAGGAGTTTTGGTTATCTCTCCACCTCAGCGAGCTGATGCTTCAGCCACTCGATATACTTTCAAAATTATTGCGCTCATCTAAAAATGAAAGCGGCCTTTGAGGTTTTCCTTCCCCTCCCTCTTGTTGAGGGGAGAGATAACAGAGGCAGGAAATCATCAAATGCAATCTGCACCTACGTACGGTTCAGAGGGACTCAAATCCACGCTGGAGAACCCAAAAGGGCAGGTGAGAAGATTAAAGTGGAGACAGAAGAAAAGCATCCCCTGGTAATTGGTAACGATGTGGTGACTGTGAACGTTATGGCAGCACTGTAGGTAAGGGAGGAGGCAGCCAAAGGTGAGGGAAGAGGAAGAGGGGAGTGCCTGGGGTTGAAAGGATGTAGTGAAGCTCCACAAGTCACACAGACCAGGGAAAACCAGTGAATTCCCTCCCTTTCCTTTTCTCACTTCCCTTTTCTGCTTTAGTCCCCTAAAACCCCATCTCCTGCTGGGGGAGGGAGGGAGCCTGAGAGGGGAAGGGGGAGAGGACAAGGACCACGGGCTGAGCCAGGGACTGCAGGGGAAAACTCTAAGGAGAATCTCCAGCGAGTTCCAACTGGCTCCCTGCACACTGATCCTTTCATCATCATCAGGAGATATTTGGGTGATAATGGAGATATTTGTATTTGGTGCATCTTCTGGATGATAAATATTGCAATTATCACAGCAGTAATATCAGTTGTAGCCAGTGTTTATCAACAAATGCAGAGTTGTATCAATCTGAATGGCTGTTAAGTTTAGCTTTAGGCTACATATACCATAAACCACTTTTTTTTTTTTTTTGAATCCTGGTGAAATAATAAAAACAACCCATAAATTCCTTTGCTGTAATAATACAATACAGTAAAATTTAGTTCTGTTGTGGCTTCTGGAGTCAAGAACTCGAGAATATTTTACAAATGGCAATTTACACACGAAGGTACAGCAGGTTAGTGAATGCCTTGTTTGCTGACCTTCATTAGTAGTTTGTAGCAGTTTGTTTGGAGACTGCAGAATGTCATCATTTAAGTATGGTCTAATACAGCAAAATTACTTATGAAAACACTGTTTGTGTTTGGATAAAACCAGCTCATATTTGCTTTGCTGTAAAGTGTCCTAATGTAACCACCAATTTAAAGAATTCCAAGCCAGCAAGGGAGCCCAAACGTTTGGAAAATGTCCTATAAAATACCTTTTCCCCTTTGAACTGTTTATAGATCAATGAGGAGTGCAGTTTAGAGAACCATGTCTGAACAGAACTGTAAGGAAACATATTACTGGATGACGCTCCTCAAGGATCCACCTTACAAGTCTAAGAGAGATATTTGTCAGCTCAAGCTTTCCTGTGACTGTTCTGGTACAGTACAAAAGCAAAATAACAGTATTTCACAGTCAGTACAGCTGGACAGAATCAGTTTGCAGCTACAGAAGCCAGAAATACTCCAATTAGTTTCTCTGAGCAGCCAGAATCCAGGCAATCATCCTCAGAGTGATCTCCCTGCAGAAATGCGAGACAGGGAAAGAAGGTATTCCGTGTTACAGGTACTTAAACAAACAGCCAAGGTAAAATTTATTCAGCAATTCAGAAAGGAAATAAAACTCTGAAGAAAGTAATTCTTGTCCCTGACAGCACAGTTTTGTTTCTTCCTGAAAAAGCAGGAAGGAATAAATAAAACATGAGCACTTTTCCTGCAAAATTGGCAATAAAAGACTCCTCCTTCAGTCAGAGGAGCTGAATACACGATTCTCCCAGACTATCCAAATTAATATACTTATCACACCAGCACTCAGACTGCCTATCCTCCCTAAAAAAGCATCTGGAACATCTGGCACCGCCCAGCATGCCCACGCTGCAGGAAACCCAGCTCTACATTGGTTTTGCACACGTTTTAGTTCTCAGCATGTGCCATTAAACTTTATGTCATTTGTCAGAGCTGCCTCTGCAGCTCCAGGAGCAGTTAAAGAGCATTTCCATCACTCCGTGCTACAGGGATGCATTTCCAGCTTCCTGTCAGCAGCAAGAAGGAAATAAAAAGCAAGTTAAGCCAGTGTACCAATGACTAACCCTAAACTACTGTAATGCTTCAAATTATCTTTACAATAAGAAGTGACTACTGGCACAGCACTCTCGATGACTACCCTAAAGCAGCCATTATTTCTCTTTTACTATGTAGGGAACGTTGAAATGAAAGAATTGATCTTAACATTCATTAATAATTAAGTCTTTCTACACAGTGAATTCTAATTCACAAAAAAAAAAAAAATTAGGCGATTCAAATCTATACTCCAGTTTCTTAATATATGATACTACAAAGCGAAGTACCCAATTACTTTGTAGATAACAGGCCCAGAACATTTATTGCCAAGTAAAACCAGATGAGAGGTCATTATCCTATTGGAAAATTTAATGTAGGAACCAGCAAATTGAATTTCAGAGCTTCAGAAACTCGTGCAAATCTGAGGCAAACCCACAAATTTGAACACCAAGTAGATTTCTAGCCTGGATCTGGAATAAGAACTTCAATATTCTTTCTGGATAGGAGCTGGTTCCCACAGTGCAAAGTGGAACCAAGCAGCAGAAAGTGAACAATTTGCTGGAACTTTTTAAAATCATGACGATTTTTTTCAATCCTTTTTGTGTTTTGTGTCATGGGCAGAAATGAAAAATGAAAAATGAAAAATGTATGTCTGCTCTAATGAGCAGAATAATGATACATACATGATAAGTTAATTTTCTTCAGAATGAGCCCTGGTAATATAAAACAAGAGCATGTTCAGATTTTTAACTCTGTTTTTGTAAGCCCAGAGTTTATCCCAATAGTGCATTCCCACAAAGCTGTAGTGGATATACTTTTGTGATCTTTACAGGCACCTCCCTATTTAGGCTGAACCTGGTGAGCTCCGTCACTCCAGAAGTGAAGCATTAATAAACATAGGAAGTCATGTTCTGAGAAACACTCCATTAATTATTAATTATTTACAACAGCCTTGCTAATTGTAATGGACTCTTGCTCAGGTTGTGTGACGTGCATTACAGAGCTGCATATCAATCTGATCAGAGTTAGAAATGCATCCTGAAAGGGGGCAGTGTTTGTTGACAGCAATATTTTACTGCACCATGGCTTCGTGCATCAGTTTGTATCCTGGGCATGCTGCCAATATTGCATTACCTAAATATCCATTTTATATAGGAACTCTGCATCCTCACAGCAACTTATGAAATCAGGCTAATTGTTTAATTTTAGGTTCCAAATCAACATTCCTTCCAAAGCATTAATCTAGTGGTGAATCTCTTCAATTACCAATTTTGCAAAACTTCGTCTGTCTGGTAATTTAAACTACTATTAAGTAAGAGCCTTTTGGTTTTGTTTTTTGTTTTGTTACATATTTATGTAAGTGCTTAGGCAATGAAGCCATGGTTAAGTGAGGCTCAATTTTTCCTGCCATCAAGCCATCCTTGTTTGCTGACAAGATATTTTGATCTACATCTAAAAGTTGTACTGGGCATCTGTTAAGTGGAGAGGAATTCATGGAAATGTGATTCTGACAGTTCTGCAATTTTGACTTCCATTAAAAAACCCAGAACAAATGCAAAAAAAAAAAAATCTAAATCAATTTTGTCAAGTTTTCTAATACAAATGTAGCAAAAGCTGGTTTAAGGTGATTTGGCTGGGTAATGTTTAGAGGTATCTTGTTTTGATTAACCTTAGCCTTGTTGTAGAATGGATTCTTGACAGAATAAAATCTCCTTATCCAAATAAGCAAATATATTAAAATGCTTATGAAAATCCTGGCAGCACCTTTAGATATTAAGGAAATGAGCTGACCTACTTCAAACCTAAACTTCTACTTAAGAACACAACATCTCTGATACTTTTCCTTTTGGATACCAAGCTGCCGTGAAATGTTCTGTCATATTTACCATTTTCAGGTCTCTTTCGGGACAGATATGCCAATTTTTTTTTTTTTTTTGCTTTGCTTTTCAGAATTCTTTCACTGTTGCAAGTGGAAAGACGTTAATGTGGATGATTCTGTGCTGGCAAGAACCCAACAAATCTGTGTCAGCAACTCTCATGCATTCATCGACTCAGTTCCTCTTGTGCATTAAAAGGCAGTTGACGAAGTGCCTGAGATACTCTGATTCCTGTGATTATCTCCTGAAGGGCTGCAAGGCTCTGTTTTAAAGTTGTGTGAGAATTTATGGTGGTAGAGGAATTAATACCGCTCTGTCAGTCCACGAATAATTGTTTTCCATGTGTCCTCCTCCATAGTTACTGCCCATTGTATCAGATTTTGAGGGACAGGAACTGCACTGACGTGTAAGGTGGACCAACCACCACAAGGAAAATTTGTCTCTTCTCATAATAACACCTGTTTTCCAGTTTCCTGCACTTCCTTCACACCTTTTAGAGTTGACATATTATGTCATCAGGGTATTTTTTAATATTTGTTATGCTATCAGACAATATCATACTGCTAATTTATCATGGCTGTTTCAACTAGATCCATGATGGTGTGGAAATATTTCCCTTTCTCAGAAGTTAGGGGAATCAACAGATAATCCCCAGTCTTCCAAAAATTGACTAAAGCCGGCTGATACATCTACCAAGTTATGAAATATTGTTGGGTTTTGTTGCAGACTTGTCTGATAATTTTCTCATTCATCCTAGTAAATGAGCCACTGCTTTTCTCTCTGGATTTGAAATCCTTTGCTTTGACTTTGTGGTACTGATAATCTCTGGAAGAGATTTAAATCTCCACAATTTAAATAAATAAATTTAAATAAACAGTAACTCCATTAAGCTCATCTGTTTTTATAAGGCATAGTAATCAAAGTGGAAATACAAAAGCTTATAAACTAATCTATAATAAATTATTATCAGAGGCTGAGTATAGGATCCTTATGAACCTTCAGAGATAATACAGTCAAATTAAACTAAATCAGTGAGACTGAGTAATTGGGAGCACTATTTTATTAAAGCGTCTGATAACAAATGATCCTTGCCTTGCGTTTTTCTGGTTTGTCTTGACTCTTAACAGAAAGTCACGATACTGACACTTAGCAACTTCCTTGCTGCTATAATACAGCATTAGAAGACCAAGTAGAAGAATATGCCTTTATAGCTGTATCAATCCTAAAGATTGGAGTGTTTTCCACGCAGTTCATGGGATAGAGGCTTGTCAAGGTACTTACATGATAAAGTGGGACTGTGTTGTTGTCTGCCAGTGAGAAGTTGAGGATGTCCTGCTGGGCAGGCTCCAGCCTGACGTTCATGGTGGATGTGAGCACAGAGGGATTGATGGGGTAGCTGGGATTGCCTGGGGGTTTGCCCTTTTTCCTTGACCTACGCCCTGTGTCCCTTTTGTTGTCCTTCTGTGTCAAAGGCTCCTCTTGGATCACCAGGATCTTGTCATCGCTCAGGTACCGCAGGAGGGAATTCTCAGAGTCAGTTGTTGGAAGGGAAAAAAAAACAACATAAAAAAGAAAGATTAGTAAGAGGCAACAAACAGAGAAGCCTTTTGGTTGGCCAAGGACCATCACTTGGGGCTTTTAAACTTGGAAAGAACCACGTGAATGTCAAGGGAACTGGGGGGGGACTGCCCTGGGCTGGGTCCCACGTGTGCTGACACCATCCCCTGCCATGTGAGGGGACAGGGAGTGCACACAGAAAACCTTCCTGAGCTGTGTCATGCGGGGAACATCCCTGGCACCATTCCAGAGGCCAGGATTGTCATGTCAGGGAACCTGACAAACTGGAATAATGGTCTTAGGGAGCTGTGCAGTGTACTTGGGCACAGGTTCAAAATGGGCCTCGGCCAGGCAGCGAGCCTGAGGAAAGGAACCTGTAAGAGTGAAATAGAAGCTGAACATAAATCACCAGATTTGTAATAAATCAGAAAAGGCTTGGGCCTTAAATGAAAGTTATTTCCTCTTGGAATGGAAGATTACTGAAAAAGTAGTTTAAAATCCTGTATTGATTTTCAAGAATATCATTGTTTTTGTCACATTTAAAGGAGTCAGGTTGAACTCTCAGCTCTCAGACTGGGCCTAAAAGATTCTGAAAATATAGCATTTAAGAATCTTTGGCAATTGTCATGACAATAAATATGTTAGTATATTTGATGAATATTCTTTTGATTTACTTAATTGTTTTTTATCAGAGGAAATAAAGGAAAAAAGGAACTTTGCTATCACCATGGTTCTTGCAAAGCTGGTAATTCCCACTGGAACCAGTAGAAGTTTATGTGACTAGAACTGCTGGTCTGAACACTGACAGTACAATTGCTGATTCTTGTTCCAAATTTTCATTCATACTAATCAAAACATGTCTTCGAAGGATGTTGTGTCTGTAACATCACTTATTGTTTTCTAGAACTGTGAAGATTTAAAAGTGATTACAATTAACATATCTCCTTCCTTAGAGTCTTCTTTTTTCCCTGGTGTTTGTCATTCTTTATACTAGAATTAAATTCCTCCTACTAATACAAAGTTCTAAACTTTCAGAAATAGAAACATAAAAGCACAGATACTAAACAGGCTCTTTCATATTCTCTGTGGCACTCAGAAAAACAGATTTGGTTCCTGTGATGCTCTCTATGCTAACAAAGGGAAAAAATGTTGGAGAAGATAAAAATACTCACCTCTGCTCCCCCTCTTGTACATGTTCTGTTCTTTGGACTCCCCTATCCAGCTGTACTCAGTGGGCATCGAAACAGGCCTTAAATCTCCTGCAAACAAGGCAAGAAAAGCGATATAATTTTTAAAAGCTAGAAATAGAACCCTGTAGAGCCAGTAAAGCCACTAAATTCCAGGCAAGACATGACCCTCCAGAGCAATCCATTCTTGGAGCTGCAGCATCCAGGGTCAGTTGAACATCACACGTGCTGGGTTCTCCTCTTCATCACCCCTGACCTGAAGGGAAGGACCACTGACTCTGGTGAAATCACTCGTGACTGTAAACAGATTGCAAATTTATTTTTAATAATGTAATAATTTCTTTCATTGCTCACTCATTAAAAAGACTTGGTTTTGTTTGGGTTTTTTTTTCAATAAAGAGAGAAGAAGTTTTTTAAGTGGACTGATGTTCTTTAGGAAAACTAGAAAGATCATTAATATCGATAAAACATCACAGATCTATCGGCGAAACAGTAAAACCTGACCTGGAAAATCACGTGGTGAGTAATGAGGGGATCTCATTTCCAGGGACATTAATTTCAAGTGGCTCAAAAACAAAACGCGGAGCACAGGTTGGTAACAACAACCACAGCAAAGAAAGTTCGGCCATTAGGGTATTAATCAACAGGATTTTAGGGCAGTAGGGCTGTAAGATCCTGATGGTCCTTAGTCATTCCCTGGAGGAGTATCAGGAGAGCACTGATGGCATCAAACCAGGAGCACCCCAGAACTGCCCAGAGAGCATAAGTATCATAGAGGAACAACCTCCAGGTCATGGGTTAAATTCCTTCTGACTTGCAAAGCCAGGGAAATTTAGTCTGTTACTTTAACACACAAGCAAATTTTTTTAACGAGTTTTAACCTGTTTTGTTTCTTGGATAATTATAGAATTTAAGTGTGAACAACATTTTCATTCTCAGTATCAATTTCACCAGGTTTATTATAGGGTAAAGGTATTTTTTGTGGATTATTTGTATGCTAATATAATTTTTGAGTCACCATTCTTCCTAAATACAGCTTTTTATCTACTAAAATTTTAGGGGGATTTAAGAACAAACAGGTATATATGACAATTATTCTTCAGGATAAACATGCTTTCCTGAAAATTGGAGGGGTAACATGTAAACTACTGAGATCTTCCCATATTATCCATTGGTTCATACTTTAAATTCAAATTTCTTCTGGATTTTCAAAATTCCAGAAAATCAGAGCTGTCCATCACAAACAAAAGCAAACTCTTGTGTGTTCCTGGGACCAGGCAGAGCGCCCAACATTTGAAGTCATCATGCAGCCAGAATTTATGAAAGCAAGCCAAATAACTCCATCTGGCTCCAATTTTAATCACAGTTAAGATTTATCTTTATCTTTCATTCTAATTTTATTATAAAATAATGTCACTTAACAGGGAGATAAAGTCTCAATATTACTAGTCTTAAGATGGAATCCTACTCTCCAGTGCCACAGTAAATGGCCAAAGAAATCACTAAAATATCCTGTGTATAACAAAGAATTATTAAAATTTCCCAATTTTGAAAAGGTTCTGTGTATATACACATTATCAAGCCCATTTTACAATTGATATTCTGCTCTTTTTTTACCATAAATCCAGCAAAGTACAAAACCAGGAACTGCCTTTGGCATTTGCTCCACTGAACTGCAGCACCAGTTTATTACCTGTGTTCTTCACAGGCACATCTCCCTTTACTGCTCTGAGCCTGTGAGAGGTTTTCCCTTTCCTAAATTTCAAAGACAAAAAATTTAGGAACTCTTTTTTTTTTTTTTTTCACAAAAGAAAATGAAAGGAAAAAAATCCTTTGTCTTAAAGTAGGCTTCCTATATATATATATATATATATATATATATATATGTATATGTATATATATATATATGTATTTATATGTAAAAAAAGATAGCAGCTGCCCGTAGGGAACAGTCTGATGATTGCTTTCTCTGAGGGTCAGAAATAATGACATTTTCAAAATCAGATATAATTACAGTTTTTGAAAGAAATCTCTTCTCTGAAACCTTCAAACTTCACGAAAATATCTTACTGCCTTGCAAATTAAGCCTCTGAATGGAGAATAAATACACTGCTGTATTTCAGAAGTATTTTTCTCAAATTCACCAAGCACCAGCTAAATCAGTTTAAACTGATAATTCAACAGTAGCTTTTATATAGATCTGTATACTCATACACAAACACATATTTATATACGTGTACACTGAATACAGATTTACACACACTGGAAATTTCAATATAAACCAGGGTTAATTATTGCTTTAATGGCTTTTTGTATATTTAAGCGGTCCCCATTTTAAGATTTTGAAAGATGGTTCTAGTACTAATAAGTGCACTGCAGGAAACTCCTCGTGCATTTAATCCACACTGAATTTTGGAGGGCCTTACAACTTAGAGACACTTTCGTAGCACAAAAGTCTTTCCAGGCCCTTCATTGAAGTTTAACAGCCCAGAATATTGCAGTGAGAAACATCTCCCAGAGCTGGGGAGGGACAATGAGTAAATCAAGCTGCTGGCTATCCAAACAATAGGAACAATAAGTCAACATTAAAATATGCGCTGCAGAATAAATGTGTAAAACCCCTACTCCTGATCATGAATGTTAGAGTGTAATTATACTAATTATTCCTTCACATCAGCTTCTGGCTGGTATTCAGAGCCAGCAGGTCTAACAAAGAAGGGCAGGTATTTGGGGGGGTTGCAGTTTTAACAGCAGAGTTCGTAAATTCAGCCAGTTAAAGGAGGGGTCAAGGAATGCAGCCTTACCATGGGTGGGGGTTTTCTCCCTTCTCCTCACTCCTGCAGCTCTGCTTCTCTCGTACTCAGAGCCCCCAGGGTGGCCTTCACCTTCAATCAAGGTGTAGTATTTCCCACTTTCATGCTCCAGGAAATAGTTCGGAGACTCAGAGCCTTTCATCCCGGACTTTCCAAATTTGCTGATGTCATCGCATGACATTAATCCAACTTCATCCCTAAAAACAGCAAACCAGAAGATGATGGAGAAAATAACCATTTTATGAGGAAGTGCACACTTACAACTGTCTCTCCCAAGCACCACAAATCAAACATCCCATCACTGAAATGTTCTATGTGAGAACTTTCGTAGAAGTGACAGAATTCAATAAATGTGCAGGAATTAAATAATCATTAAACTCCACTTTAACTGTAAGATAAACGTAGATATTCAGGAATTTTCTAATATCTGAAAGAGAACATAAGGAACTGTCAGAAGTTGAGCAGGCGAGAGTTTCCTTTGCAGAAATGCTCGAGAATGAAATACAAGTGGACACATGAAAGTAAATAAAACTGATTGAAGACTTTTGTAAATACTTTGTTTAGGAGTAAAACCAGGTTCTGCTCAGCTTGTATCTAACTAATTGAAAATTAAGTCACTCAAAACAATGATATGCTGCTTAATGTATTTCTAGGCCTTTAATTTTACCAAATATTTAGTTTGATCGTGGGGCTCTTTGTTTTGTTTTGGTTTTATTATTCTAATGAAATCAAAATATAAAATTTTATTTTTCAAAACCTGAAATTAAACAGGTCATAAATACCTGGGGCCATAAAGTCCTGACATAGGAGACAGGATGAAAACGTCCTGGAGCGCCGAGTTGTCCATCTTCGAGGACATGCCCATCGTGCTCGTGGGGGTTGTAGAGCTGCTTGTTGGGCTGGTTGGAATCACAGGCTGGAAAAAAACCCAAGCACAAATGAATGTTTTCTGTGCTACAAGTAACAACAGAGTCAACCTGTAGACTTTTAGGAATGTTGACCTCTTTTTTTGGATTAGACATTTCTTGAATTTCTGAAGTTTCCTCTAAAAAGATGTTTATTGAAACACTGTTGTACCAGAGACCTCGAGACTAGTTATGAAAGAAACTGATGAAAGGCCATTAAATTAATTTTAAAGCCATCTCATGGGAAAATCTGAGACTCGATCAAAATGTGATTTTTAACCAAAGCAGAAAATCAATTATATAGGGAGGAAGGACATACTCTGTTAGACACCATTAATACAAAAGTTAATTAAAGAACTGTGGAAAACTTGTACTGAATGAAATTATAATGTTGGTTTCATTGGAAGATTTATTGTTAACAAGGGCAGAACACCTTGATTTTTCAAAGGAATCAGAATTCCTATTAATTTGGTTTCCACAGCTGTGACCATTGTACCACAGTGATACCAACACAGGTTCTATGGAAACTAGGAAGGAAATACAAATTAAGCTAAGCAACAAATGTGAGCATCATAAATACTAAAAGTAATAATGAAGTGTGAGGGTCCTTTCAGGTTTTTATTTCTTAAACTTTTACATGACTTTAAACACCGTTTTTTGACTCAAATGTCCTAGGGAAGCTCAAGTCAATGGTTGACAAGGACTAGAAGGATTGTAACCAAATATTCTGTGCAGGATAGAAAGGTAGAAACAAAGAATATTTTCCAGCCAAGGTACAGCCTGTGTTGATGTTCAAAGAAAGAGGAAAATATTTTTATTTACAAAATTGTGCTTTAATAGGTACAACCACTTTTCTACTGGTGGAAGGAAAACAAAGTGACCTCTAATTTGGATGAAAGCTGCAAAGACCAGTTATAATATTTTTAACTACAAGGCTTTCAATCTTCTAGAAATAAGTACTGAAATTAGTTTTGTGTAATAATAAAACTGCTTAATTTGCCCCCCAACAGTGAGATAACCAATAGGTTTTAAAAAATCTAACCTTATCACATGATTTCCAAAATCTGAAGTGAGCTACTTAACAAAACTTATTCTGAAGCTACTTAGAAAGTTGCAGAGCATAATGTGTATTTTCTAACACGTAAGAAGAATTATGAAACTGTCACCATTGACAGAAGCTTTTCTACTCATATCACCTGCCAGATTCTGTGTCTCAGGCTAAATCATAAACAACGCAATGTTCTGGATCAAGTTGTTGAGACAGGAAGGATTATTCCAATTGGAAACTTTCTGCAAATAAAAAGAAAAAAAAAATCCAAGAAATGTTGTATTTTATCAGGACGCAGTTGCTGGTGTGCTCACTCAAAAAAACCACAGAACGATCTGTCGCCGCCGATGAAAGAACCGTTTTTACTTAAGTGGGAAGATAATCACGGAGGTTAAAAATTCACACAGTCTTCTAATGTCCCATAATGCCAAAAAGAGACAAAAGGAGAAAGTGGTGCCACTGGCGTGTGTCACTGACAGATAAAGTAGCACAAAACTCTGGCAAATGTTACCGCTCTGCTCTTGGTAATTAAGCATCAAGGGAAACCACACAGCAAAGGAATGCTACAACAAGCCCAAGAAATACATTTTATAAGGATTCACAGATTCCATGTCATCAATAATTCATAAATTAACTACATGGTATAATTTTAAACATAATTATTGTGGGGAAAATATTAATAAGATCTCCAAGTGCCTTAAGCAACAATAGAAAACATGACAACTCTAATTTAAAAGTTCCTGCTGTGCATCAACATAAGGTAGCAAATATTATTCCTGGCCCCTGAATTTCAAGTTCCTAAATCCTGCTTCCTTTCTGCCTTCCCTGGTTATGCACTGCTTTTGTTTTGGGTTTTTTTTACCAGCCCTACGTCAGAATGGAAAAATTGCTCTGCATGTGGATATATGGATAAATGGAGTGCAGCATGAAATAACGATGCAGAGCAGTATCTGTGGGTCCAGATATGTGACACACCATGAAATATAACATTATCCTTTGCTGGGACATTGTTTGCAGTTTTGATCTACTTTCAGTCTGCTATTCTTCTGTAGATTTGCTTTGCTGGTCACTGCACATGCTACTTTTGTCTCAAGATAAACCTCCCGTCTGTGCTGAGTGAATTCTACTCATTCCCCAAAGTCTGTTAACAACCCCCGACAGCGCCTGTTCCGTGAGAGCCAATTTAATCCATTAGCGGTAGAAAACTCCAGAAAAAAACCAAATACGTAAAACCAGAAACCTTCCTCCCGATGGAACAAATTAAACTGATCTAGAGGGTCTAAAAAAATGCCAAAGTCGAGCAAAGGCGAGGGCACTCTGAGCCAACAGGAGAGGGAAGTGAGATCACTGCTTCCAGCAGCAACAAGCTGTTGTGTCAGCTGTCCAGGAAGCACAGGCTATAGAACCATCTTGAAATTCAATCCTGCTAGTTCCAAGTCATTACTGACAATAATAAACAATACCAGATCCAGGTGAGAGCTGTAGGAAACAGGCAAACCCAAAACCTGCGCCCTGAAATGGATCCAGGTCCGAACACTTGAGCTTGGCTCTGTGGCAGGAAGAATAAAATACCTAAAGATGCTAAAAAAGAGCTGAAGGTGCTAAAAAGGACCTAAAGTTGGCTTTCAATATCTTACTACAAAATCTACTGTTAAGAAGTAGCACTAACAATGCTCTTTTTATTTTTCAAAGTGATTTATATTTTAATTTAAATCCCTCTATTGTCTGGTACAGAAGAAGTATATCCCAGTAAGAGAGGACACTGCAAGCACTCTTTAATCCTCAGGGGCTTTTGCAAGCTGGATGATCAGGAGAGGACACATCACAGAACCAGAACTGTTGGTAATTCCACACAAACAGCTTGGTGCACTTCCACTTCTCTGGCTACCACGCCAAAGGTTGGCATGCTTTGTGAACAATACCGTGCCATCCTTACAGTACAGACTGTTCTCACACTGACAAAGCTTCCAGAACTAGGTCTGCTTGGGAATTATGATTCTTTAATATATGGATATAAAGGGAGGATCTCCATGCAAGCCCTGTGCAAATGCAATTTCAACTTTGCTGCCCCTCAAGGCTCCACGTGAGGTTCCCGAGAAGATCCATCGTGATCTTGGCAGAGCAAAGGATGTTATTCCTGCAGTGTTGTGACAGAAAAATCCCCCTGGGTGTCACAGGGCCCTGTTCCTCTCCCCCAGAGGCAGGCAAGGAGAGAGGAGAGGTGGCCCTAAATCCCAGTGTCAGCATTCCTAAGAATTCCTGCATGGATTTACACAAACTCCTTAAGTGAAGCCACTGCATAGGATTTAGGCACTTGGAGGAATGAAAGATTTAGGAAGTGCCAGGCAGGGAAGAAATCTGCCTGGATAGGCTTGAGGGGAATGTTTTGTTTTGGTTTTTTTTCCATTAATTGAAAAATCATTTAGAAACACAGTCATGTATTGTTTGATCCAAACAAAACAGCTCTCAGAAGCCTCCACATTGTGGAAGTGTTATATGGCATTAATGACAGCCACGAACAGTTACTGACTTACTGAAAAACCTTTCTTTGAACAGTGACATTTTTAGTTCAGGGTTTCACCCACATATTGTTATCTTGTAGTAAAAGCCAGCCAATTATTTTTTTTTTTTTTTTTTGTGCCAACAGGTTTTCAAGGAGGGCACAGAAAATACCAGAGGTTCCATTAGCACTGCTACCAAAACCTCAGTTTGATGAGAGGTGTGGAACAGAAGAGGAATTTAATAGATCTGACACACTGGATTATAAACAAGTAGTTTTGACCGACTGAAATAATGGAAGCAGGGAGGCACTGCTGCCTCTGCCAAAGCAGCTGCTGAACCTTGTTCCTCAGGACATCAGCTGTAAATATTCTTTCCCCCTCCCTGGGGCTCCCAGTGCCACCAAAACATGGAGAAAACCACCTTATTGCCACACATATTTATCTTGGCACCCTGTTTCAAAGGAATTTGGGACAGGCTCTTGTTCCTTTGGCTGGAAGGAAAAATTCCAGTGTTTTCTCAGGAACAAAGGATTTACCAGGACACCAGTGTTCCAACAGCTGCCTTACCTGCAGTGCAAGGGGCTTCCACCTGACATTCTTCAGAAGGGCAGGAGCAGAGACCAGGGTGTTCTGAGGACGTTTTTTCAGGGTTAGAATCACTCCATTTGGGTCTTCCCACAGTGCATTTACCAGGTTCTTTAACTGCCAGCCAACCTAAGGAAAAATTCCACGACTGAATTTTGAAAGCTTTCCGTTGAACTTGAAATGTGAAGAAAACCTTCTGTTAACCAAAAAGGCATATTGCAGCCCCTCTTTGCAAACACAAGCAGTTTTTATAAACTCTGATTCCTCCTGTTGGACTGAAATGGTGCTGCTGAAGCTGGATTTTTATTTTATTTTATTTTTTTTAAGTTCTGTTTCTCAACAAAATAAGGCAGAAGTGAACACTCTTTCCCTTTTGGTCGTTTGGGAGATCACTGAGCATTTTAAATGAACAGATGAGGATTAGAAATCATGCTATAGCAACATATGTAACCTGTATGGAACAGCTGTAAGACCCTAAATGGAGATAAATAGTCATTTATTGATTTCTCTGTGCAGCCCCTGGCCACAGCTGAGTCACCAACTTACTACAAATTGCAAACAGAGACATAAAAAAGGACATCACTGGTACTAAAATGGAAAAAAACCCCCCACTTAGAGTAATTTCTTAATCTTCTTGATTACTTAAATATTAATTCACCATGAATTATTTACACATGAAAACAGAAAATATATTTTTAGGGCTTTTCTTTTTTCCCCACTCCCTGTTCTGTGCCGGACACGGTAGATTTTTACAGTGGCGATAAATGGCCACGGTAAAGCACCTGCCATAAACGTTATGAGCATCACAAGTCTTAAGCCCTGGTGTTGGGCAGGAATGAGAACGCTGGGTCCACCCAGCAGTTTTCCAGACACAACCTTCCTGAGGCCAACTGCAGCAGCCTTAAAGTGAAAACTGCAGACCAAGAATCTTAGGAAATCCAAGAGCAGGAACTGTACAAATATATGCCAGTCAGTGCTGTTGTATCTGCTGTGCTTTTGGATTATGTTTGACCTCTCAGAGTTCAGTATAAAATTTTTTTCTTTTCTTTTTTTTTCTTCTAAAATTAACTAGTCAACCGTAAAATTACCCTCCTGACTAAAATATGCATTCCCACTGCTATTAAAAGCCAAGAAAATAAAATAATTAGGAGTCCAAAATCAGAGCAGTCTACATATATCCCCATGTCATATATATATATATGTAGCTATATATAGGTATAGTTTATAATTACTTCCTCTTAATGAAAGATAATATCTGATTACACATAAAGGTGGAGGGAAAATAATACAGCCAACCACGAAGGGATTTTAATTCCACTCCTCTTCTGAGGGCTGAAGAGAAGCTGGGACGCAGACTGCAGGATTCTGACCTGGCCAGAGCTGGGATCCTGTCCAGGGTAGAACTGCAATATCTGTCATCATTCTGAAAAGGATTTTACCAGCTTTTTAAAGTTCTGTTCTATTTTTAATGCTGCTGTTCTACTGAAAACTTTCTAAAAATGCCCTGGCCACGGGAAACCAGAAACCAGCAGTAATTATAAACAGGTAACAGCCAAACAAATCAAGGGTGTCAGCTTGGATCCCAAACACTCCTCCAGTCTGTGCTGTGTTTGTAAAAGCACAGAGGCTCTCTCTATTTTTTTTTTTTTAACTTTTACTCAATTCCAGGAATAAAAAGGAACTCCTTTTGATTTTTATAGATTGCTGTAATTTTCAGATTGCAGAAATCTTTAGAGTTCCGTGAGCTCCTTTTAGAAAAGAGCGATGAATAATTGAGTTAACGATAAATTATTCCAATGAGAACCTTAATGACAAAACCATTAAATCCCAGGATCTATTAGAGAACAGTCTGCAGTCATTACTACTGGGTGATGATAAAATGCTCTTAGGAATTTGGACACGTTATTATAAATTGTATTACTAAAAATATCTTTGGAAAAAAAGGAACCATTACAGTGGATTAAAAATCTTAGTTGAAAATCAGTCCTGGAGACAGATTTTGACATTTGCTCTCAAAGAATTAGTCTTTAAAGCAATTACCAACTTCCAGCTATGGTGAGATGCATTCACCAAAAGGGTATTTTGCTCCTTTAAGATTTTTGCCACAAACATTCACTCAGTCAGATGCTACAATATGGGTTAAGATATTTCAGCAATGAAAGTTAAATTAACATTACACTAAAAATGGGGGAAAAAAGACTAATATGATACTTTCTTATTTATTTTCCTGCCTAAACAAAATTGGATGCTAATTTAGATGCTAAATGTGGAATAAACTCAGAAGAATGCGAAAGAACTCGCTGAGAATGATCAGACAGGCAGAAGTGTAAAATTTTGCTGGTTTACTCTTAGGATTGCACTAATCATTAATTTTAATTTGTTTGTACATCCTCAGTGTGGAAAGAAGGGCTCTAGGGAAAAAAACCCCTGTGTACTTCTATCTATATTAAAGAATTTGTTAGTTTTCTCATAGAAGTAAAGTGGAAAACTAAGAATATATCAACTTCAAAAATGATAGTTCCAAAAATATTAATCCCTCCAGCAGTAAATTTCTTTACCAAAAAAGTCCAAAATTCTGTGGTAATTTTGTAGAACTAAACCTGAAAATTTTCTATACCTAAACCTGATAATTTTGTGTACCTAAACTGGATAATTTTGTAGCTGGGGCTGCGTAACTAATATGTTCAGAAAAACATAAATCACTTTCATTAACCAACAGCAAACAAGTGTTTCCTAGTTCTCCAATATCTTCTTTGGATTCTCTCTATAATGGCTTTGTTCCCTCTCATTCAGAAGATCTGGATTTGCATGGATGGGATTTGGGCTGCATCTTACCAGCAATAAGGGTTTCAGCATTTTTATAAATCCAAACTCAGCTCGAGCTGGGCAAGCACCTTCTCTCCTTTTTTTAAAGTAAAGTCTACCTGGCCAGTGATGACTCACCGAGGATTTGAACGAAAAACAAACTACCACCAAAAATCCCTGATGTTGCAGACACACACAAAAAACCCCTGAAGAAAACCCAGGCTGGTGCATTTGTGGGTGACTCCAGAGCCATGAAGTGCACGACAGACTCATCTACTGAAAGGAACTGAACAAACAGCCGAACTGGTGAACATGGTGATGTTTATCACAGGACTCCAGGGCTCTAAACCACCCCAGCACTTACTCACCCCCACAGCAATTTCAAAACACGTTGTACATATTTGTTAGAGCACAAATTTAGAAGGGAAATTGAGCTCAGGTAGTGGAACCAGGGGTGCAGAGTGGATAGAGGACACCTGTTCCTTCCTCTGCTTGCCCTCAGGATTCCAGGGACAAGGCAGGGATGTGGTTCCTCAGCTCCCTCAGTGCCTTCTCAAACCTGATCAGGACTCTGAAGAACGAAAAGGTTCACTGAGTGCCCCTCCCAGAGGGAAGGCAGGTTACACCTTCCTTTCTTTGGGAGACTTGTGCCTGTTCTGTTCACTGTATTACCTGCCAGCTTTAATCTTACCTGGGATGGAGACAGACAGAGCAGGAATTCAACTAACAGGAATTTAAAAGCTCCCTTGTTAGGCATTTGGTCTGGAAATCAATTGTGCAGAATATTTTCTAAATATTTAGCTCAAACGATATTGCACAGCACCTGAAAACAAGGAATTCTGCTCTGACTGCAGTAACCCCTCCCATGAACCAGGACAGATGTTTCCCCTCCAGACTCCTGAAATACATAAGCAAAGCCATCTGGATATTTACTCAAACCTCCAAAATTTGACCTCTTTTCTTATTTGCATGAAAAAAGAGCACAAAACAACAACTTGTGTAAACTCAACTTTTTTGTTAAGGAAGCAGACTACCATCCTTTCTTATTTTAAATCTGTAATTCACTTTGTATCTTTAGGGAATTAATCAAGGGAACTGGTTTGATTAACATGGAAATCAGAAATTATTATTAGACAAAAATGTGCTGGAAGTTCATAAGACTTTTCTGTCACTGAAGGGGAAGCTCATCATTAACACCTGTAGCTGATTCACCCTAATTAATATTCTGTCTGTTCCCAACAATAATTGATGATGGAAAACCAAATGTTCTCCCATTATCTTACATAGTTATTTTCATTAACTAATGGAGCAACACAGCAAGAATCCAAGAAGCAGCAAGATGTACTACTGGAAGACTTGCTTTACTAAGCCTTTTTGAAAGGCAGAATCTGGAGAATAATATAACATGTGGCACTTTGTTTGGAAACAGAAGGACATCTTTGGGGGAAAGAAGCTGTAATTCTCATGACATCTTTTGTCCTTTTTTTTCCTATTTGTATTTCACAACACCCAGTGCGCTGAAACACAGATGGTGTGACCTGGCACTGCATTTACTGATTTACCTCCACCTAAAATGAGCTCTCATTAGGACTCAAATTTACAATTCAACAACCATGCACTGAGGGTATTAATCCAATAACTATCTTAACTCCAATAAATTAGTGCAGAAATTATTTCATTGTGACAGGCTCTTGACACACTTAATTTCAAGGATGTAATTTGACAATGAATGGTGTAAAAGGGCTGCTGGATGCTGTATTTAGAATCACAGAATATTCTGGGTTGGAAGGGACATATAAAGGTCATCCAGTCCCACCCCCTGCCGTGGGCAGGGACACCTTCCACTATCCCAGGTTGCTCCAAGCCCTGCCCAACCCGGCCTTGGACATTTCCAGGGATGGGGCAGCCACAGCTTCTCCAGGCAACCTGTACCAGGGCCTCCCCACCCTCCCAGGCAAGATTTTTTTCCTTATATCTGGTCTAAATCTCCCCCTTTTCAATATAAAGCCATTGCCCCTTGTCCCACTACAACAGACCCTACCAAAAAACCTGTCCCCTTCTTTCTCACAAGCCCCTTCCCAGCACTGAAAGCACAACACCCATCAGTTCAGAGAACAACCCCGTCCAGGGTGAAAATGCAATGATTTCAGTTAACCTCTTCTCTTTAGCTAATTAAAAAGAACATAAGAAACATGTAACAAAACCCATTTATTACAGATATTTCCATGGCTGTTTGCTCTTGCACAGTGTTTTATACCTTAAAGAGTTATTTCTCTTTCTGGTCTTTATAAGTCTGTTAAGAAAAAGAAATTCTGCCTCAGACCTCACTGGCTGGGTTATCCAAACTGAAATCCTTAAATAATTTCACTTCCTATGAGACAGATGACACATTTTCTCTTTTACCCATTACAATTCTTTAATGTTCATGTCTAACTGAACACCTTTGAGGACTGTAAATGACCTGCAGATCGCACAGTATTTCAGACCAGATATTACTAATGTCAAGACAATGGTATCAAAGCTCAATTTCTCCAGGAAACCTGTTCCTGATTAATTCCAAGTTCATCTTTGCCATTTTCAGTCCCATCAGCTCTCTGGTGCTCAGTTGGTTTGGGATTAATTACTACATTCTGGCTCTTGGAGTCTTGCCAGTTGCTCCTGAGTAACTTCTAACTTTTTTCAACAGGAATTACTAAGAGCATTATTATTGCTCTCTGTCCTATGAAATAACCTTCAAATCCCAACATTCAAAAAAAAAAAAAAAGAAAAAAGAAGAAAAAAAGACAGAGAAAAGTCAGTTTTCCCGAGTTTACCAAGCACTTTTCTATACAGAAGCTCTTTCTAAAAAAGAAACCATTCTACAGACGGTCAGGCAGCTCAATCAGTCCTTGTTTGGATCTCCAATGTTTCTGTTGTCTGACAAATTATCAAAAGCGAAACATCAGCACAACTAAATATTCGTAAATTTATGCTGAAAAATAATCAAATTTACTATTCCAACCAAGCAGTAGAAAATATCCCATCCAAGGGACCTGAGGTGTAATTGTGAATGTTGCAAACACAGAAACGCTGCAGTGGCACCTTCAAGCACTTCTGTCTGATTTTTATGAGAGAGGAAATAAAAATCCACAATGCCCAGGCACAAATAGTGCCTGCTGTTATTGCAGGGAAAAATAAAGAGTCAGGGTGGCAGGAATGTAGAATGTATAACTTATTTTTAAAGTTTCTTATGCTGTTTTATTAAAATCTTAGAAGCAAGAAGAACGAGCAGAAAAGCAAATAAGGAAATTGGATAATGATTAAATGATCTTAACAGCCAGTGGTGAATCGCCTGATTTAATTAATTTCTTGCTTTAAGTACTATTATTTTTTCTTTGATCTTTATAATTATATTACAGAGTGTTGCTTGGTTAGACCAGATTCCACGTAGTAAGTCTTTTATTTTTAACTCTTTCAATTGTTGTATTATATAATTTGGAAGCAGCTTTCCTTTGATGCTTTCTGAACTCTTTTTAACTCTCAACTCCATTGAAAAGCTATTTGAAAAGTAAAGTAAAACTTATAAAATCTTGGTTTTGTTAATATAACAGAAAAAAAGAATCTAAATATAGCTACCTCCTAACTATCTGATATTTCTTAATAAAGATTATGTTTTATATAAAAGGAACATATTAATTGGAGGTAATAAGAATAAATTTGAAAACATGCAGCCAAAATATTCTAGTCACATCATTCCCCAAATGTTTAACTCCACACATCCAGCAGTTCAATGGGACTGGCACTGTCAGCATTCCTGACAGAACCCCAGAGAAGCATCTCCAGGCTCAGAAATGTTCTCATCTGTGCTGACTCCACTCCAACAAGGAGACACTCCAAGATTTCCAAGTCTACATCTTCTTGAACCTCTTGGAAAGCTTATTGCTCTCAGCTTCCAAACAAATGATATTTCTCTTCAAATGCGCTTCCTGGTGGAAGGAGTCAAACTTCAGTCGAAATGGAAGGATCTCTTTAAAGCAAAGGAAATAGTACTGTGCTCTTAGTTTTCATTTCTGCCTATGTAGGAACGAAACAGGAACACAAGCCTTTTAAAGAGCAAACAGCTAGTTGGGAATGGCTGCCTAAATGTGACATGGAACGTCCTGGGTTGGAAGCGACTCACAAGGATGGAATCCAGCCCCTGGCCCTGCACAGACAACCCAACAATCCCACCCTGACCCCAAGAGCGTTGTCCAAACCCTCCTGGAGCTCTGGCAGCCTTGGGGCTGTGCCCACTGCCCTGGGGAGCCTGGTCAGTGCCAACCACCCTCTGGGGGAAGAACCTTTCCCTGAGATCCATCCTAAACCTCCCCTGACACAACTTCAGGCCGTGGAGTCTCATTTGTGCTATTGCAGCACCGAGTTCTGCCCTACCCAGGAACAAGCCCTTCCACTGGGCAGCTCAGGAACTCTGTGTTAAAAACACGGGGTTTTACAGTTGGCAGTTTAAAGAGGTTGTTGAGGAGGGTCATGCGTTAGGATGACAAACTGGAAGTGCTCAAATTATCCAGCTTACTAAAAAAAAAAGTGATGAGCTAATTTGATTGCATCCTGAAAATACCTAAAAGAGAAACCTGCTCTCCTGCAATTTAATAGATAAAAATATATCAAGATCAAAGGACTGGAAGCTTGTGCCAGACAAATATAGACTACAAATAAAATGACTTTTTTTCCCCAGCAATGAGAATAATTAACTACCAGAACAATTTATTGCAGGTTGTGGGAACATCAATGAAAGTTTTAAAACTCAAATGATCATATTAAATGAGTGAATGTGAATTTATCTAGAAAATACATTGGCCTAGTTCAGTCAAAATCAGATTAAATGATGCCAATAATCAGCTATAAGATTGGAACCTATTAAAAGAGATCTATACTTTCTCTACTCAGGGAAGTATTTTCACTAGTGGCAATAAAACAAATTACTCCATATAATCATCTTCAGAACAGGTTCTTTCAATGCATGTTCTGTTGAACGAGATTTATATCTGAGACTACCAAAATGCCAAAGAAACATCAGGACTATAAAAATGCCTTTGTTAGGATAACAAAGATAAAATCGTCTCTGGAAAATCTGTAAGAGCTCCAGAGACATGCAAGTTCTCTTACTCAGCTGAGCCCCCAGTCATTAATTACAATTGGCTTTCACCTCCTTTTATGAGCTGGTCTTGATAATATTAAAATATTGATTATGTGGGAATTTAATGAGCTGCCGCCTTTGAATTACCCCAGTCCACTAATGGAAATAATGCTAATTATAAGCATAATATTGATCATCACAGTGGGATAACTTGGGTGAAGGAGGAACACAGATAAGTGGGGTTTGCACCAAGGTGTCCCAGAAGTGACTTAAAGGACACACATGAAGATCTAAGGGATATTTAAAATATTAACAATTCTAATCCATGAGGGAAAGAGGCTTGGACAGACACCTCTGAAACATGCAAACACTCAGTATTACTGCCTGTCTTTCCAAAGTCCCAGTACAGACAGAATGAGGCTTTTCCAGCCATGTCAAAGGAAGAATAAATTTCCAAAGGAAACCCGGTGTCGTTTATCTCTTCCTTAGCCTGTTATAAACTTCAGAATGAATAATTAATATACTATGGGGCCTTTACAAAAAAAGAATATTTCGTGTCACTTGACTCAGCTGTTGGTCCTGTGTCCCTTATCTGGAAAGGGATTACAAGTATCCACCACCTTGAGCCTGTTGTAATAACAAGCCAGGGAAAGAGTCACTGTCCAAAAACCCAGTTCCTGAGCAGCTGAATGTGGGGATTTCCCCTATGGGAGTAAAGATTAAATCAGATCTGTCTCTTGAAGGGTAAGTTTGATGGAGAAAGCCAGTCTAATACATATTTCAACTTGTAACTATGACAACTCCTAGAACCTCTTTCATACAGATAAGAGCTGTGTGTTGCATTAACATTTAAAGTATAAATGAATAAGTTATATTCCTTTTCAAGAGAAAATATTTGCTCTCTAATCATAAGATTTTAATAGTCAGACTTTCATATTTCCACTTCACACAAGTGACAGACAGAAGGAGATTTCTTACTTTTGCAGCTGCCCTGCCTGGAGATGGGGTTCAGCAGGACAAAGCTAAATAGCTCAATTAGAAGTTTGTTAGAAAGTTATCCCGTTCATTGCCACAACGCTGGTCGTGCCTAAGAAATAATAAATGCTAGTGTCCCTTTCACCTGTAGTTCCAGCAGCACTGCTGCCATTCTTCTGCAACACAGAGTTATTTGTTTTAACAGGCACAGTCTCTGTGACTTCAGACAGTACAGGACAAAATCTGGCTGCATTTTTTTCCAGTAATCATCAGCCTTGGAACCAACATCAGTTACGAGGAGCAGCTTGTGCCATCACAACACAGGAAGAAAAATACAATCATTCAGCCTTGGATGAGACTCTTAGACAGGCACTCTGAGAGGCCTTTAGAGCTCAATTGCAAATAATTTGATCTACAGAAATAATAAATTATTAATAAATTAATAGATACATATTTCTCTACCTGCAGTGCACACCACAGCTCACAGCTGTGAAAGGAATGCAGCAGTGGCCATGTTTAAACGTACTGAAAGAACATATTGCAATACCTGAGGCTCAGCATACACTTCTGCATACATGTGCCTATGGGCATCTTAAAAATAAATCCCATTGCAAGAATTCACGGGGCTAAAACTGACAGATTTCTATCAACATTTTAATAATTTTTACATTTCCCTCCCAACAGATTCGAATACACGGCGGTTACAGCACTTCTGCATTATTTATCTGACTCCTGAGTTAAACAGAATGCAAAATTCTGATTAAGAGGAAAAGTTAAACCAGCTGGCATATGCATAATGAGAAGCCTAAGAACTTCAAGGCAATATTCTGGGATCTCCTTATATAAAGAGTAAGATGTTGAACAGCAGCTGTGCAAAATGGAAATTTGACTTAATCCTTCTGGGCTGGTAACAGACTCAACTTGTGCCTTTAAGCACAAGCAGTGGATATGAAGTTTTAAAAGACATAAATAATAATATAGTTGGGCAAAGTTACTTTCCAAGAAGAATTATTACCTTTTTAGCAGTGGGAATAGGCAAAGCCTGCAAGGACAATATTTCCAAAATACTTACCACAGTTTGATGATTGACCTGGATCACCTCATCACCAGCATGGATTTTCTTACACTGGTCAGCAGGAGACTAAGGACAAGAGAGAATAATTAACTTTACCTGGAGAGTGTGGAAGGAGAAGTAAAAGAGCAAGAATTAAAACAATGAATGCTGAAGGAGGCAAGAAAGTTGTGCTGAAAGTCTTATAGCTATGAAATAATTGGTCATATTTATGAAAAAATTATAAGGAACATTTTTTTTCCTGGTCACATTCAGTGAAGTAATCTAGAATTCCACTGCCACTTTTGACTGGTGGAACTATTCCATCTTGTTTACCTGAGCAGTCCCAGTCTTGCTGGGGATACACTGGGTGAATTTACACTCCATGGAAGGAAGGAAATCTCTAAAGTCAACCACCACAGGGCTGGACCAGCAGTGGTGGAACAGCAAAGTAGGTCTGTCCTTTATAGAGCAGTTTTACTGCTCGGGTGCACTGAGGGCACTCTGCAAGCACAGAGTGTTTGTACCTGCAAACACAGCTCCAGCACTACCAGGACAGCAGATTAACCATTTGGACACAAATGGATGATGTCAGCAATAGACTTGCTCTTTGGGAGGTTTGGTGTACACACATACACAATTTCTTATGCACTATTCACATAATTTTGGGATCACTGAGCTGACAAAACTCCCTTATTCTATATATAGCTTCTTCTGGTCACGTTAGAGCGGATTAAAAGCCATTGAAGAGCACTCGAACATGGCCAACTGCTATTTAACAAATAATTTTTAGATGCTTTAATGAAACCAGCTCTTCAATCTGTAGGACAAACCCGTAGGGCATTCAGGAGATGAGCAGTCAGGGCGTGCAGGGGACCAGCAGTGACACTCAGGAGCAGAGAGCCGAGAACTCAAAGCAATTTGCTGGCATTGTGTGTGAGCTCACAAGAGTGTTCCACTGACACCGAGCACACAACTTGGCAGTCAAGAGAAAATAACCAGGAAAGAATTAAAGAGCTGAGACATCACCTTGAGAGAGAAATCCCAGTGGAAATTAGCTACTAAGGAAGTAGAAGGTTTACTTGCTAGATATGGAGTCAGAGAGAGGAGAGGACACATTGTCCCTTCTCAAAGAGAGCAGGAACATTTAAAGCAAAACGCTCTTTGAATAACAGTTCAAATTCTCTGTCCAAGTAAAGAAGAAAAGCAGAATAAGAGCCACTTGCAGCTACAGAGAATGGCCTGGCTCTAATGCTGTTAAGTTACTCCTCAGAGAAAGGAGTTATATTACCAAAATTTAGCTGAGTGCCTGGATGTCTTTTGGAGCCACCCTATGACATAAATTGTTAAACACAATAAGCACAAGAGCCAGGTGTCAATGCCAAGGAAGAAAAGATTTATCTGAACTAAATGTGATGTGTAGATGCTCACAGTCATGACCCCAGTGTGTACCAGTCCTGACTTCCAGGAAACGGGCAAGAGCTCTTCAGCTGCACTGCCTTCAACCCAAAATCCCACCCCCGCCTTCTGTGGATGCAGATTGAAAACATAAGATAAACAAAGAAAAGGAACAGAGACAAGAGGAGGCAATACAACAAAACCCCCAAATTACCACCGGGAAGAAAATGACTGCAATGATTTCTGAATTAAATGCAAAGAGACTCCTCTCTGAGGGGGTCAAACAGCTCTGGGATAGTGGCACCTGCTGCCTGGTGAAGAGACGCTGCAGAGAGCACAGCTGTGGAGAGCAGGAAGCCTCAGGCATTATTCACTCGGTGGAACCCCAGCCAACAGGGCAAAGAGCCAGCGGTTGACACAGTGATTCCAAGGGTGTCACAGGTGCTATTCCAAGCACAGCTTTTTCCTTTGGCCTGATGCTTGGTTGCCATTCCTAACCTTCCCGTGCCCAACACAAGCTGCATTCCAGCTCCTCACCTGCTTGGCCTTTCAGAAGGGCTTTGGTCATTCCAGTTTGGAGCCAAGCCCTGGTCATTAGAGTCACCTCCTGCCCCCCGAGTCCTTCTGCACTAAAGGAAATGGGAATTTACCTGCACATTTTACAGGATGCTGGGAAGAACCACCTGGCTCAGAGTCACTTTCTCCTTTCAGTGGGAACTGGCAGAATTTTGGCTGGCTGCTCTTTTGCACTGGACTAAACACGTAAAAAATATTTCTAGAATTCAACATCAGTACAAACTGGATTGCTTTAAATGGTGAGAAGGGTAAGCAGGAAACTGAAGTGAACACCACCATTCCTGATGTTTAACTTCAGCTGACATGAGGTAGAAAAGCAAAGGCCTGGCTTTTTCTGGTTTTAGCTCTTTTCCTGACTTGGATGAGGCTGAGCTAATTAAACACTGGCTCTGAGGTCAATTATCCCTTCAAAACGAATGAAAAATCAATTTGCTGAAACACCAGAAATTAGAGCTCTCTGAGACTGGTTTATCTGCACACTTCCAGCAAAATAAAACAAGCAACTTCTTATAGCGGTGTCCTATCAAACAGTTTTGGTAGTCAAAATAAAAATTTTAGAGGCTGGCAATTTAGTAACTCCTCCTGTGAAATTCAGTTATAAATATATAAATATTTTCCCTACCAACTGCATTATATTTCTGAAATTAATTAGAATTACAGTAAAAACCTGGATTAATTACAGCATGAGTAATTCATTCTATGAACATAATCTGTCCAACATAATCAAGATGTATCATTCATAATTTCTGGGACCCATGATACACATGCAGTTATTTTAAGACTTCTAAATGTCGCCAGTGGTGACAATATAAACAAGCAGACAAATTTTAAGTTTAATTTGTGTCAGAATTGTCTTCCCAAATTGTGACACGCCAATCACGAGGCTTCCCGTGGGTTTGCACCGACAAAGCCCACGTGATGCAACGCTGTTCAATACACAGAAATCAGGGAGAGCCAAGCACGACACAGGCAGCTCACCCACGTGGGCCAGCCAGGATTTCCACCTTTGCCCACCTGCACAGAGCCCATTTCACGTTCCCTGGGCATCAGCAGTGCAGAATTTCGATATCAGCTTTATAAAACCTAAACCTTCTGTTTCCCTCCCCTCCCCCCAGCTCTCCCGTGTTAAACAGCTTCGAGCCTGAGCGGGAACAGTGTGACTAAAAGCTTAGATGAAAACCAGAAGGGCCTTATTATGAAGCCTGTCACAGTAATTAGATTGCAGCGGTTGAAGTCAATTTATTTTTTCCACGTTTCCAATTATGAATTGTGCGTTAAGTAACAGGGAGGATTATTTAGAAGCTCCGCCGTTACTCTTGTCACACTGTTCGGCTTCGCTGTGATCAGTCACGCTGATCTATGGGTGCTTTTGGTTCAGATTTGTCTCACAAGAAAAGCGATAATTGATATATTTTTCTTGATCTCGTCTGCACTTTTACTACAAACAACGGCAAATGTAAAACACAATTTATTTTGCGTGACAGAAACTGTTTGTGCCAGGGAGAACATGTGCAGGAATGCAATGAGAAAGGTGGATTTGAAGAACCACTGAGGAGAGAAGTTCAAGAATTGGATTTTATTATATTGTTATTTATAGGTAATTTCAATGTAGGTAGTTTTTCTTTGTCTGTTTTTGAGGATTACAGTTTTTAAAAAGGTAATATATATGCATTAAAAAAGAGAAAAATTATTAATAAAAACTGGCTTGATTTAAAGCAAGTTTTCATTTTCAAAAATGCACTGAAATACAAAATGCATTTCATAATACAAAATGCACTGCCCCCAGAAAATAATTGTATGTACGATAAAAGTATTTTACAATAAAGAATCTTACATTTTCAGTTGTTCCTGTGATTACATGGAGTCCATCATATGTTGATTTGATATACATTCCCTGGAAAAAAGCGCAGAAGAGGCTAATTAATGTTTGTAGGAAACAAATATATGACATTTGTATGATAATTCAGATGGAAGGTTTACTCCAGTCTGAGGCCCATAACATTTGAACAGACTGGAAAGAACTGTGGACAATTAAACATTTGCAAATCTAAGTTGAACAAATATATAGAAGACCATTAAACACTTCATTGTTTTCTTCCCTAATGCTTTTATTTTATTCCAGAGTTTGTGGACAGAATTGAACGCTGTGCATCAGCATAAAGGGTGCCTACTCAGTACCTGAAATCTTTAACAGGACCTCTCTTTAGTCCTAGGGACATGAAAGAAGTATTGAAACTGAGAGCATGAACAGGAGGAGCTTTTCAACTCAAATGCCCCATCACCAGAGAGCTCCTGATCCAGTAAAAACCAAGCCATAGCCCAGCTCAGAAAAGGCACAAGCCGGGGCTCATATTGCCAATTTATGGAGAAAAATGAGCTTGGTGAACTCACAGCAGCTTTGTAATTAGTCAGCAAGGATTCTGCTCCGAGGAGGTGACTGACAAGATAAAGAGCGACAAAGCAGGGTGGGATCTCTCGAGCTGTGCACACACACAGAGCCCGCAGTGTCAGGAGGCTCAATTGCTTGTGTGCCTGTGTCTCAGGAGCGAGGTCAGAGCTTCACATCTCTGCGTGTACCATGGTTATTCCATCACATCTCAGAGTCTAATTAATCTAATTGGTACATTGTACCTCTGATTTATTACCCTTTCAGTAATTCCGCATCACCTCGTGCTGTCGAAACCAAAGCTCAGAGCCCCCAGCAAGAAGAAGTGACATTTTGTTCAGAGAAATCAGTTCCAGGGTTGCCAAATGCCAATGAAGAACTTTAGGTGAGATGTTCACACAAACACCACCCCCAGTTGTCCCCCCAAAACCCCCAAAGTTAACAAACTACGAAGTTTGGATGATACTGCTCTCTACATCCAACCGGAGGACTAAAGAGGAGATGGAGCCAAACTCTTCCTGAAAGTGGGAGGATGAGAAGCAAGGGACGCAAATTGGAACTCAGTTAAAGAATTTTTATTTTTCAGTTTTACCATGAGGATGACAAAACACTGGAACAGGCTGGCAAGGCTGTGGAATCTCTGACTTGGAGAAGATCAGGTCTTGACTGGACAAGGTTTGAGAAACCTGCTCTCACTGCATCTGTTTGGAGTTTTCATCAGCAGTAAAAGTAAATTCTACCTTGATGTAAACTTCAGCAAGTTTTAAATGTATTTAAATCTTTAAAATAAAGACTGGCTAAACTTGATGAGGCTGCTTAACTCTGCTGCATCAGAAATTCCATTTCGGATTTTACTCCTCATGACAAGATATTTTCTTTAGTGAGACTGCTTTATAAGCTGCTTATTTTGTAAAAACCAAAGATATCCACATTAAATCTAGCAAGCCTTGAAAAATCACTTTCATAGAACATGATTATTTGGAAAAAATAAGTCTGTGGTGAGTCTTCCAGGATATTCTTCTCCAGAGAAGTGTTTGCTATTCCAATGTCTCTGTGGTGTCTCAACAGTTACTGGCAAATATGTGATTCTTTCTCTTTGCCATCTCAAAGACAGAAACAAGAGCACCAGATCCTGAAAAACTGGGAAGGTTCTCATGGAGAATGGGATGAGGAGTCTCCATATAAGCCATAAATAGATATTTAATCCCTCTAGTTTGTGTTATGCTGGATTTCCAGAGTGAACTTTTAGCCCGAATGTTACACAACATTGCTGCCCACACCAGGGAAGGCTGTTCTTTTAGCACATGGGAGACCTCAATAGCACATTTCCAGCCACACTTTTAATATCAAATTTGATATCACAGCTCTGACATCCTACTTGCTTTGACAAGGTTCATTTCCCACTCAACAAACTGACACACTGAGATTTTTAAGGCCAAAAGAGGACACAGTGCTAAACTTTTCACTAAATTTGACCCCATATTTCTTCCTGAAGTTCTGAGCCCCTTGTTAATCTCTGTGTATTTTTGGAAAAAATCAAGTTACAATTTTATCTCTCAACATATGCCATCTGAGAGACATAAAACCTGACGAATGACTAAGAATTACCCTACATTTTGCTATCTGCTCTTTCATCTCAGCTATTAAAATGTAAGAATATATAAAAAAATAAACAATTCTAGTGAGTGACTCATAGCCTTCAAATTATCCTAGACAGAGCTTTCATCCTTATTTTCCCAGAAGAAAGATAATAAGCTTGTTTGTTATTGACCATTACAGGAGCAGAGTATCCCCTTGACATCTCTGTTACCTGAAAACCTGGAAAGATTATTCTCTACAAAAAGTATAAAATTGTTGTATTATTTTTTTACTTCACGTAGTTTGAGAATGCAAGGTACTTTATATAAAACAGATATATATTACACCTACAGATTTTACACTTCAAAAATTTAATTTGCTCATATATATATATACACACCCAAAGTAGTTTGTGGATATAAACAAAAGGCTTTAAGGGGATCATTTTCATCAAATTTCCTGTGAAAAATTAAAATTATCTATTCTGGCTCATAAGGAACAGCCAAAACTGCAAAACTCAGTCATTTAAAGAGCTGTTAATTCTGTGACCCCTGAAAAAGCAGGCAAGTGTTCGTGGGCTAAATTAGGCAAAAAGAGCTGGACCTTCCTTTCAATTTAATGGGCTATTGGCTGTCTTGCTGTTCATCATGGTTTCATTCTGTTTCCACTTCTGTAAGCATTTTTTAAGGTTAATAAACTTAAAAATAAAAAGGTTTAAAAAATTTTGCCAGCTAATATAATTTCCAGGCAAACCCTGATGTAATGCTGCAAGCTGAGGAATTGAACCATAACCCTCTCTTCTCCCAAGCCTGGATCCTGTTGTGACAACTGTTAACACCGCTGGGACTGTTGGGACATTTCCTTGGTTTAAAGTGATTTTCTGTTTTACCTGTGGCTCAAAGCAGTCACTCTGATGCAGCAAATCCAAGAGAGTCGTGCTCTGTAACCTGGAGGTGTTTGAGGTCAGGCTGAGTACCCTGGTCTAGTGGAAGGTGTCCCTGCCCATGGCAGGGGGTTGGAATGAGATGAGATTTAAGGTCCCTTCCAACCCAAACCTTTCTGTGATTCCACGATTTTTACTTGAGCAGAACCTTTAATTTACTTGCACAGTAATTTATTAAAAGACTCTCCACGTATCTGCTATTTGGATCCTAATCAGTTCTGTTCTGAAGTCTGATGCAAATTAAGATATTCTCTTGTAAACTAATTGTTCTCACATAACTTTTTACACGAACTGCTTGCAAACTATTTCATAGGTCTCAGTTACAAAATGGCAAAAACACCAGGCTAAGACTAAACAGGGAGAATCTTTTGTCAGTGGTTTTCACAGACAAAAAGCACATAAACAAAAGAACTTCTGAAATCTTGGAATCCATCAGGCTCTGGATGGGAGACCTTCAGTGGGAAATGAGGGTTTTTTCCTGTTGTCTCCCACATCCCTCCACCTCTTTCCCCTCTCAATTAAGTCTTTTTGCCTCTTCAGTCCCCACAACATACTGGTCTATTTTCTGCTCTTGGAAGCAGACTTTTACTGGAGTCCTTTCTCAAAATTACTCATCTCCTTTTTTTAAATGATGGGGGTTTATTCTCTCTGGAATTCCACTGATGACCTCAGAGCACAGAACAATGACAATCATCCCCCACACTGTGAAGGTGGCTCAGGTTACTCAACAATTAGTGGGTTAGAAATAAACAGTTGCTCTTCAGTAATGATGATAACCCTCAGAAAGGAGACTGAAGAATGATGCTGATTTCTGAAAGGTGCTACAGAACAAGGAAGGGTTTCACAGGCATCACACCAAGAACCTGACTGTTCTTGAGTACCTCTGTCACTGTCCCCTAGTGACAAAGTGAATTAAAGGGTTTTAATTAAAATCTGACCTTCGAAAGCATAGGGGGAGGCATCAGCCATCCAAAATCCCATTTTGAAGAGACTTTTCCCCAGAAAACAGCATATCCAGTTGTCAGGGGAATTACCTGGAAAAATTTCTCACAGAGTCATCTGGTTAATTAAGCAGGATATGATGACTGCAGTGTGTTTTTAAGTGTCAACAACTATTCCCAGGTTAATTTGTGGATATTTCAGACAATACTTGAAGAGTTCTGAATTTAGAAAGAATAAACTCTCCTGGGATGAGCATTTCTGGCTAGTTCTTCCAACACTTCTAACTGTTGACCATTACTCATTCTTGGGTATCAATGAACTATTATCAGATGATTCACGTTTTCATACCAGTTATTTGCTGGAATATGACAAAACATTACATTAAAAAACTGTTTGTTGGAGTTTTTCCCCAGTGATACACAGCTGGTTTTATGGAAATGTTTATTCCCACAACCTCTGCTTTCCTTAAATTCTTAAAATGAGACAGGAAAAATTATTTCAGCAGAAAAGTCAACAAAGCTGTGGATATGAGTGTACATCTTAATTAAAATGTGTCAGATTACACTGTTTCTATTAGCAGTAGGAAGCTCAGGCACAAGAGAGAACAACTAAGAAAGTAAAAGGAAAAGGAATAGAAGTGCTCCTGCATTCCAGAAGGAAAGAAGCAAAACATTCCTCAGACATCAGAAGATACAAACCCAAACCATAAAACCCCAACTGCCTCCCCCTGTTTAGAATCTCCTGCGTAAGAAGAATCACTAATCTCATCAAAGCAGATTAAAGCTGCATGTTACACAGAAGTAGCCTTAAATATATGGACAGCACATCAAGTTCAGAAGATTATATATAAAAAAAAAAGTTTAGTCCAAAATAATACTGGCTGGGACACAAAAATAAATACATAAACAAAAATCTCCCACTCCAGGCAATCCCTGATCAGCCAAGAGCAGGAGGGGAAAAAAGCCCCAAAACTCAAAAAGCATTCAGTGATTCCATCCTATGGAAAATCTCTATATCCACCATCTCAAATGAAACACTGCCTGTTTATCAAATGTTAAAAGGGCTCCAAAGCTGGCTCTGGACTTGGTCTGAGGTAACTGATGGGAAGGTCCTCACAGCCTTTCCCCTTCTCTCACCCTCCAATTTAGCAGCAAGCTCAGGAGCTGCCAGCAGTAATACAAACTCCTGACTCCAGGGCTTGTTTCTTATTATGGATCTGTGATGCCAAGAAATTTAAAGTGGGAAAGGAATTTTCTTAAATCATTCTTTTATTATTTTCTATTTCCTACAAACTTATGTGTGCATGCTCTGGCAGAGCTAGCAGTGGTTCTCACAATCTAATACCATTTTAGTACAGGAAGTTGTTTGAAATTTGTCAAATTGGCAGTTTGAGACAAAGCTTTGCCTTCCAGACCCCTTATTCAGGTTGGTCACTTCAGATATAAATGGTATTACCATACCCAGTACCACAGTCCGGGAGAAAAAGTGGTTTACAACCTTTAAAGTTACTTTAAAATGAAACAGAAAAATTATTTGCCACGGACGATTCAGTGGCTAAACGGGGAAAAGGAGGAACCAATTTGACAGGTACAGCTTGGGAAGGGATGGGAAGACACAGCTAAAAAACCCAGTGTGTTCCTGGAGGCCAACAAACGCCTGCAGAGCTCAGGATGCAAACACAGCCATCAGGGCTTGGAATGGAACCCACAGCGTGTGTTTCCCAGGGCAGATCCTTTTGCCCAGCAAACGGCCATGAAAATACCAGCAGAGAGTGACCCGGGCAAGGCAGGAGATAAGGCTGTTTTTTAGTAAAGCAAACTGGAAAGGAAGGTATTTTAGAGGGGGGGGAAGTCGACTTTAATCTCATAAAAGCACGGACAGAAAGCCAGAGAATGCTCAGAGTGAAGATACACTTTCAAAAGACTTTGTGAAAATGCTTTGTGATCCCGAATTTATTTACACAATTAAACACACAGACACTGCTCCACAGGAGTCCTGACTCGGTGCAGGAACCACATGGACTTGGACCTGGAAATTAATTCCCTTTGTGTGGGAGCTTGTGCAATGTCCTTAGGATTCTTGGCTCCTTTGGTGAAGAATTAAAAGGCACATAATGAAAATTTTGCAAATGGAGTTTTGAAAATAGTGAAAGACTCATAATTAAGCCAACTGAATATCACTCCAGATAACTGAATTTGCATGAATCTGAGTCATTTACAACACATTTTTTCACTAGTGGTGAACGACTGTGTTGATTTTCTAGGTGCCAACCCTGTGCGAACCCTGTTCTCAGGAGCTGTGGAAATCTTAGCTACACTTAAACCCAAGAGAGACTGTTTTAAATTATGCTATAAAGGTGACAAATGCTCTGAGAAATTGTGCAGTAAGCTGCTCTTGAACAGCAGATTTTTGGTGATTTTGACACAAACTGCTGTGTTGGATTCCTACCTGTAAAACTCAAATCACAGTATCCTTTTCACAAGCGTGTTGGGAGGATGAATTAATTAGTGTCTGTGAAGCAATCAGTAAGGCCATATAAAAAATAGATAAACCAACTCACGATGAAATTAGTAACTCCAGGGAATGCAGAGCTTAGCTGAAGTGTGGTAAATCAGGCCTCAACCCCTACACTGAATGATAAGGATAAAAATGGAACTCTGAATACTTTCCATTCACTGAATAGTGCTCATTTTTCTCTTGAATGGAGCAGAGATCCTGTGGAAAAAATCTGCTATACAATCATGAGAAAGCCATTTGTAATTCATTACTGCGTTCTATATTTGATTTTGATTAATGTTTTCTTTTCCTTTTCACATGATTTTTCTTTTATTCGCATTTATAGTCTTTTTTCATATTTTCTTCTAAACAGAACACAGTGTCAGCAAAACTGATTACCAGGAACTTTCCAACCTCACACGTTATAGAGCCTTCACAATTAGGCACAGAAAACTCAGTCATTCACTGTGATTTCACTCTGTCTAAGGGAAAAAAAGGATAAATTGTCAGGCAATTGTGATTGCAGTATTTGTCTCATGTCCTCTGTCAGCAGTGCCCACTCACTGCCCTTTCCTTGGCTCACTGAGGATGGAGAACTACACAGTGGTTCTTCCACCCAGAGAGAGGGTCCATCCAGCCCTCACCATCAGTACACCACAGGTGATGGTCCACCAGAGAAAAGGGGGATTTAGGAAAAATGTGAACCAAACAAGCCACACCAGCACAGCCAACATCTCTCACCTCGGGCCCTCGTGCCTTAAAGGTTTAAATCATACTCCAACACTTCATGAGCACTTGACCAGAACATGAACCTTTCATACCCAAGGACTCCTGGCAGACACACCTGTCTCAGCCTGCACACCATTACATTTTCAGTTTCCCATGGGACACGTTATTTCTGGAGTTCTTTCCACTCCTTCTGTCCTTCCCCAGCCTGCACCCCATCCTAGATCTAGAGCCATCACTGCATGTGAAGCACCAGCAATGCCAGTGCTTATTATGCTCCATCATCTCTGAGGAAAATACATCCACTCTGTGTTCATGTTCTCTTCAGCACTGATAATGAACTTTCCTCTAATTAGTCCACAGAAATACATCACATCTGTGCACAGAAAGGAAAGCAGTCCAGAGATGCAGAGTGCTGGGTGTGAGACTTGTAATGCAAGTCAAACCCATGAAGATTTACAGCGTATTTCCTTCAGGAGCTGCAGACACACAGACCTGCATTTCCTGATACCCCTGCACTAACCCAGAAGTCGGGGCTAGAGGGGAAACTGGGCCAGAAGTGGAACACGTTTGGCCATTAGGATGCAGCAGCACAGCAAGCAAATTGTGTCCATGTTCAGGATTACACACTGGGCTGAGCATCTGCGAGGGCACAGAATGAAAATGAAATGTGCTTGATGCTTGGGAATGTTCTTTGTCGGCTAAAACAGTCTAAGAATAAAGCAAATTTGTGCAGTCACACGACCCCCCCCATGTTATTAAAATGCATCATTCCCAAATTAATATGCATACCTCAGAATAATTATGCCCTTGTAACTTTGACAGGATTTGCATATGCTGTTCGTCGCTATTCAATGTCAGAACAAAGAGGAAGATGTTGAAATGATACAAAACATCTCAACTGGCAGAAATTTAAAATAAATCTGTAAATCGCGCTGAATTACAAGGAGGAAATGTGCCACTCTGTGTACAGTGGCACTCAAATGGATCTGAATTTGTCAGTTATGGAATTTTCTGCAGATAAGCCTTACAGATGCCAATTTCTCTACCCCCTTTCTCCTTTTTTCCTTAGGATCTTAGGTTCCCAAGCACAGTCCTTATCTTCCTACAGCCCACCAACATCAGAATGATTGTAAAGTGAGGGACTGTTGAGGGCAGACAGAAACCTTTACCAGCTGAGCACTAAAACTTCGCCAAAATCCAACGTAAAAAAAAAAAAAAAAAAAAAAAAGCAGTTCATGAATATTTAAAAACTGTAGCCAAATAATTCTAAAACTCATCTCTGCAGAACATTTCAGTGCTGTGACCCATCACTAACACAGAGCAGCTGGGATGTGCAGGGGACACCTGATCAGGCTGCTCAGTGAACAATTTACAAATAGAAGGGATTTATTTTGCTCCTGGGCTGCTACTTCTGAAAGTTTATTTCAACTGATCACGTAACTATTTTTATGCAAGTCCAAGAAACAAACCTCCCCCTAATTATTTTCAAATGATTAGATGTCATTCAAATGGTTAAATGTCATTAATTTCATTAAGGACATTTAGTTAATTTTATTTGTATGTATCTTTGTATTTGGGGATTATTTCAGTATGTTCCAAAAGCTGCAATATGGCTCTCAAAGGATCAGAACTTTTCTTTAGCTGCTCATACAGTCACCAGTCGCACGTGAAGCCCTGGATAAAACAGGTTTTAATAAAAAAATATAAGATATAATCCCTTTACTCAGCCAAATATCGATTAAATTACCTTCAGAAATTTGATTCAGCTTACCAAAAAAGAACACTGCATAAAAATACATCTTGATTTCTTGCTAAACTCAAAAAACGAATCACCTTAAGGAGCTGAGGCTTGTGTTGTGTGTTCTGAGTTAAACTTTAAACTGCTTTGCTACTTACCAACCCCTCACTGGGCATGATGCTGGTGAGATGAACTACCTCGAGATGTGCTGACTGTGACACCAGAGAATCGGATGAGAGCGAAATGATGTGGTCACAAATCCCAGACAAGGTTTTACACTACGAAGAAAAACAGGTCAATGTAATTCCTTGTATTAAACTGAAACTACCAGCAGAATTCTTACCCTAACTGAGAATAAACAGACCATTTGAAAATTCTTGGCACTGTAAAAAGCGCATGAAAGTCAAGAACAAGAGGTAAAGGGAACAGAAAACATCCATAAGTGTCAAGCAAATGTGCCTGTGTGTACAGTTCTGCTGAAAAGGTTTCACTGTGCACTGAGAACATCTGTATCTCTAAAATATCTCTAAAATATCTTCTCCACTCCAACTACGTGCACTTCAAAAAACCTCCAAATCCAATGAGCTTTATTTTACCTGTCTTTGTAACGTATGACTCTAAACACAGCGGAATTCAAGTGAAATATGTGAAAAGAAATGTCTTATGCACCGACGGAATAACCTATTTTGGCTACCAAATGATGAGATCGTCCCTACCAACTGTGAAAATTAAGTGAATTCTGCTCTACAACTTGGAAAATTTTTCGTTTGTTAAAAATTACACTGACAGAGAAGTGCCTTGGTTAATCCATTTCCTGAAGTAAAATTCTTATGCATCTTTGAACACATCCTTTAACGGATATTCCAGATCACTCCAACTATGTAATAATTTTATTTTATCCTGCCTTCCAGCTAAAGATCTCAAAATCTAAATGCCAATCCACATAAACACCTTGCACAGCCCATTGCATAGATAGTGACAGTGAGTCTGACAGATTAAACCCATCCATCAAAGGCCCAGTCCAAGGATCAGAAAGGAGCTGAGCTGTTCCAGAGAACATTCATGTGTAAAGATTTATTCCCAAATTTCCACGTGTTGCTTAAAGCATTCCTTCCAAAAGGCTATACTTAAAAATGCTTGACCCTAATATGAAAGCACTCATTTAGATGAATTTCAGAATGGGTTTCCAGTTGAAGCTGTGCATCTATTTTCCTTTGGGGACTATATTCTCATTTTTCCTAATTATAGCAAATTCCAGTGAAATCCCTTAAGGGAAGTTTTATTTCAGGCATTTGCAAAAGCATGAGGCTTTCTAACATCTCATTTGACACTATACATACAAGTGAAACAAATAAAGTTGTCACAGTGGATAAGTGAACCGCCTGCATTTGTAGGCTGCGTCTCCATTCACTGTACGGTTACTCATGTGGAAACCCAAGGGCAGCTCTGGAGCGCTGGACATGGCACCTGCCTTTTGCAGCAGCTGCAGGATGCAAAGCCCCCCCATTCGGGTGTGTGGGGCTGCACCTAAAGGCCACCAGCAGCAGAATTATTTCAAACAGTTCAGCTTTGGGCCAGAACCCCGAAACAAAACTTTAGGGCCTGTCTTCTCCCACCAGAGTTGGAGAAAACTGGTTGGCTGAAAAAACGGACAGTACTGCCCTTCTGCAGAGGAACTGGTGGCTGCCACTGTCTGTGAGCACAGGCTTTTGAATTATTGGCCTCTCAAATGTTACTATGAGTTCCAACTGCAACCTCTCTTATGCCTTAAAATTCAAGGGCATATGTGCAGAAGAATAGATGCCGAGTCAATCCCAGAGAGAACGCTTTCTATTTTCTGACGCAATGTTTTAAAACTTCAGAGATGCCTCATGCAAATACTTTTTCAGCAAAGAAACAGCAAAGAACTTTTCAATCAAAATGTCCCTGCCCGTGGCAGGGGGCTGGAATGAGGTGATCTTTAAGGTCCCTTCCTACCCAAACTGTCTTATGATCATATGATTCTGCAAAATTAATTCTGGAATTCTTTAAGATCTCCTCCTGATTCCAAAATCAACGAAAATCTCCGTGGGAAAATATTTTTTAAAATTGTATTAGGCTAATCAAAAATACCAGTTTGCTGGTAAAGTAGTTCAATACGGGCCTGAAACCAGCTGTGAATAATGTAAAGGCTGAGACTGTATAAATGGGAACAACAGAGCAGAATTTATGAATAAACCACAGGCTCAGGGAGCACTGTTTGGTGTGGCACTGGCAACATCAGAGGATACATTAGCATATGCTGAAGTATTTTTGGCATGAAAACATCAGAAGGGACCAAAGTCTTGTGTACTAGTTCCAAACCCACGGAGAAGCCAAGTGAACTTAAGAACATCTCAAACAAAAATGGTTCCTTCAAGAGGTTCAGTTGCAGAGGAACTTGCCACACGTTTTACAGGCCATCCAACACCTAAAGCCATTTATGGCATTTCTTTCAGTGGGCCACGACAAGAACAGAATCTTTAGGAGACCACTAAGCCTTGAACAAGTCTTGCAAACTTCTACATCAAAACTCATTATTTTCAGCGTGGCAGCCACTGCTGGGGTGGTGCAATGAATGAAGTGAATAACCTGTATTTGCTGCTGAGAGAAAGAACAACTAGCAGGTTGTAGTTTTTAATTATCTCAGGTGTATTATATTATCCTAAAGAACTGATGTAGTCCTGATACCAGTTCAGCCAAATGTGGTTATCCAAACGGGTATTCCAAAAAAAGAAACCTGGCTCTCAGGCATGCAGTTCAAGTGATCCCAAAGGGATCTCTCCTTCATAATTTAGCATTTCCCATCGTGTCTGGGTTGCAGAGTAGACACAATCTAGTCATGGGACTCGTGAGGGAATGGGAACTGTGCACCTGCAATCACATCTCCTGAGCACATCCTGCCCTGGAGCTCGTCCAGGCAAATCTGCACCTCTGGGAATCCCTCCAGTAACCAATGAAGAAAATCAATCAGGGGTCATAATTTTATAAATCTCTTTTGTTTTCTAAGTGTTTCTTTCCTAATATCTTTCAGAAATAAAACAAAATGCCACATGGTGTTTAAAAGTCAAAGATTTTATCTCTTACAACCATAAAATTTTACTTTACAGCATCACAATTATTTTTCTTGAATATTTTCTATAATTCTGGGTTTGATTTGTAGGAATAAAGTGATCACAAAAAAAGAACAATTCACAAATCTTATTTTTGAATTCAGTATTTTTGAAGTAACATTTGCTTTTAAGATGCTGTGAAAAAAAACAGTACTACTTCTCATTTCACCGAGAGTTACAATGCTAAAGGGGTTGGTTCTCAGAGCCTGGATTCTCTGAGATGCTCAGGTTGTTTCAGGTGGTTTTGCTCAGGTTAAAAGGAGTTCTGCTGCCTTGGGATCCAGACTCCCCAAAGTTCATCACACTTTCACTGCTGAGCTTACGGAATACTTAAAATTGGAAACTTTTCTCTTTTCTGTCTTTGTAGGCTTCCATTCAGAGCAGGCAGAAAAGTCAAAAGTAACATTCCTGCTAAAGATGTATTTCTAGAACTCCTACTCAGTTAGAATTGTGGACTAAAATATATTTATATATATATATGTGTGTGTATATGCATTCCAAATCCCAAAAGATATCAGGTGCTTTTAAGAGTTCTTTACAGATCCAGGTTTGCAGTAGTAAACTTTTTTTTTTTTTTTTTTTTTACTGAAAGTCACTGCATGCTTTCTGAATTTAACAGCACATCAATGTTTTATGAAAAATTTTAATCCCTGCTGGAAGCAGAGTATGTGTAAAAGAAAAAAAAAAAGAGTCAGGCACTTGGGCAGAGCTTGTCAAAAGCTTATCTGAACTTGTAAATCCTTTGAGAGTTCCCTTTCACCGCAGGCTTTAACTCTATCTGTGTCAGGACAGGTTTTCAGTGCTGGTATCAGGAATGTATAAAGTATTTGAAGCTAAAGGCCGATATCTAATCAATAATCTCGAATAAGATTCTTCCGTTCCCTTTTGTCATCAGATTTTTTGAGTCTTGAAGGCACAAAGGGCTCAGTCTGACAAGCACTGATGCACCAGGTCTATGGCTCTGAGGGCTGGAATTCCACACCAGCAATCCCAGCAAGAATATGAGACTGTTGTAAGAATACTGTGAAGCTTCCAAAACAACCTAAGAACAATAATTATGTATGCAATTAACTGCAGGTATAACAGGCAGCAATACTGCAGGGAACTGTGACTCCTAGTCACTGACACAATCCGTCAGAAATTAAGTCAAATAATAAGGAACTTTACTTTCCTAAAGTAGCCCTTTTTCTTTTTTTTTTTTTTTTTTTAAATCATAAAAGCATGCAGGGTAAGATTAGAGAATAACAAAGCAGAATTACTTACCACATGAAGAATTTTATTTTCTGTCTCGTACACCGTACAATCCTGTGGCAAAACAGAATGAAGCCAATTAATGAACATCACATTAAATTTCCTGCTAAGAAATAAAAGAAGGTTTTATGCTGTTAACTAATTCTTAAATATTCTTGATGAACCTCTTAGTTGGTTTAAAAGTTGTAACTTTTGGAACAGTAATTTTAGCTACCATTTTGAGAATAATCAATGTTACCACTCCATAACTTCAGCATCACCCACACCCTCACCTTGGCTTTTGACATAGTGACGTATCAAAAGCTAGAATGGGGCTAGAATGTTGATCTCCCTTCATCAAACAACCATACAAACTGTTAAAAGAGATCCACTGCCTCTGTTGCTTATTAATATTTGAAAGGTCCCTCAGTACAACCCTCTGGAAAACAGGACCCAGCCATGGCATGGCGGCATTTGAGCATCCCTGCAAGGGAGAGCCCAATTAACTGAGGCAGCTCTGCCCCCACCTCCTCCTGCCAGTCAACACTTCAAGTCTCACGCTATATTTTAGTAAAAAGGAAAATAAAAAGGGAAATACAGAAGAACAACTCCTCCAGGCAGAGTGAGGTGAGGATTGAGTCCCTCAGAACCTTGGTCCCCTCTGGCGGCAGCCCCAGCCCTGGCCAGGCTCCCTCAGCCCTACCCGGGGGGCACCAGCAGCTCCCATCTGTCAGCAAACAGGGAATTTCTGTCACAAAATGCCAGGAGAAAACATTGCCGAGGTATCCCAGGAAGGCTGAACCCCATCCTGGTTGTTGGTGGGAGTCCCAGACCCTGGGAGGGAGGGAATGAGCGACGCGCTGAGGGCAGGAGCCTCATCTCACCAGGGGTGTGTTTGGCACAGCGATCTTGTTTATAATGCTGTACTGCCCCAGATTGCTCACATTTAAGTGAATTAATGGCTAATAGCACAAATTACATTGGGAAATTGTTAAGTACTTCTCCAAGGGCTGTGCCACATTGGAAGAAGCTTTGTACGAAGCCAGACATGGATTTCAGGACATGTTTTTAAGGACGAGGATATGACGAGTCAAAATCCTGTCTTGTTTATTTGATTTTAGTTCCTTGAAGAAGTTTTCAAGTAAAACTTAACTGTGATACACCTGAAAGATCCCTTCAAGTAACTTGAGATTCCCTAGTTCTCAAGATTTCCTCTTTCCCGGACTTTCATATATCAGCAATAACAGTTAATTGCTTCAGCCTTTCTGTGACACAGTTCCAACCCCTTACTCCATGCACTCCAGGAACAGGTCAGTGTATGGGCAGTTTGGGCTGCACACTCTCTGCCAAAGAAATGGGAGCTGCCTGGCAGGTCTCTGCTCCCCTTGTCCAGCATCCCAAATCCTTGACTGCTCCTTATCCAGCTCCCAAACCTTCTTCCTTGGGTACCACTTTGAGGATGTTGTCCCTGAGCCCATCCGAGGCAGCTGCAGAGCAGCTTTGGTCTATCTGAGCCCTCAGCCCGGGCACAGAACTGTCACTCCCTCAGCTCTAAAGTCAATATTTATTTTGGTGCTTCTGTGAAGAAATTAATTTCTAAGTGAACGCAGCTTAAAGAAAATTGCTACGGAACAAGAAAGTTAAAATCAGAAGATTGTGAGCACCAAGGAACACAGAAGAATTTATATTAGCATTTCATGGTCAAGTATCCCTTTGATGTTTCTTCTGTATTCATACTGTTATTTTCTAGAGCACAAAAAAGAATTCAATTACTCAGTTTGGTTGACAATGCCCAAGGCAGTTTTCCCTACAAGTTTTACACACTTCAAACAGCACATCCGCCATCTCCTTTTAACCCTCCCTGCACCAAGAGAACAAAATGATCACAGCAGGGCTTCCAGTCTGACTTCAGAGCTAATGTTCCTTTCTAAATTATTCCTTTAATTTCTGCACTAGAAATACAATATGAGCTTCATTCTGAGCAAACTTAATTACTTCAGGTCAAAGAATAGAAGACTTATGTATAGTAAAACTGAAATTTGACTGTTTTGTAGAGCAGAATTAATGTTAGCTGTACTTATGTTGCACATTCAAGATTACATTAGCATGAAAAATGTTAATGGCTTTGGGATTCCTTCCAAAATAGATGCATATTGACTTTTTTTCTTTTAAATACATCAGACTAGTTTAACTGAGAGGTTAAAAGCACTTGCAATATTATACTAAAACATTAAGATATGTAGGTCACAATATTCTTCTGATTTATTTCTCTCTGATACACAGCAATGCACTAGGGATCTCATTAAAAAATAATCTTCCAGGGCTACCATTTATAGAATGTTGATCTGTTTTTCTTAGAAAAATAAATAATGGTTATGGTCACATTCTTTCTACGTCCTCCAGTAACAAGATGACACGATAAAAATATTTCTTCTCGGAGCTTAAAACGATCTGAAAAAAAACGTAGAAGCTGTGCTCCATTTCCCCTCTGCAAAAGGCTGAAACGCAAGAATTACAAAACCAGTCACAGCAGCAGTGACTGCAGACAAGCCAAGTTCTGCTCTGCCCTGAACATCCCACCTTTCAGAGGTGCAGTACACCTTCATCACTCTGAGAAAGCGAAACGGCTCTTTTGAATATTCATGAAGAGAAAAGGTCAGGAGGACTTGTGCTCACCCACGGCCGCGCTCAAAATTATAATTTCTAATTCCGCAAGAAAAAACTGCAAGTACTACCGAAATTTGCAGATACCATAAAGAATGGTTTTATGGCAAGTCTTGAGGACAGTTAACTACACATAAAAATATGTAAAATGCTTAGTTCATTAGCTTAGTACAATAAAGCAGCATGAGTTAAGTCGACTACTAAAAAGGAACAGAGAGCCTATAAAGCAGCAGCTGGGGAGAGAACTTCAAACTTTGTGGTGTTTGCCAGCTGAGTGGCATTTCCCAGTATAACACCGCAGTAAAGTCCCACACCGGCCTTGGAGTGGTGGATATGACAGAGTGATATTTAAAGATGCATTGCTTACACACAGAAAACTAAACACTTCTGAAATTCTCTCATTGAAAAGGAGGAGATTACTCTGAAATTAGGCAAAGATACAATGGTAAATGCACTAAAGCAACTTCTTTTACCTGAATGAATTAAGGCAGAGACTTGATCATAATCTATTTTTAGAAAAGAGTGAACAGATGTTAGATAACAAAATGTTCTTTAGCAAATGCAAGCAAAATAAGATCGAGAGGCCGAAAGCTGAAATCTGCAAAGTTCAACCTGAAAATAGCACCCGTATTTTTCATGGCAGTTGCTGAATCACAGGATAATTCAGGTGGAAGGGACCTCTGGAGGTTATCTGGTCCTGCTCAGGGGAGGCTAATTTAAAAGTTACTAAGAAACCACAATTTCCATCAGTTGCAGCGCAAACAAGATAGCTTTAAAAACCCCTTAATTCTAAACACACAATATTTGACTAAAAACTGGGTAAAAATTCACGATATGGTCTCTGAATTTGCCTCAGTGAGGTTAATTAAATATCAATAAAGAACAGGCAAAATTTTGTTTGGCTTTTGTTGGAAAAAAGTTAGGCTGAGTTGTGCTGACATCCTTTGGAAAGGCACTTTTTGTTGAGAGGATGTTTGTTCACGAGGGTTAATGGTGTATCAAAAACGTCTGTCTCAGGTTTAAACATCTTTGACTTGATCAGGAAAAAAATAGTTAGAAATCCAACTTTCACTAGAACTGGTGAACTCTTTCTACTCAACAGAAGATTAACCAATGGGAACATTTTATGAACAAAACTGGAAATCCATTTTGTCCCAGCTATTCCAGTTGCCTTTCCCTCAGGGCAGCCTTGGTGCTAAAGCACGAGCAAATCCAAATCCAGTGAAGTTAGTCTGGTGGATTCCTTTCCAGAGCAAAAAGTGTACCTTGAAACTAGAGCTATATTTCAAAATTAATCCAGCTGAGAGCTGAAACATTTCCATACCCTGTTCTAACATGCCTTTTTGCATACTGTTATAAACACATTTTGATGAGACATTGCACCTCAAAATCAGGATGTCTCTGCAGCTTTCTGCATGGTGCTATTCTTTTGTAGTAGTTTAGGGGAGGTGATCAAAAAAGTTGAGAAAACTGAGTAGAATAAATTACATTTCCAAGAGTAGATGGAATACTTAATGAAGCTATAAAACTCCCCTAAAAAAAGAGAATAAAGATCAGTTCTCTTGTAACCAATATGAGAAGATGCTGTTTACAGATAAACAAGTGACTGTTCATCATAGCATTTACATGGTATGTAAGTATTATAATAACACATAAAAATTAAATTTTTGAATGATCTCATCTTCACCCTCACACAGAGAAAGAATATGACCTAGAAGCCAAAAAAGCTACTTTCTGCTTATATCTAAGGGTATGTCACTCATACCATTCAGTACATGAAGATTCACAGGCAGTATCTGTGTTAAACTAAGGTTCCAGAGTTTAGAAAGAAGTTCACCTGGAGTGGCAGCTCTAAGTTATGCACACAAAGCCTGTTCATTTTACACAAAATAACTCTGCGTGTTGAAGACGTTCGTCACTTATTGGGTAGCCTTGACTGCTGCTTTCACACCGGCTGAATGAGGTGTTTAAAATGCATATAATTCATAAAACAAGGATTATCTGAAAGGATCTGAGATCTGGGTTTGTATTAGTGATGCCTTTCAATTCGTATTTCAGCCTACAGTAAAGACTGCAGTTCTGGCTTAGGTGACACATTTCTGCTTTCACACATTAAGATCAATTTTCCTCAGATTTAGTAACAGCAAAACTGTCTCTCTATGACTGAGCTGGTTTTGTCTGCTCTGTCTGATGCTAAGTTCAATACACCGTAACAAGGTCTTAATAGACATCTATCAAACAACCCAGATCTGACAAGAAGATAAGGAAAAGACAAAATCTGAATTGTAGCCAACCTGCAGTACTAACTAAGCATTTTTCATCTTGGAAGATCTTGGAGTTTATGCTAAAAAACTGGGTTTAAGTTGTCAAAGGAAGGACAGCTTTGGGACCGGAGCTGAAGAACTGGAAAAAATAAAGAACCAAACTATTGCTGGCAGAGGAGAAGAGAATTTCATCTGCCAAAAGCAGGGACATGAACGACAGAAATGGAGACAGCAGTTCAAAATTTCACTTTTTTTTCCAGCCAGACCACAGGGAAAAATCAAAATCACACAAATAAAGTGAAATATCAGCATGAAGGGTGGAATCAGAATCCAAACTTTTTACACTGTAGAGAAGGTCTTTTTGCTTAGTCTGTAAATCAAAAATAGCCTCGTGCTATAAACACCTTGTAAGAGAAAGCTTAATAAAGATACATAAATAATTAAATGCTGACATAGGAATTTTTAAACTAAGAAAAGAAAGAAAGGATCACTGTCTTGCACTGCAAAAATGCATAAAGGACACAATTTCCAAAAGGAATAAAGCTGAATACTATAAATTAAGGATAGTAGTGCAAAACGCAAAGGCATATCTCTTTTGCTTCGTTCCAAGACATCCCTGCCCATTCTCCGACCTCTCCACATATTCCAATAACACTATTCTGTCTCATCAATATTTGTGTCCACTCACAAGGGGAGAAAGCTCACTGTAAATATTTGTAGAACTAATTTACACTCAGTCTCTCTGTACCTGTGTGTCACCCCCCTTGTCTTACTTCAGGGGCAGATGCTGTTAGAGACGGTTGTTATTTATACACCATATAGAACTACAGACCAGATAAATGAATTTCATGTGCCTGTGGACTGGGCCATACCACAATGAATTAATGCCAGTGATGATAATACTACTACCCTTGTTTGTTCCTTATTTGGGTTGTTTAATGTTATGAATATTTAATGTTCATCACTAAACAACGTCCACGTAAGTGCCTCTCCTTTCGGTGAAGAAGCCACAGTACAGGTTCAGGATGTATTTGTATGTATTTTCAGAACTTGTCCCTGAAAGGTTCTGGATCATTCATATTTTAATCTGCGATAACCTGTTAGCAGCAGTTAAGCTGTTTCCAACTGTGGCTTTTTGTGTAACATTGCATGGTGGGAGATAACCTGACACGAAATTGTCTACTCAACAGCAAAGTGGATTATCTGTAACTTCACACTGTCCTTCGATCTCTCCAGGTGGAAGAGGATCACCAAAGCCCAGAAATTTTCCTGTCACTCCCAGGGAACGGGAATACATGCTATAACAGCTTTTCGGGGGATGTAAGAGCTCAGCTGTTTTTACCATTGCAGTTTTTCAGCAGAGGTGTGAACAGGGCTCCGAGCAGAAGGCAACCCCTCCTACCTGTTGCACAATGGTTGTGAGTTCCAGGCACAGTTGGACAATGTTGTTCTTCAGCAGTGAATATTCTGTCACGCTGACAAACGGAGACCTGCGACAGGGGAAGGACAGGTCGATACAGCATTAGGGGGTTTAACTCCTGATTACAGCATAAGCAGATATATTTAACACAGAGATCAGTTTTACACCACGGAAATATGAAACACCAAATTATCATCTCCAGCAGCAAGTTTACACAACTTTTGCAGTATATGCCTTTGAAACAAGAAAAAACGTGGGCAGCTGTAAACTGGAGTTTGGCCAGAACAGCAGAAGTTTTCATTCCTATGGACAGTAGAAATAGGATTTTCCAAATAACTCTAAGCAGCCCACATTCCCTTTGTGCCGCTCATTAAAAACATGGCTTTTGCAGCATGACATCACTCTTCAGCAGCAATCAGCACCTTCTTTCAGAGAGCAAAGCAATGCTTACTTAGTCACTAACAGCTTCCTGCACGCTTGGATTTTCTTCAGGCTTTCCAAACTCCAGCTGAATCTGACCCCGTTTGAATTCATAAGAACTGACAAGGTCATAGCCTGAGAGAATATGACTGCTGGCATTAGGTTAGGAAGATGTCACCAGGATTATACAAATCCTGTAAAGGAGGGTGATTCACTCTCACTGTGATTTCTAAGGTGCCATTTATACGTTCCAGAGCGTTCAGATTCGAGATAAAGCTATTCACTGCTATAACTTCAAAGAAAAACAAACCTTAAATGCTCTGATGCTATTTTATGTTTTGCTCTCTGCCTTGCCACAGCCAGAGAGATTCTTTTCATCGAATTCTTAATTCTTAAATTTAAAAAAACAGTGGTTGAGTGCTGAACATTAACCAACACAACTGTATCTAACACGTCAAGCCCACTCTTGACAAAAACTCTAACAAGAAACTTTAATTTTCAGACTAAGCATGTACTGTAATACTTGAATAAGCTTGAATAATTTTTTTTTGAATAATCTTAATTGATTTGCTCAGCTCCAGGTTTTTTTGCCTTTTTCATGGCTGAAAGACAGTTCAGACTCTACTTTTTACAAAAGCTTTTCTTCCTTGCCCTTCACTCTGAAATTTCCAATAGCATTGCCACATGCAGCAGTGAGATGTCACCTTGGAATAGCACAGAAATACTCATTTCACACAAAATCCAGCTGAGAGAGCAAACATTAACACCCTCCTGGAAGACAAGGGTACTGAGTTTTGCCTCCAATATTTGAGAAATCTGTAAAACAAAATTTAGAGCCAAAATTCCAGACCCGCCATTTGAATATTAGAATAAAAGAGTATAAGAAAGAACAAAGGGAAAACTCCCCAAAGAATTACTCTCGCATGTAAGGGGATCGAGGAACAGTTAATTACCTGTCCAGCCAGGCGAGCAAGTTCTTGGCAGCACCAATCAGGTCAACTACAGAGGTAAGGAAATCGTTTGGCAGCCGCCGGGAGGCTCTGCCGTCGTAGTGGCCGCTCCTCCTCCTACCCGTGATAAAGTTCTGAAGGTTCTTGGCTGAGGCATTCAGCTTGTGAGACAGAGTCCTCAGGTTTTCAGTCTCCAACCCATAGTTCTGAGGGGAAAGAAGAGGATGAAGTGATGCACTGTGCTGTCAGGTGTGCAAACACAGCTGGGAGGTCACACAGCCAGAGTGGCACCAGAAGGGACAGGGTGGCTGTGGGTACCTGGTTTGGCAACGAACAACAGGGTGCTTTGTCCAGAACACACAGGAGGCACTCACAACCTCTGCTGTCAGCAGCACTCACGGTGCTGGAGTCCCCAAACCCTTGGGTCTAACTCAGTCCCTGAGGGAAAGGCAAAAAGAATCCCCAAGGTCTGTCAGGAGTCGGTGCCCTGTCCCCTCCCCGTGCCTGTCCATGGCAGTGCCACCACTCCAGGTCTGTGTGAGCCTCTCTACCTGCCTGGAATCCCTTCCCGTGAGCAGAACTCCCCCATCACTTGGGCTGGGAACATGGCATGCAGTCCTGCCTTGCTGATAGGCTTTTGCAGGAACATTCCTTCCTGACCCCGGCTATTGTTGGAGAGCAGCTGTCCCACATGGAATGTCACATGGGAAGAGTCAGCAGCAGAGATGTGGTGCTCCTGCTCTTGGTGGCTGCTTAGGGAGGAATCTGAGAAGAGAGCAGGCGTGTAAGGAACAGCTGGTCTGGTTCAGAGGCTCCAGCCAGCAACAGTGCTTCATATTTAACAGTTCTTACTGGATTTTCATCCATTGTTCTAGTTCTGAAGGGGGGAGAAGGGTTGAGTCTAATTAAACGTTTCCAAACCTTTATCCACGTCTCAGTCCTTTTATCACCAAGCCAATTCCCTCCTTAGACCAGGTAACAAGCACAAAGATATCTCGGCTCAAATACGTTAAATAATTGAAATTCACACAAACTGTCAAATATGTTGAATCAGACCCAGATTTCTTGCAGTCCCAACAGGATGTAGCACATGAAAGAATTTAATGAGCATTAAACCAAAATCAACTCTTAGAGTTTGATCTGATTGCCCACTATTAATTCCAGCTATGCTTGTGCTACAGAGGATGATTGATCATGAATATTACATGTTAATTTCTTTTGCCTGAGCTGCTTCCTCAAAACAGAGAATAAAGAACTGTAAAGAATACACTGTCCTAAGGGATGTTAACACAGATATTTGTACTAGAAATAACAATTTTCAACTCCAGAAAGAAAAATATACTGACCAATAACCAGCTTGTGAAATGGGATTCTGTGGAAGTCAAGCAAAGTAAAAACAAACACTTGGTGAAGTGGCTTGGACCACTTACAGCTGGCACTTAGCATGATGCCTTCTCTGCCAGACATTCTCCCTGTCAAAGCTCACTCAGAAATAAATCAAGCCCTTGCCTCCAGCTTGGAGGGCGACCTACAAGGAAGGAAGCACTTTGTTATCTCAGTGAGCTCACTGCGAACTTAGACTTAAAAATGATTTTGAATATTAGAGACAGAATTAATGTCGTTGTTGTTGTTGTACACATATCATGCCTAAAGCGTCATGATCACTGTGGGCTGGAAGATCAGTGACACAAAATAAATTGCTGCAGATAAGAACAATTCATCTTTTTTTTCCCCACAACAAATACTGGACAATTGGCCACAGTCATTCCATTTTGGGAAACTTTAAACTTCAAAGACAAGTTCTATTTGGTATAAGGACGTCATCTATTTAATACTGTGGGTAATCTTTCTTTTATTAAAGCACTGAAGGAATTCCCACCCCTACTCTATTTTCCTCTCAGCTTCCACTCCTGCCAAGGTGATGACTAAGTGGATGTGCTGGGATGGCTTTTCCAGCAACAACCAGCTCAACAGGGCTTGGTTATCCCTCAGGAGGAGTTTCATTTTGCACACTTGGGAACACATTACAAGGATGATGAAAACACAACCAGAAGGATCTAGTTGAAGTCCAACACTACTTATTCCTGTGGAAACAAGCAGAAAACACTTCTCCCAATTATTCACTATTGCATAAAAGCTCTGGGAACCTGTCACTTTGCTTTTAAGAAAAGCTAAAGCAGGAAAGGAAACAGTTCAACCACCAAATGTATAAAAACCAGAGAGTACATGTGATACCAGAAAGTGTAATCAATTAGAGCAATTTCTCAAGTCATTGGAAAACACAGAGAATTGAAAAGGAAACGTGTTTGAGGAAATCCACCCTGTGAACAAGTTCTTTGTTTTATCACCAGGTTTGTTAATTGCCCGCCAGTGGCAACCTCAATTGATGTCAATACAAAATACAGCAAAGCATGAATAAAATGTGTCCATAAAGATAATCAGAAGATGAAAGGAAATTTTCCAGCACAGCAAAAGTGCTGATGCAAGTTGGTGGTTTAGCTGAGATGGAGTGAGACACAATAAATGGAAAAAGATGTCACAAAAATGACAGTGAATCAATACCTTTGTAGAATGCTGAGACATTGGATTGCTCTTGAGCCTCAAATCCAAGCTTTTAATTTTTGAATTAAACAACCATAACCAACGACCACATGGGAAAAAGGTGGTTAAAATTAGTCTGAGAGCATCCCCCCCCAAGCACCTCATCCTGGTGCTCTGAGACCACCAAGCCCCATTGCATGTCAGCAACCAAAGTGATGGGAAATAGAGGAGATTGTTGCAGAGGAGAAAAGAGCAAGGAGGTGGATACACCGCCAAGTTTGAAGTGCATGGATTATTGTTCAGTGGACATGTTTGGAAACAAAGAGCTGTAGTCGATAATGAGTGAGTAGGTGAGGAGCCTTGCTGTGTGCATGTGGCGCTGCCAGTCCCCAGATCTCCTCTAATTCCTGTAGGCATCTCATCTACGTGTTGCTAACTCAGAAAGTCTCCAACCTGCCAGACTAAATCACTGTCACAGCTGCCAGAGCAGACTTCAGTTTTCACAGCCACGTACTCTGCTCTCCCTGTGTTAAATATGTGCTGTTATCATGAGCCACACCATGGAAGTGATGCTCCCGAACCTGGAAAATTCTGTCTCCTGGCAGGTGATTTCTGTCTTGCACAGTAAATCTTAGATAGAATTTCTGGTTTAAAAAGACCGAAAAAATAAGAGACAAAACCTCTAAAAGGGACAAGAGGGTGCCATTAGCATAAGCAGGGTTGTTTTTCATTCAAAAACGGGAAAAAAAACAAACATCAGGCAGGATTTGTTCCATTCCTTGGTTTTGTTCCATGGTACTTCAAGGTTGTTGCATCATTGTTTTCAGCAAACGACTGAATTAGTGGAAATGGATATACAGGTTTAGGGAATGAATCCTGACTGTTAAGGCAGCTCCAGATGCTGTCTGTCTAGAACCACACAGTCATGCAGTTTATCAAATTCTCATGAGTTCTGGATCAGAAACTGCTTGGTGGGAATAGAAAGTCACCTTAAGTCAACTACACTTCTTTTCAGTAAAAGAGGCCTGGAGAGGGACATTGCAGAAAGGGCAACTGTTGGAAGAAAGGGCTGAAAAACATCCCAGCCTGAACACAGACATGACTGGTAAAGCTGTTAAATATTTACTTAAGCTTCTTCCCATAAAAGCACAGTTTAAACAATAAGCAATTCTGTATATCCACTAAGTCCAATATATGACAGCATTATTCCCTGCACACACTGCAAGAGCTCCACACAGATTATCTGATGTGCGCACTGACAGATTGATTCCGTGCTTCAGGTTGGAGCTCAGCAATTCCTGACGCCCCGTTCAACGACAGGACTTGGAAAGGAGGATTTCAAGAGGCAGAAATTGTGAGATCAGAGGCAAACAAGCTTATTATAGAGGAATATCCTTAGCAAAATGCCAAGCTGCACTGTGCTTGCAGTGACACCTCTCAGCGAGATACACAGCTGATTTAGGTAGAAGGATAACTTTGCTTGCAGCCTGTAAAACACAGCTTTCAATCCAGCAATTCCATTCCCTACTGCTCCCATTTCCAGGCTATCAGGGAGCATTCCCTGCCATGCCCTGCCTTCCCCTCTCCTGCTCAGGCTGAGCTGCTGTTTCGCTGTTCCTGGTGACTGGGGTTATTGTAGGTGGTGAGGGAACAGACAGGACAGGTTCCCTCCAGGGCTTTCACACTTGATCAGGTTTTCTGAGGGACAGAAAACAGGTGGCTGTTGTCAGAAATGGTAGAGTTCAGGAGACAGGGGAAAATGCCTTTTTTTCTTTTTTTTTTTGAGCAACCTGAAGCAGGCTGTTGTTTTTATTAGTGCAGAGTAGAAGATGTGGTGTAAAGGATAAGTTGCTGAATACTCCACAGAATTAAAAATGCATACTGGAAACTGAAAAATGGGAAATCTGTCTCTGAACAGATAATCTTTTTTATGTCATAAAATCCAAAATGCAAAAATAGCTAAATACACAGTGGTCATGAGCCCTCCCACCTTGTGTCTGGGTCACAATCCCAGCTAAACACTCTGCCTGTTTTGTACATACATCCTGGTCTGAAACTCCATTTTTAAAAGACAGTGAGAAAATTAAGCCAATTTTTTAATCCATCTAACAATATTAGATATGAGGTTCTTTACACTCAGAGAAATGGAATGAAAAAAGTCTTCAGCAATGGCTTCGGGTGTTTTCACACCTTATTACAGGTATGCAATAACATCACAAATTAGGATTTTATGCTAATAAAGCAATCCAGCAACATTTTAGCTACCAAAATAAAATAGGTCAAATTATTGTAGCAAACATCAAGATAAAAAATAGCAAATATAATGCAGAAAAAAAGCTAATTGCTAATCAATTTCTTTGCAAACAGCAACACCCAAAGATCAAAAGCAGAGTGAGAAATACCTGCAATATAAGAAGAGTTTATTTCTTCTGTAGAACTCCCCCCCCCCAGCATATTTTCTTACAGGTACTTAAATTGTTTTGCTGTAATGTGACATACAGAGATAAAAATAACATATGCACATTGAAATTTTATGGACACAGGATATAATTTTAGCTAAATAGTGCATATTGCATAAGTAATGACTTCAACTTACCTTAAAAACAGATTTCTTTTTAAGTATAGTAATTTTTCTTGATGTTGTCATTCATGTAAGTAGTCAGTGTAATATATGTATAAATACATGTATAAATGTACATAAACATGTGGATGCATATACAGTTTGTCTTTTTCTGTAGGTGATGCTTTGAGACTTAAAATTTTCACTGACCTGAAATAAAAGTGCAGAGCAGGAGATCCGAGTGAGGAGATTAAAGGGAGCAATCCTGACTGCAATTCAAGCACCTTACCTAAAATTCACCATGTTCGAGGCATTTCCAACACCACAACCTAAGTAATGTGCCACACTCCCATTTTCATGTTGGATGCACAAGCTGGAATCCCCCCATTTATGGGTCCAGTCCCACTGTGGCAGCCAGAGCTGCAGGTCCCAGTCCCAGACAGCTCCAGACCCTTTATGTGCCCACCCAGCCCTTGCCCCTGTGAGTCCCATCCTGCCCCAACACCCCGAGGTGCTTCTCCCCACCCTGAAAGCAGCATATCTGACCCCCTGGCACAATCCACTTTCCCCCCAGGGCTCGTTTCCCGCTTGCTTTAAGCTGATTTATCCGTGAACTGCCCCAGAACTGCGTGCTGTGCCCTCTTCCCAAGGCATCATCATGCATCAAGAAGGGTTAGGAAATTAATATAAAAGCTCCATCTTCAGGCACATCTTCCCCAGTTCAGCCTGGTTTCCAACCCACTCTGAATTACCCATAATTGACTTTTAGAGTTGCTGTGGACTTGCACACCTGAAGCAGCTCTGCAGGGATGCTCCAGCTCATCCCTGGGCCTTCCAGGCTCCCTCCTGGTCCCCAGAGCCCTGTGCTGGCAGGGACAGGTACCACGGCACATCAGCTCTCCCACCTGCCTCCCTGGGGCTCTCAGATCACTGGGAAAGGAATCCCCAGAGGAGGTCTGGGATTTTGGAATCCCCTTTGGGAAAACACAACGTGCCAGATGGGATCCCACGCCTCCCTGCTGTGTACGCTGCTGTGGCTGCTGCTCCTTCTCTTTGCCGTGGAAATGACAGTGTTTGGGATAGCATGGAGCCAATTCAGCACTTAATAAAGCCAGGCAAACACAGCCTGTTTAATAACAAAATGATAAAAATAATAACAAAACCAAAAATCCCAAATAATCACGCACTATGATTTTAGCATAAATAGTTCTGACACTTAAACAGAATGAAAAGGATCAAAACACGCTTTTAAAACAGAATTTCTTTCCTGGAGGTGTGTTTTTGTAAGGTTAAGAGCCTAACAGAAAACACGGTGCAAACCTGATTCTAAAACACTTGTCTCTCAAAACATTTCTTTGATTTCGTCAGGGATCCACTAAAATTTTGTGGTGATGTTTTTGTGATGGAACTTTAAGGTATCAAACCAGTACCAAGGTAAGGTGTGTGAGGCAGTGCATTTCCTTAAGGTGTGGTAGTTTTTCCTCTCAGGAAAGAATTTACAGGCTGACTATCCTTTCTAGGAATAGCAGTTTGAGGAAGGCCAAATGAGTTTTTCAATGGTGATTCTATGAATCAGTGCACAAGTTCATGTTCTAAAAAAGTTCAGGTCTAGAGACTGGAATCTAAAACCTGACATTTCCTGAGGGGTAAAAAAAAATGGGACAATGGTTATAATCAGATGCATGTTTTGACAACACTTGAGAAGTTAAATAAAACACATCAAAGAAGCAGTGTAAGTTGTATTAAAGAGACCCCGTGTCAGATGCAGTTCACACACTTCATACACTCATATATTCAATAACTGATGCACTGTATATAAAATCTTAGCACTATTGTTTGGAAAATTATAAAAGTATTAGGAAAATCCTTTTCATCTTGAGGGCTGGGGACTGCAGTTCCAGTAAAACAGCCCAAAAGTGCCTCAGTGTTTTCTTTAGAAGCTCTTCACCTTCTAAATCGGTAAATTAGCAACACTACTTAATAAAACCATTCCTTCTGCCTGCCTTTAATAACATTTGCCTATCATTTCAGTTAAATTGCAGTATTATAACCTGGTTTATGTGCACAGAAGGTGATGTTTCATAAAAACAGAAGTCTGGAATTCATTAATAACTATGGTAATTCTATGCAAATACGCAACATCATACTACAAATCAGAGTCTATTATCCGAAACACCTCAATGCTTTTTTATGTGTAGCTTTCCTCCCCCTTGTTCTCCCTTCCATTATAATTATCCCATCTTGCAGGAGCCAATTGTGTCACAATCCTTTGTCTCCCGAGTCTATAATTTGGAACTCGTCACAGCGCTTCTGACACTTCCTACACCTTCCTACTATCTTGTAAACAGATAAATTAAGGAGATCTAGAACTAAGATTAAATATTTTAACCCACAAAAAAAAAAAAAATTTAACATTTGCATTGTATTTTTTTACCTCCAGAAGAAGCTTTAGCCTTTGCATTGTAATTGATACATATAAATGTCATCGAGCATAATTCAGGTGCCCTGGAAAGTGTTTTATTTAAGAATGTGGGGTTTATTTCAGAAAAGAATTAGAACAGGATAGTCTTCCCTTTAAAAATCAGACTCGGACTGTAAGAGCAACATTGGAAACATCTTTTTTAGAAAATGGTATTTACGTAAATTTTTAAATTTAAGACTTAAGGCAGTCAGATGAGGGGGCACCTGGTAAGAGCTGGAGAAAAGCAGCAGATGAGGTTACAGACATAGAGGCAGATTTGCTGTTCGTGGATTTCAGGAGAAGGATCACTGATTACACAAGACCTGCCCCACTCTAGGCCAGCTTAAAGCTGCCCAGTGCACCAGTTTCTGTTGGGGAATGATTAGGATGATCAAGAATTAACCGGATTTCTTATCTCCTGCCTAAACATTTTATAAGTAGCTTTTACACTGCAGCTCTTGCTAAAGATCTCTGAACAAACCGCATAAAGCCTTCTTGGTCTGCTTAATCCTAATGAAGCAACATGATTTAAATTGTGCAATAGCCAAATACTCTCCCTCATTGGATGAGCCTGAATGAACTGGAACATCCCAGTGTTTTGTTTATGTGGGTCTATGCAGCAAGCTGTGGAGAGAGAGCGCAGATTACTGGGGGACAAAGACCTAAACCCAAAAAGGTATGAGGAGATTGAAATTCATTACACAAAGCACAGACATCAACACCACTGATTTCACAAAGACACTTGTGTGAAAAGTATTCATTTAATGGAAATGCATTTCAAGTTCTCCCTCACAGTGTTCCACGGCCTCACAGGGCAACCCAGCACATCATCAGTGGCATTTTGGGTTAAGAGCTGTAAAAACAAGGAATCCGCTATTCAGCTCTGTGCAACTGCTGATTGCCATGATGACATAAAATACAGAGACAGTGTACTTTGATGCAAATAAAAACGCTGTGATCACTATATCTGAGCCCAGATGACTTGGGCCACTGGTCTGAGAGACTCAAAATAACCAAGGTTCACTTTATGATAAATACAAATACATTTTTCAAGACCATGCTACTCTGAGCAGCTGACCATGTCCAAGAAATACCTGAATTACTTTTTTCCCCATGTATTTTTTGTTTTCTTCCTTTTTTCCCCGTACTCCTTGAAGAGATTTTATTAATTCTTTTAACATCTGAAACTTTCTTATATTTTTCACAGTTTTAGATTACTTGTTCAGCAAGTCCTTGAATTTTATTCTGTTTGTAAACAGCCCAAACACACGAACATTAACCAGCTATCTGTATACTTAGTGCCCATGCTCAAAAAGCTTTAAGAAAGGGAACTTTTAAGAGAGGAGATTCCCTCTGAAAGGAGAGCTCATGTCTCATTTCAGCTGTAAAGTGGAGCAGCATCATTTCCATATCTGAACCACCAGTAGTTATTTTTGTGGAAGCATTGAACTATCAGGTTCAGAAATAGGAGAGATTGATCTAAACCTGTGCTTGGAATAGAGTTTTAATTTATCTGAGAAAACCCTTTTCCTGTTTTCCTGTGAACCTCAGCAGCATCCCTTGGAGCTGTTCCTGAGTGCTCTCCCACTCTGCTTCTGATTCACATTTTCTGCTCAGCTCTGGCTTCACAAAGAGTTTAGATCTAAACTCCCTGGAAGTGAATTTGCATTTTAAAAAGTGTCTCCACTTCAAAATGCGTTCAGTGCTTTCTCATGGGTTGTTTTTTTTGAGCAGAACCTTAGTATCACACAGCATGAAACAACAAAACCTTCTCACGACTATCAGAACCATAACAACCTTTTCAGAACCACAATAACCTTCTCACAGCCACGCTGGCAAAGTGGTGAATGCACTCCACCATCCACTCAGCATTTGGCCTCTGCCAACCTGACATCTGGGCAGATTTAACAGCTTCAATGTCAACTCGCAGCAAAAACACCGGTAGGAAAATCCAGCTGTGGCAGCATTTCCTTTCTGATAGGCACAAAGGCAAGACCCAAGAGGATAAAGGGAGTTGGGTTATTTTGTGGCTTCTTTTCTTGTCTCAAGATGAACTGTTTCCAGTGATTTTCTTTCAGCATTAAGGAAGGCCTGATCTGCATATGGCTTCAATTAAAGAACATGTGCAAGCCAGGCAGCCTGGTGGCTTGACCTCCTCCATATGTGTAGGGAAACAAGCTCTGAGCAGTGTGCTGACTGGGGACATTGGGATAAACAAACAAGAGCAAAGCACAACTAGTAGATATCGCCTCCAAAAAAACAGATTGACTGTGAGCTGCTGACTTTTTAAAGTTATTAGCAATTCCTGCCTGCATTAGTCATTGCCAGGCTGGGTGGTGTTGGTCCCCAGTGTGCTCCTGCTGATACATCTCTTTGAGAAATACCCAAATTACACCCAAAATCTCCTTTAGATTCCCTGTTGCCAAGCCAGGGAACTCCACTGGCTTAATTTCAAACATAAATTATCTCTAAAATATATATCCTTCCAGTACTCTTTGATCCCCACGGACGTGCTGCACCCTTCTCAGTATCTAAGGAAGCTGTACACTTGTAACATGCTGTTCAACAACTTCTATTATTTGCTACTAAAACCTCATAACCAGTTCAGCTTTGCTATTTCCTTCATAATGATCATAGTTTTGTGCAAGAACCAACCATCTAATCATAGGAAGTCTCATTTTCTCAATGTTTTTAAGTACCTCTCAAAATGAATTATGAGGCAGAAATGCAAGATTACAGAGGAGAAGAGATTCAGTACACAACACAAAATTAGAATTTTAAGCAGTGCTGAATTATTCAAAGTTCAGAGAATAAGTGATAGGCTTGTCTTGGAAATATAATGTCAACACTGACCATTTCACCTGGGTCAGACATTTAACTCAGATTCCTGCAGAAGTGTTAGTTCCACATAAAAAAAAAATATGTCATTCAGGAGAAATGTTCCATCTATTCATAACAATTCAGAGAAGCATCTAGAAATTAAATTAGTAACAGGATTCTTCTGAATGGGCATTAATGAGTGTACCAAAAAGTTCATTTATCAATTTTTATCGTGAATTTGCTGCTCAAGCAACTCAGTCAACACCAGTGACATGAATATGCATGTGCATGCACATCTATTTGCATGCATATGAATTTATCTCTGACAATAACTGATCACAGAGAATTACTCAGGAATTCAGGCCCCTCACAGCCATTGATAAAGTAACACAGCAGTATGAAAAACATCTCGCTGGGAATTTATGAAGGAAATTGCTCCCTGCGAATTAGAAAAGCAAATTTTTTGGCAGGGAAGATGTCACTGTTTTTAAGTTCAACTGACCCACTCCCTGTATTTCCTTGGCACAGAGAATCTCCATAGTATTGCACGGTAGCAATATATAACAGAATATATAACATGCACTGCATATTATATATTATTAGTGTTATTATTAGTGCAGATTTCAAGACAGGATCCTAAAGGAAAAGTGATCTCTTGCTTTCTGCAAGGGAAAGAAGATATTGCAAATGAAACAGACAAGCCATAAATACAATACAATCTTTTCCAGTGGAAAAGAAAATTTCAATCTTAGAAAAAAAATTAGATGCTAATTTTAGTAGTTCATAATAGTGTTTACAGCTAATTATTTGAAATACTGTATAAGCAACAGTGCAATTATTAAAAGCCCAAGAATTACCAATGTACTTCATGTGGACCATTGGAGACAATAATTTCTTTGATGTTTAAGATTTTGAACCCATGAACAAACCAAAATAATTTCGCTGTATCACTGAGCTTTTGGGTTATTTTAAAAAAATTTAAATCCACTATCAGTGGAATTTAGATCTATTGTTAGAGGAATATTTTTTTTCATTGAAAGGGAAGAAGTTAATCTCTTCCTGCAACAGTGTGTGTTCTTCTTCCTTTTTGTTCCAAAAATAGAATGCTCTATCCTCTTTAATCTAATGTACCTTCCCCGTACTATTTACCATGATTACCTAGGACTGAATCAATATCCCATTAGTGGGATCCAGTCAATGGAGTGTCTCTCAGTGCCTGTATCCATCCAGTACTCAGGGATTCAGTCCTGGCACATCCCAAGCAGGAGTGACTGGAATAACCAGGAGTCATGCACAGATATTTATCCATTCAACACAACCTCAGCAAACCTCATCTGCTTTGGGAATGACTCCCATTTGGATGGTTCTCACACCCAGATAACTGTGGGAATTTAAACAGCTTTGGTAAAGACTTTTAATAAAGTCAAAATTATCAACCTCAGCGGGCTGATGGATATAAATTACACATTCAAATGTTCAGTGCAATGACATTCAACGAAGTGCTGTTATGCAACAGCAGACCCAAACCCTGTGCAGGTTTCGGAAAAGGAATGTTTTCCTTTCATACACCCTGGTTGAAGTCTGATTTCTGTCTGCTACAGAAGAATCAGAGTGGAAATGTTACCACTGAGCACTCCAGAAATCAGAGTTTATAATTACTCGGTTTAACTCTTGTACAAATGGACGGTGGTTTAGTGGCATTTTTATGAAACCACAACAAACTGCAAGATCTGGATTTTTAGGCTTTCCTGAATGGAGCACTGGCATTTTAAAATCTCACAATGAGAACAGGCCAACAACTCCCAGCCCTGTTCATTGTGACAGTGATGTGAAGTCAGTAGTAAGAATTATTATATACAAGAATTAGCGTATATATGAGTCATATATATATGAATCATATATCTGTAATCTAATAAGCAATAAAATGCAAGAACACAGAATTGAAGAGTTGCCAGTACTGAGATGGAACTTTCTCACCACTGTTAATTTTCCCCTTCATGAATAAGATTTCAAACAAGAAGGATACTTTAAATTCAATGCCCACTTTCTGAAGGCCCTGTGAGAACATAAACGCATTCTCACCTCCAAGTACCTCACAAATATCATCCAGAAATAGAAAGAAAAAAAAATGTAAAGGACTATTTTATCTCTTAAAGACTGTTTGTGGTAGCAGGATGAGAATCCCTCACAAGATCTCATTTTGTGGAAAGATTGGGTAACATTAGCAAGTGTTTGATTGAAAGCAATGCAGGAATCCAGCAATACATTTTATCACTAATAGGAGATGACACAGGATGCAAACATTACAAGCATCCTTCTTTCTAACTCCTTTAGTGTAGAAAGAAAAAGATGGAAAAGAAGCTGTGAATGCTCTGCTGCACAATTTGTTCATGTGTCACTGGCAGGCTATTCCATGCACTTCACATTGAGATTCCAGGGAAAGCAATAATTCATAGACATTAATTGGACCTGTCAATTCTAATTGTCCCACAAAGGCCAGGTAAGCATCCTTGGGAGATCACAGGGCACCTCCACGTTTCTGCACACAAATCAAGTCTCCAAATTTTGGTTAGTCTGAGGCTGGGGATGCGAGAGAGCTCACGCAGAGCAATTTAGGTTAAAATCAAGGTTGGAACACAAAAGTTTGCTGTCCTGCTTTCTGTCTCCACTGGTATTGGCAAACTGGACTACTGTGCAGGAAAGGACTTCTGTGAAACACAGAGAAATCAAAGCAGAAGAAGCAATAAAGAGTCACTTAACGCTGCACCCTGCACGGTCACAGCAGCTGGTTCCAGCAGAAACAACCATGGAGTGAAACATGGTGTTGCTTTATGGGTTTTTCTTTTATCCCTGTGCAGGGAAAATGTCCATTCCTTTATCCCCAGGAGTGACTGTGATCAGCCCTGGTGGAACCAGACACCCAGGAGGGCTGAAATTACAAACACAGTCACCGTCTCCCAGCTCTAAACCTCGAGACAAGCTGAAATCGTGTCAGAAATGAGCGTTCAGTTCATTTCATCTAAACCAGGGGCACAGAGATACGCACAAATTATGATGCATTCCAACAGGATTTGGAGTACTTTGAGCCAGTGTTTTTCCTCCTGCCCTGGTCTACAGCGTTGGACACCTGTGGTTTTTAACATCCTGTCATTACCTCCCTATTCATTTGCATAAATTTCGGCAACTGCACTGGCCTAATGAGCAGCAAACCAATTGAACTGGGCACGTCAAGGTGTGCTGTGCCCCCCAGGGAGGGACAGGCACTCAGAACACGAAAAGGGGTACAACGCTCAGTGACAGCAAACCACTGAGTTTACCCAGACACACAACCAACATAAAATACAGCAATGGATTATTGTAAAGGGATTCTTTTATACATTTATAAACGGAAATAAGTACATTTATTTCTCAGAGGCATGCAGGAGCTCCTGGAGCAGCCCATTCACCAGCCCAGCCTGCAATGGATTAGGATCCTCATTCTCACTGGTGCTTAAACAGATACATTTTCAGAAGAAAATTACAGGCTTTGGAACAGGTTTAACACTTGGAATAGAACATGTTTCTCCCCGTTTTCTGAAATAGAATTACTGTGTGACAAGAAGACATCTCTCAGCCACATCAAAAGACAGCAAAAACAGAACTCTATTTCCTCTCATTTGCCTGTTAAGGTCTGATGAGGGAGCACCGGGGGATTTCAGAGAGCAAGGATTTCACTTGTGTGGGTAGTCAGCAAAAATGATATGGAGTTACATCCAAACTTCTCCTTTTCCAGCACACCAGCTTAGCAAGATCATGGAATTCTTGCCTCTTCCCGCTAAGACAAAACAATTATGCACAGACATGTGTAAAATACGCGTGAACAGCAGTACTTAAGGCTACTCTGTTTGTACAATTATCTTCCATGTCCTCATCCCAAGAGATATTTGAAAACACCAAAATTGTCAGCAGATTTTAAAAAGAAAAAAAGACCAACAGACAACCCTTAAAATATGTTATTTTTCTAAACTGCATGATTTGAAAGAATGAAGCTGCTAATTAGACTAAGCAAAAGATGATCCACACTTTCTAACATGTGCAATAATTAAACTAACTCAGTTCAACAGTATTAATTCAATGTTTTGGCGCAGCACAATAAATAGCACTGGACTGCCAAAAGCTGAACTTCTTCTCCAATTGAGATTAATAAAGCTCTCTGGATGCAGAGATGTTTGTACAGCCAAAAATAATGGATGTGCCAGGTTCCTCATTACACTGAGGAGATGGAACATCTCTTCATCTTTCACTGAGAGGGATGGCATTCCACTCTAAAGAAAGAAGATTTACGTCCATATACTCAAGCATCAATATATATATAAAATGAAGATTTTAGTCTCACATAATCACCTTTGAATAACCCCTGAAATATGGGTGGAAAATAAGTATTTGACGTATTGAATGACTTGTTAAAAATGAAACCTGATTACAAATCAGGTACAGTAAGAAAAAAATACTTCCCAATATACTCCCAGAATTGATAAATCAAAAAGTACATCAGCAGAATGAAAAATGAAAAGGATCTCGAGAGAGATCATTGTAGGTATGGCCACTAAAAGGTAGCATTAAATTAAAAAAAAACCAAACTCTTGGATAATTTTAATTCAGAAGAAACAACCTCATCAATAGATACAGAGACAACTATGAAAAACTGGCTGCTTCATCTCCAGCATGGAATTCTCCAAAACAAATCCCTGCAAGCTGCTTCCCAGATGACCAGCCCATTCCTATTGCTGCTGTAATTTTGTTAGAGAGATGCCTAGTAAAGAAACATGTTAGAAAAATGATAGGAAAAAGAGTTTGTTTGGTAGCTGTGTCCTATACATTATGTTTTTAACAAATGGTAAGTATGTAAACAAATTCTACTCCTGCCAGTTGTTATAAACATGTTGACCCACAGGTGACTTTTGTTGTTGGGAAACCCACCCTGCCTGGATTGTAGCTGTGAAGGATCTGAAGGGAAAGTTTCCAATCTTTATTTCTCCTTGAAATCTCTCCACAGTACAGGGCCCAATATCACCAGTTGAATGCCTGTGAATTAACAGTACTTTTAATTACTGGAGATACAATCTCCTTTGGCGCATTCATTTCATTTCCCATTCATTTTTCTTCCTTTCATTATCAAAGTCTTCCTTCCCCCTGGACTGTTTATGTTTTAATTCGTGCAGACTTTACCAATATACTGACTCCAATACTGTCCCAATTAAATTAAATTTACTTGCACAAGTTTGAACAGCAACCCATGCTGACCTCAAAAATGTTCTTTTTCTTGCTTCCAGTATCCTTTTCTCTCTAGTAAAAAGTGATTTTCACCAGGCTCTACTACTTCAGATTCAGCCTTTCTGCAACCAGTCCCCCAATACATATCCCAAGAAATACTTCAACTTTAATGAAGTTACAGTCCAAATCCGAAGTGGCCCACACTTTTTAGCCCATAGATGTTATTTAGGTCACTTCCAATAAATTATTTGAGTTCCTGACCACACCAGCAAGAAAGGACTTTGATGTTCAAGGTAGGATTTTCCCCCCCAACAGCCATCATTCTCAATTTTCTTCATAATTAAAACACAACTCAAAAATGTCTTTCCAAAATGGTCACAGAACTGAAGCTGAAAGTAAGGCTCACCTCTGACTTCCGCTTTCATACCACATAAATTCATCCCTGAGCAATCCCAAGAAAGTGCCTGTACTTTCTTTCCTACAGAGAAAATTGCTCTCCCCTTTTGCACTTTGATTTTACCCTTTCCTAAGTGAGATTATTCTAACATTTTAAATTATAGAATTTTAAGGTGAAATCCATATACTTCTATATCACTATATAGCTACTTTTCTTATTACAGGTGTATGAAATACTCTTATTACTCCTTATTTACATTTCTTATATTTCTTTGATGATGATGATTACAGGTCATCTTCCAGTGTGGAATCCTTCCCACACAGGATTCTCATATGTAATGCCTGGCTGAAGAAAGCTCTGCAGAAAGCTCAGTTTTACTTCAAAAGAAAAATAATGATCTGTGATTTTACATATTAGTAATATGTCTCCTGATTTTATTCCAAAATAATGTGGTTGAATCAATTAACAAAAAAAAAAAGTTAGTTTGTGTTTCTCATGGAGTTTTTTTCTTTTTTTTTTGGAAAAGTGGACATAAAATCATGCCGAGGGCATATATGTAATAATTTGCATCTGGAGTCTGGCTAATAGGTGGTTTGGGACAGGGAATAAAAAACACAGGAGGTGCCTCCTTTATTTTTTGTTTTCTCGTGTCCTTAGAACCCTGACTGTGGGTCAGCACTCGGGTCTGTGTGTGCTGTGCAGGGCTTTGCATCCCTGTGACAGAAGAGCAGCCTTGCTCCCTGATGGGTAACCCCACCACATCCTCACTCCCCAAAACCAGGGGGCCCTCAGGAAAGGCAGATGGAAAACATGGCATAGCAACATGCACGGAATTCCTGAGCATCCCTGAGCCTACCTGGGAGATTCCTACAGACCATTAGAGCTGCTCCTGCTGCAAGCCTTGCCCAACCCACCTCACCGAGATCCCGCTAACGCTGCCTGGAAGAAACAAGTCATGGATCTTGGGCAGTGCCAAGTGCCAAACAGGAATCAATGGAGAAATCCATGCTTGGGAAAAAACTAAAAAACAAATACTCCTATACCCCCTTTAAAAAGCACTTTTAAAATAAGGCCTTTCCTCTGGGTTTTTTTAGACTAGCTAATCCAAAAATCTATAACAGTGAAGAGCTCCAGTTCACAATTTTCACTGGTCACCAGCGGTCAGATATCAGGATAATAATATATTAATGTTTCAAGATTTGGCACAGAATAGGAATACAATTGTGATATTTTAGAAGTGTATTCCAATTATTAAAGGCAGCATCAGATCTTCTACCATTCAATTACTGCCAGTCTTTGAAAGAACTGAAGGAAATTCTTAAAAACGCTTTTTGGTTCGACGGATTCAAATTCTCCTAAATTATTATAGTTTTAAAATAGCTATTATACTTAGTCTGGTGAAACTTTTCCTTGTGATCCTGCAAGAACTGAAGGATGTGCTGTGCATGGCAGCAAGGCAGAAATGTCAGAAGCAAGAGAATAGCCCAAGAGCTGAGCCCCAGGCTCCAGACTCACTCAGCAGAAAGCACACAGAACAGGCAGGGAGAGAAGAATTTAGAAGCAGGGGAAAAAAAAAAAAAAAAAAGAAAAGGCATTTTAGAGCAGAGTGAGAAAAGAAGGGCAAGGGCTTAAAGGCAGGAGGTTGAATAAATGATACCAGGAGCTGGAAAATCCCCATCCTGCTTCAAAAGAAAGAGGAAGGTCATGAGACAGCACAGTAAGAGCTGCACTATTGACCAGCAGCAAGAGGTACATTTTCTTTGCTTAATAATGAAAAAAAATCATCTTAAAAAAAAAAACAACCCAGCAAGGGTCCTCCTGAAGGGCACAGCGACCAAAGGGGAGCTTTGTCCAGGGGAAACTTCCTGGCTCTGCCGTTCCTGCCCGGTGTCAGGGCACGGTGACACTGCTCTTTAGGTGACATGACGTGACACTGGGGGGGTGGCGGCGGCTCTTTGTGTGTGGGACACAATGTCTCGGGGGGAGAACTCTGGAGCTGCAGCTCAGACCTTTCCAAAAGCGCAGCAGGCTGGTGGTTGTGCAGCACAGCCCAGTCACAGGTACAGCTGCAGCGAGGCCAAAGCACTCCCTGCCTTGACAGATGTGTTCTGGAGTTTGTAAGGACAGATCTCAAGCTGCACTGAGTGCATTTTGTCATTCAAGAAGACAACTAATAAGAGGTACTTCAAACTAGGTGGGTTTTTTTCCCCTCAGATCAAGTGCATTTTACCCCATTTGTTTTCTATCTTATTTTTAAGTGCCAATTTCCCTCTTGGAGGCAATTTATCTTATCAAAATCCCACAGGATAACTTAGTTATGCAAAAGCAGAATTCCTGATAAAGAAATAAAATATTGGGACTGTCATATACAATTTACCTACATAATTTTACTGTTGGCTTTTACTATATTTTTTTTCACCCATTCACCTCCACAAACAGTATGGAGTTATTTTTATTTTAGAGTTAATACATTACATTTTATTAGCTGGCAGGACTTAAACAGCAGAGGAAAAACCATTTTTTTAATATCAAATACTTGTTAAGAGGCTAATTGGGTTAATAACCTGATAATTAATAATATGAAAAACCAGTGTTCTTCCAAGTGCTTGCAGGTTGCTAAAAAAAACCAACAACAAACCCAACTTTTAATTGACACATGTCTGTAGTTCAGATAAGTCAATTTTACCATTCCAGTCTTGTCTTAAAGCTCATTTTAAACAATCTTCCAGTCTAATTAGCATTACCTCCTGGCCCCGTAGTACCATCCTTTTGAAGGCTGGCATGGTTAAAGCACTCAGGTCTGCTTGGTTCAGTATAGTGTGGCAAATGTCAGTGAAATACCAGGGCATATGGCATATAATTACAGGACCATATGGATGCCAGTAGTGATAGTCAACAGCATTTGAATGCAGGAGCAAGAAATTCAGAGGAAAAGCAATAAAAGACTATAACACACAATCATAAAATCGTTACATTATAGTTCCTCTACAGCTGAGAGAAGCCAGGACATGCCTGTCCTTCAATGAAGCAAAACCACTGTAGCTGGAGAGCACATCCTACATTGCTTTTATGTAGCTTGGAGATTTATAAACCCAGATGATTAAGGCGAGTGATGCAAGAAATCACTTACCAAAGCACAGAGCAGATCAACTGCTTCCAGGATCAGCTCCTGGTGGCCGATGCGAGTGACTCCCAGCTCCTCCAGCTCCTGGTGAGTGATGTGCAGCAGCTGCTCCCCATTGATCTTCTCCCTTTCAAAATTTTTGATGTATTGTTGGAGGCAATCGTCCAGGCCTGTTTGGAAAAGCCAACAATGCACATTCAGAGAGCAGAGAAAAGAAAAAAAACCAAACAAACCAGTTCTGTAATTCACAAACAGAGAAATTCCTCAGAAATACAAGTGTCCTTCCTTGTTTGGAGCTATTATGGAAAATGTGCAAAAAAAAAGTGGTAATTTAACTTACATAATACAGCACATGGGGCTAAAGAGAAAAGTTTATATTACTGATGTTATTTACAACATTTTAAAACATTTTAGTACTGATTTCACACCTTCATGATACTTAATAAGGAGACCAGGGAAGGACAAAGCAGCACAGAGAGTGACGTCATAGAAAAACTTTTTCTCCTGGTGGCACAAAGACCGAAATATAAGTTTATTTTATGCTTAGGAACATATTCTTCCTGGTACTGCTCTTCCAGGACTCTTGAAAGTCAGATGGTGTGGCTATCACTGATTGGGAAGAGTGGTTTTAGGCTCAGTTACCACCTGCACTAACTCTGCTACACCCACCACCAATTCTCCCCCCAAATCAAATTATCCAGTTTTCTCAATCTCAAACCATACAAACGCTTTTGTTCCAACACCTTCAATTGATAATACAACTTTGCCCATGCACAAAGAATGGTTGTGTTTCACCCCGAGACTTGATCAGGTGGGAAAAACAGGTTATTCTCTTAGACCAGAGAAGGGACCGATGAACGACATCGGCTGAAATGCTTTTCACTCCTCCAAAGCTCTTTCCGAACCACATGTGCTCTGAGCTTCCAGAACAATTAGCTGAACACAAGGCTCTAGTACTAAGAGCTAAAAGTACTAAAAGCTATGTGAGGTTACTCAGAGTTCCCTCAAGGACTCTGTCAGATCAACCATGGCCTGATATGCACACGGTTTTCTGGAGACCTACAAAATTCACCTTCAATAACTTCACCTACCAAGCAGAGTGAGTAAAACACTTTGATCCTCAGTTATTTGTCTGACAGTGATGCAAGTAAACCCAAGACCCATAAAGCTACAGATACCCAGAAAGCACAGAAATAACCGGCTGGGGCATTTAAGGAAGACAGAGCTTTGAAATATAATTTCTGCACACAGCAGGTTACCCAGTGGGGCTCAGTTAAGGAGAAAACGTGCAGCCAAGCTCTAAAAGACCACGATGTAGCTAAAGAAAAGGAAAGCAACAGGCACATGAACAATATTGTTTTCATTTGTCTGTTTAAAGGTTCTCACAAATGCAATATAAACAGAAATAAAGCAAAAGTCGTTTCATTTCCTGGATTATTAATCTAAAGAAGCAGATAATTCCATCATGTGCCTCAGTATCTTTTAAAAGAGAAATTGGTAGTTGTTTTAACATTTTTTGAGCACAAAGGTCCTTTTACTTAACCAGATGGTACGTTTTGGCAATGATGAACAAAATTATATTCCTCTAAGTTAGCACAGGAATGCTAAACGAGTTAAACAAGACAGTGAAGGAATTTCACCAAAGACAGATTATAAAATTATATTACTATCTATTACTCCATTTCTAAACACACCTTCTTAGATAAAATGAAGTGATTTCATTCAATCTATTAAAACAGGTTAATTTAATTGTCACAGAAAGCATTAACACATTGCTGACACGGAAGACCTTGGCCTGACAGAATCCTGGGATTAGTGTCCAGAGATGAATTTCTAAATGTTATTTGAGAAGTTATCAGAATAACCAAACTAGCTTGTGGAAATTCAAGTCAGAAAATGTGAAATTTTAAATTTCATAATTTAAAACTGTCCTGTAGACAAAAATAGCTGATATTGGCCCTGTTCTTCAGAATATCTGAGAAAGAGAGATCTGACACCTTGTATTTGGCATGTTGGGTGTCACCACTGCGAGTCTCAAATAACATAATTCAGTTGCGACACAAGAACTGAATAAACCAAAACAATGTGTTTGTCTTCTGTTCATAAATACAGGGGGATAGATTTCAGTTTCATTTAATTAACTTCTCTTTCAACAGGATCCAATCATTTGTTCTGTAAACTGATAGTCCTAAGTTATGGTATAGGTAGAGCTTGTTTCTCATTTATCAATTCACAGTTTTATAGGCACTTACATCCCACACAAAACTAGACCAGTGATAAAAATATCATAATTCTTAAGTATGAGGTAATTCGGGTTTTTTTTTTTTGGATGGTGTGTGTTTTTTAAAGCTCAACTCAGCAGTCTGTTTGCAACTAATACCTAAACCTTTTCTCTGCTCTGGAATGGTCTGCAAGTAGAAAACTATTTCTCTGCAGCTGCTCATTATTTCAAATGATCTCATGAATGATTTTACATAAGCGAATTTCAGTTTGGATTGCTTGAAGACTGTTCACTGCAAATTCCACAGCTAATATTTCACATTGAAATTCTAAGCTATTACACATTTCTCTTCCCTGCCTGCCCAAGAACAATTCTTGGAGCAAAAATTCCAAATTTGCTTTTAGAGAACATTTTTCTATAGCTCAGAAGTAGTCACTGAGACTGCTACTAGATAAGTTCTTTTGAAGCAAAACAAAGAAAATTAATGTAAAAAAAAAAGTGGCCACAAATAAGCATTTGTAACATTAAGAGAGATTTAGAAAAACCCAAATGAATGTGGCATGCTCTGAAAACTGCACAGCCAGAAGTATTAAACCTGCCCTTGTGCCAGAGAGGATGTCTGACAGCAGAGCAAAATATGAAATTTGTATTATTGGTCCTGCTCTGTAATAGCTCCCCAGGGCACCTTTAGAAGGCTTTACTTACTGGTGCAAACAGTGAGGCAGCTGACACCAGGATCCAGGGATATATCATTAAAGGGCCAGGCTGGCTCAGGGCCTGACAGCACCTCATAAACATCCACAAAGACAGAGATTTGTCCATCTGGTTTTTTTTTTCCCTTGTCTCTCTGGGAGGCAGGTACTGCAGTGTGAGATGCTACCCAGGAAAATTTCAGCTTTCAGGAGCTTTGCTCCTCATTGTCACAACTCTAATTGTTTTTAGCAGGAAAATATCGAGGATGCAATTAGGAGGGTACAGAATGAGATCGTGTTGACTCACCAAACCCAAATGAAATATTTATTTCCTCAAGCCACTCAGGCCTCATTAGTGCTCTTTATGCAATTCCTGATATAATTTCTGTTTACAGATAAGTCTTAAAGTAGTTAAGATTCACATCCACAAAGAAATAAAGGGCATTAGCTCTGCTCAGATGCAGGTAAATAAAATTAAACCCCTATTCCCAAGCTACACAGTATCAGTGTCAAAAACTTGCAGTTCTCTGTTGCTGCACATTCTTTACTTGGGTCCAGTTTATAACTAAACTATACGTCCTTCAGAATGCAATAAATTAATTCAAGTAGAAGCGTTTAAACACATATATTTTTTATTTTAAAGCCAAGGGTTAACACCCACAATGAGAAAACTATGGTTGGTGGAGGAAGAATCTTTATTTTTCCGGCCTAACTTGGCTAAAAAACTTCACTCCCTTTAACAGGGAATCAATGAGGGTTGAAGACATTTCCTAATCTTTCAGTATTATTTAATAGAGCACAATCCAACAAAAAGGGAGTTATCCATTCAGTGCTGACTGAACCAGCTGGGAAGTGGCACTAGCTGAACATAAATCCACATGCTCAGAAAATGGCCTTATAGAAAAAAATTGGGTAAAACACCCCAAAAACCACATTCACCTGAGAACTCTGACAGTTGGACTTGATGATCTTAAAAGGTCTTTTCCTACCTAAAAAATTCTATGATTCCACCTTGTCTCTTTCCATTTTTAAGTAAAAGAAAGTTTAATAAATCCACAAGGACCAGGAAAACTCTCTCTCTGTACTCAAAGAGTAAAGGAAAAGTAAGCAACTCTGATACGCTGCCTGACCATGCTGATGATTTTGCAAATAGGACATTGTCTAAATCAAGGAAATGTGAAGGAGAAAGGAGGTGGAAAAAATTAGGGAGAAGGGACAGGAAAACAAAAGCCAGTTAGCTTGAAGATGTTTATTTTCAGAAATGCATAATTAGGAAAAAAAGAGTCATTGAAATAGAAAAGCAAACCAACATCCTGAAAAAAATTCTCCATAGTGCTGGCTAAAATCAGATTTAGGAATTTAGTCAGAGCAAACATCACAAAAGGGATGTTCCACACTGTGGCAAATGAGGTCCACTGGGGTTAAATGAATCTTTCCATCAGTGTCAACAAATGTCAGGTTTGGTTCACATTAAAGCATAAACACTGGTGCCATGTTACGTAAAGATCTGTCCCTTCCTCTACCACTGGCCAGAGATATTGGAAAATATTGCCATTACTGGGAAAAAAATACTATGAAATAAATGGAGGGAAGGCACAAGTTGTTGCCTTTCATGCAGCAATGATGCAGACAGGGCAGCTCTCACAGGGAGAACTGGAGGGACAGTAACTTTGTCAAGTGCTATCCATCACAAAGGTAATTTTTAATTTAGAAGTCTGTAATTTCCAATTTTTCATAAATCTCTCCCTAAGCTATGTTTACTCGCTTCTCCTTTTTCATACATTTTCATACGGTTTTGCTTCCTGACTGAACGATGGGCCTGTTGCTGCTGCATCACCATTCACCGGGGAAAATCCAGGACATCTGGTTGGAACAGCAGGACCCTGGCTGGGCAGGGAGGGGTCACGGGGAGGGCCCTGCCAGTCCAGCCTGTCACAAACACCACTGCTCTCACAGGGTCACCCCTCCTGACAGATGAGGACGTGCAAAAGCAGACCCTCCGTGAGGAAAATGCAGCCTCGCTCATTCCGCTCCAGGGACGAACGAGCAGGAAAGCAGCTCAGTGGAAACGCTTTGACCGCTCCTGACTTGGGCAGTCCAGCACTGATGTAGGAAGTGCTGCAGTCCACCGACAGCCAGCTGGGCAAAATCACTTTGATTCAGGGCCTGAGAAAGTATTTAAGGTTTTTTCCTAATTAAAATAACCTTTAAAATCAAAAGCACATAGAATACTAAACTCACAGTTGCACAGCAGCTTCTACACAGCAGCAAGTCTGAGGTACAAGTGTCTGTGGAATCTGGATCTAAAGGACAAAACCTCAAAGTCGATGGAACAATCTGATTGCTCAGAAGAATTGGTCTGCCAAGACAAATTAATAACCTTTTAATGTAACTCATTTGACTAGTAAAAGCTATACAATAATTTTATCTGTTGTTGCAGAATGGTGACTTTTGGGGGGAAAAAAAAAAAATCCATATATCCAAGTGAGACAGGGACAAATACCAAATTTGAAATGTGGCTGTGCTGCATGTGGAAGGGAACCCGCTGAAGTTGCTGTGCCTTTTACTGGAGATAAACGCCAACAGTGACTGTGCGCAGTGAGGGCTGATGTCTTGTGTGACGTGTAAGGCTAAAAAAAAGGACAGAAACACTGCAAAGAAGGGCAAAGAAAAGGCAAAAGACAACCAGAAATTGTGTCTGCTTTGAGAAAGGGCATAGAGAAACGAAATGCTCAAGTAGGTTTGGAGCCTTAAGTATGGAAATATATTGTTTGATTCCTGCTGGTTTTTTGCAGGTGAACTCACACATGACCAAACAGACAGGGCTGCACCTGAGACACCTCAGCTGAACCACCAAGGGCTTCTCTTCCCAGGCAGAGCAACTTGCAAGGCCAGAATTTCACTATTAGGTGAAATGAAAGCTCATTCTATGGTGGAAACTCGCTGATTAATTGGGGAAGGCAGTACAAACTTCTGCTCCTGTCACAGCCTTCAGTTTACATATGCAGATCTGCTTAAATATATCCAGTGTTTAAACAGCATCCACAGCCTCAGTCCAAGTGGTAGTTGATACAGAAACCAAGGAAGTTTGGGGGTGGGTTTTTTTTTGTTTGTGTTTTTGTTTGTTTTGTTTGTGTTGGTTTTTTGTTTGTTTGTTTTTGTGGGTTTTTTGTTTTTTTGTTTGTTTGTTTTTTTTAAAGAAACACAGGGTGTTTTCCATCTAAAGCAATATTTAGCAGAAAGATCTGGAAGAAGGTGACTGGTTGGTTAACAGGCAGAAGGAGGTAGAGAATTCGTGCCTTTTCCTAAATGTGGTTTTATTCAATACACACATCAATTCATCCATGTTCTCCATCAAAAACCTCTCTGATTTATTATACTGGGCTCAGTTGCCAACTGGTATTTTTGCCAAAGACATTAAAAAGCTTTTCAAGAATTATTCAGTCCAAGTAAAGAAAAGGAATAATCATCGAGGCCTGTTCACACTAAGCTGACTCTCAAATACCAGATATTGGTTCTTAAGCCCTTCAGGAGAAATTAAGAAAAAAACCCAACAAAACCAAAAAGTGTTTAGAGTGCCTGAAGAGAAGGATCTTCATACATTCACAATTCAGAAAGAGTCAGAAGGGATGTGTTGGAGAATATTCTAAAAACACCAAACTTGGAGCATTTCACAGAATCAGAGAATGGCCTGGATTGAAAGGGACCTTAAAGATCATCTAATTCCAACCCTCTGCTGTGTCCAGGGACACCTTTCACTAGACCAGGTTGCTCAGAGCTCCATCCAGCCTAAGCTTGCCTGAAGTTTAGAGTTCTACCTAAAAACTGAAGATTATCTTAAGGACTTTACATCTTCAAGCCTACATGTCACAGATCTGATCTTCAGCAATATTGCAGCTAGATTACAAAATTTCCTACAAAAACTCCATTAAAAACCGCCAGGCACAGCAGGAATGCACAAACACACAAAAAAGAGAAAATTCAGATTATTCTGAAAAAATTAATCCCTCAGCTCTGGCATTATCTGACCTTTAAATGCTTGGCTGTGCAAGTAGAATGGGTTTAAATGTTGCTTCCCGGCTGAGTTTCCTCTGCGTCACTCCAACATTCACAGGGATACAGATGGATGTTTTACATGCAAATACAGGCAGGCTCTGCTGCTTGAATTTACAGATCATCATCTGCATGAACAGGAACTGGGGCGGGATGAGCACTTGGAATTAATGTTTCCCAGGCACCAACTGACACCAGAAACGTTGGCTTCCGTTCCAGGCTTCGAAGTGGATTGAACTTACTGGACGTAAACTCTTCCACTTGTGTCAGACCTCTGGCTAAGGCTGCGCAGGTCCACAAAGTACTTCCCTCGCTCCCATTTTTCTCTCCTCAGGGTGCCAGGATCCACATCTGTCCCATCCAAGCCCACTGCAGACACACTCAAGCCCCGAGGATCCAGCTGGGCTCTTGGCAGCCAGAGCACTTCTGCACTCCTGGCCCTTCATTCAGAGGGCTCTCTGCTCCTCATCCTCTCCATGCCCATCCTGCAGCTCCGTGCCACACCCAGCCGCTGGCACTGGCCCAACAGGCCCAGCCACAAGAACCCTCTCACCACAAAATTCTCAGGTTTTCCTCCCTTAACAAAATCCTGTATATCTTCAACTCCCTTCGTTCACTGCCAGCTTCTGTTTTCCAACATCACATTTTTTTTTTCTCCTTCCACGCTGTCTCTACCCTTTTATTTTCTATGAGTGCGCTCGGTGGCTTTGTCTCCTCTGTAGCCAGCAGGGAAGCAGTGCTGGGACATGGAAGCTTCCAGCCTCATTCCTCTTCTCTCTCCAGAACAGGTCAGAGCTTCACTAGCACTGACAGATCTCCTCAGCCACAAGCACCTTTTGGAAGAGGGACACAACCCAAAGGGAGTTCCTAAGCAACCAAACACCCTTTTGATTTTCCTCCAAAGTGTCCTCCCCTGAGTCAGGACAAACATCACTGCCACTCCACCACAGTGGATGTCTGAGACACAAACCAGCCCCGCCAGTTCAGTCCCATATACAAATCCAGTGGCAATACCACATCACCACTGTAACTGGTGTTTTATTTTCGGTATGGCTAAAGCAAGGGGCTTTCCCATAACCTCGGAGTCCCTAATTCCAAGTGCTTCTCAGCAGCAATTTTCCAAGATAACTATATTATCAAGACAAAAGCTCCGCTGAGATGATGAATATTTTAACAGTTCACAGCAGCTGAGAAGGTTTTGTAAGGGGATGTGTCAAGCAATATTAATAACAAATGAACAAACTGCTGAACTAATAAAATTTGATTTAATGATATGCCATCCCCCTTAAATTGACATTCATATATATGAAGTAAGTGACTTAATATAGTTCTGCCTTCATTACCTGTGACTGAATAATAGGAAGTGAGGACATTCTAACTTTGTCCTCGACATTTGACAGCTGTTGAGCTGTGGTATTACCACTCATGTAATAAACAGCACTTTCTAGAAGCTTGGTGCAAATTTGTCCTGACCTTAAAGAGGTTTCTGGAAGAAAAGGGTCTCAGAGATTGGATCACATTTTCAGGCACAAGTCCATGCTCCTGGCTGTCACATTCCACAACAGCCTTAACCTCGAGGTATGTCACTAATGCTGTTACTGATGAATTTCTCATAAAAGTGATAAAAACCAGAGGTGTTTTAATTAGCTCTTTGTGCCAATGACAATTGACATCCTTCCCTAGCCTCATTAATTTTCTCCTTGATGAGGATGTATAACAACAGCCTCCAGTCATTTCTGAAGCAGCAAGGCTGAAATGACCTGGAAGTGCTCTCAGGTCCTGTGTTCACACCTCCCATTTGTTTGATGAGATGCTTCCACATTCCAGAGTGACCAAGCTGAGGATACTTGGACCCTGAATTTGCCTTGTTACAGTAATTTTTAAAGTGCCTTGCATTTGGCCAAAGCATTCCAATCACTTCTATACTTCCTACACCCTAAGAAATCTGCATTTGATAACCCTTGGTTTTCTCTCTGAACTGCTGAGATGACAAACTGATGATCATCATCTCACCCACTATTGCCGACATCCTGGAACACAAATCAAAATTTTAAATAACTTTTAGAATCAGCTAAAAAGAAAACGAAAAGAATAGATTCGCAAGGCCAAAAATAGGTTCATATTTAGAAGAATCTTCTTGATTTATGCTCAAACCAAAACGCAGAACCAGCACAATTAAATTCTCAAATCACTTTGCCCAATCACAAAGGAGCAAAGAACTCTATTGGAATGACTCTGGTGATGAACAATCTTCTCTAGGATCAGTAATAACAAAAGAACATCCACCCTGCACACATGTTGCTTAGAAGGGGAGAACTGGTGTGCTCAGAGTTCACATTCCTCCTTTTTGCATAAGTGCCAAAGGTTGTCTTCTCATCTCCCCGGGCTGAAGGGCAGTGAGAGGTGATTCCGAGAGCCTGTTCCAGTTCTCTGCTTCCAAGAGGATGTTTTTGCAGTAACCATTAACTTGCTGCCAGAGATGACAGGGGAGAAAACAACTCTTAATGCAACAAAAACTACAAAGAAACCACAACACTCCAAAACCACCAAGAAAAAGGGATGATTCTTAGGTGGAAAGAAAAGCAGGATATCCATATAATTTCCTTCACTAGAGCCTGAGCACATCGCGGGGAGTTCATTTCAGACCCCTACAGTTTTCATTTTAAAAAGGTCAGGAAGTCTAACAAGGAAGGAACAGCATTAACCACGTCTGATCTACAAGGACTGATCTTAAAAGCAAAAGTACTAGAACAAATAAATATAACTGCAATCTCCTTTCTCTGGCTTCTGAGGATTTATCCCCCTTGCACTCCCCACAGGAAAGTCTTAATCACAGATTGACCTTCTAAAAACTAGTTTGATATCATACAAACCCAAAAGAAACTATCACACCAAGCAAGTTCTTGTACAAGTACTGCAGGGATGTGTCCCACTTGTTCCTGTCTTAAGAGTGAAGAAAAAGAAATACTGAAGAGAGAGATAACGAGTCTGCCCGAGCTAATCAGAGAGACAGTGACTTGCCAGACAGAAATTCCTGTAATAGCAAGGCAGACAAAGTTGGGTGAAATGAATCCTGCCCTAAAAGTAGCTCTGATCACCCTGTAATAGGGCTCCACATTAATTCAATTCATAATCATATCAAAACCCACCCAGGCACTGGCGCCTCGGAACAGTGACTACCCAAAGCACACGTAAAGGAACTGGAGCTCTCCGAGGCACATACACAGCTGGGAAATGCTATCAGCTCACACTCACCCAGGACACCAGAATCCCTGGTCCTGTCCTCCCTCAGCAAGTGCTAATGATGCAAAGCTGAGTGGGGATAAAGAGCTGACAGAGGAGAATCAAACAACAAGTGCTACAGATGTTTCGGTGCCAAAATACATTAATTCTTGTACCGACTTCGCTGACACATTTCGCTAAAAATCCTGGATATCAGAAGAACAGCCAAATTCACTGCAGGCTTTGGGAGTGAAAAGCCCAAACAAACCAGAGTTCTACTCAACCCAACCTCTTCAGCAGCTACAAGTCCACGGCCTAATTCACATGTAATGGTTCAGACACCTGCAAAAAACAATCCCAGGAGTAGAAGGGAACCTTGGCAGCTCCTTACACAGTTCTCCACTTAGATGCCAAAAATCAGCTTGCTTCAAGAAATAAGGAAAAGGGGTAGGATTCCCTTTTTCTCAGAGATATTCTGAAGCTTTGGTGAAGGCATCTGTTGGCCAATATTTGGGCAAGGCTGGGGATCAGATGGTCTGGGGTTTCTCACACGTCCCTCTCTTTCCTTTTATTTCAAGGAAACCCCAAGGAAGCCACCTGCGACACTCTGTGTGTCATCCTGGTGACTCTATAAATCAGGATGATCTCAAGTTAGGCTCTTTCCTTAAGCAGTTTGGAGGAATTAGCTCCAGCAGACAGTGCTTAGCTCAGTTAAAAGTCAGCTCTTCAGCAGGAATTGTCAATTCACTGTCAGGAAAATCCTGAACCAAGAATGTGTATTTTTATCCATGCAAACTACAGGAAACCAACAAAAGCAGGAAAATTGGGGGGGGGGGGAGGGGGGGAGTGGAAATCACAGAAGAAATAAAAATCAAACTAAATCCTACTGAGAAAGGAAGCTTTTCCCTTTCCTTACATTTACCCATTTTCATTCTCCATTTCTGTTACATGGCGATGGAAGAAATTTATTATGGTTGTTATTGAACAAAATGAGAGGTAGGAATTTTTATTCACCACCACTTTTCATAGAGTACCAGCTGAAGATAGATTAAATCTCTGGCTTCAGCTACACAATGGAAAACATGACTACATCTTAAATCACTATTACTTTGTGTTTTAATTCTGAATTCTAAATGTTTTGCTACTTGATCTGGCTGTAGCTTATCCAAGATTAAATACTTCTCTGAAGTACCATGAAACGGGCAAGAATCTTATCATATCTAAAGAACTATAGAACCAAAAGTCCATGAATAAAATATGATTACAGCTCAATGTAAAGAAAATTTTAATCCATTCAGCAAAGCAATAAATTTACTGGTAATTCAGTACAAAGTAAAAAACAAGTGATTACAAAACATTTCAAAGCCATAGGATGTCACCCACTCATGTTTGAGATAAGACTTTTTAATATGCCTAAGATGATTAAATCTTTTAGATGGCAGCAGGCAAAAACAAGACACAGGGCAGGACTAGTGCTTGAATTTCCATCTCTCTGACAAGGAAGCATCAGACTGGAAGGACTACAGAGTTCCCTTCTACCATTCTGGGCTATTTTTATGTTCTTCATAAGGAAATAAAGTTTTTTTTCTCAAGTCAAACAAGGAGTGAGAGATCCCCAATAATAACATGTCAGTGGTAAGCACTGTCCATAAAACCTCGAAATAGAGCTGCTGGTGAAAAGGTAAACGTAATAACTCTCAGTGAAAAGGTAAATGCAATAACTCTAAAAATACAGAGCCCACAGCCCGGAGCAATGCACTGGAGTGAGCAGGATAAATTAATTCTGTGTCAGCAAAAGGAGCACAATATGAAATAATGTTTCTGGGGACATTCCTCATGGCTTCTTCTGCATTGCCCTTGCAGCCATTCCCAGGAAAGCCTCAGAAAAGAAAATCATCCTCTGGTTTATTTGTCACATGAGCCAGAGAACAGAACATGGAAGGGCGTTAGAGGTTGGTCAGCTCCTTAGGAACTGGTTTGCTCAAACAGGATCGAGCAAAGCGTAACAGAAACAGGAACTTACTGAGGAAAAATGAGTACACAAATCAATTAAAGAACTACAGGTTTCTGTATAGGAGAGTTGTTATAAAAAAAAGAAAGACAGGAAAATTAAGATTGAGGTAATCCAAAAAGGTCAGAAGAGAGAAGTAGATGTGGCCTTCATATTTATGAAACATTGCCTTTAATTCATTACATGATTAAGCTGCTTCCAAATTGCCATTCTCCTGAACTTCTAGAAATATGACACAAAACAAAGACAACTTCACCCTAAGAAATTAAGATATTAATCAGTTCTCTGCCAAAATTCCTTGTGTTGCCCATCACTGCAATTGCTCCTTCCTATAATATGACTTAGCAAATGAACAAGTAAGTCTGTTGGCTCCAACCTCCCTCAGCACACATGGAAAAAGCTCGGCGCATCCCAGATCCGTGAGACTTTCTCTCCAACTTTCACATATCAGGAAAAGCAGAAAGAAAACCTGAATAGTTTTTTTTTTAATGTGTGTGATTATAACACCTAATTTCTAAAGGCAACGTTGCCATTTACACCAAAGCGCTCCAGCCACAACCACCGGCTCAGTGATTCCAAACAGGCTGAGGTGCTGCAGGCTCGGAAAAAGCGCTGGATGAGCAGGGCTGTTCCCGGGGATTCGTGCCCCAGCTGACCCGTGGTGTGTCCCATCCAAAGAGCAGGCAGAGAGCAAATGTAACCTGGGTGCTAATTTCCCCAGAGCACAGCAGAATTTTCAGGCTGCTGCACCGCTAAGAGGATTCGGCAAAACGGGGAGTCGCAGTTTGCGCTCCCCTCTCTGGGAATGGGGACACACGCAGCGAAAGGATGGGGCAGGTAAAAGGAGGAACTTCCAGCCTTGGGCAGTCTTAATTTTTACCTTTTAAAAAATTAAATGCCAAGTGTGTTATTTCCCCAAAGAAAACACAAAGTCCTCGTTATTTTACATTTGAAAGTGAGCTTAATTATTTTATATATTCTACACGTATTATGATCCTTCATTTTAAAAAGCTTTGAGATCTACTTTAGATAAAGCACTTCTATCATCATATCCCTCCCTAGTTCAAGGCCTCTGCAATTAAGAATTTAAAGAGTTTCAGAAACAGAAAGGTATCATTTTGATCTCAAACACAGGAGCTGTTTGAAATTGAATTTAGATTTTTTCTTTACTATCCTTTGGTCAGATAAGTTACATTCTCAAATGCAGTATAAGTAAGCTGATAACATGGATGAACTGACAGTACCATTAACTGTGTTTCTTTTCCCTAAAAATGTATAAGTGGGACTGGAAAAATTCATATTTTGGTAACTTTTAACATACATCTAACCCCGTGAGCAATTTGAAAATTCTAACTCAAAAAGGAAAACACAATCAGGTACCTACAAAAACGCTAAAAATGATTTACAAAACTTGAATGTCCTTGACTTACTTTAGTCATTTTCAGGGACGGGCAGAAAAATTAGTATTTCCTCTAGAGGGCTTCAGGGTCTGCATTATTTCCCAAGTCATCCAAGTTCTATTGCACTAAGTGGCTGCACTAGTGAGGGTCAGAAAGGCTCTTTGCTGTTCTGATTGCTCCTGCCTTAGGGAAAAAAATAATCACAATTAATTAAGTGCAAGATAAGCCCCTGTGATCCTGTCATGCTTGTGTCCTCACTTCCCAACACCAGTGCCAGAAACCGAAGTTGAGGTGGTGATAATTTGTACTAGAAATGCTGAAGTTAATCAATTTTCACTTCATGTTTTCTTGGACTATTGCTCCTTATGAGAGCCAGTTCTTCCTTTAAGGATTATCTCAGTACAACCTTAATATGAATTTAGATTTTCACAAAACTATCTAAAACAATGTGCATATGAAACTGAGGCACTAAATGAAGTATTATTTATTAGCTTTAAAATTTTTCTTTAAGCCTGTATTGTGACAATCTTGTTAACCAACCTCCTGAGTCAAAGAACTTATGTACTAAGAGAAAATCTGACCGAAGTTTGGAGCTTCAAATTTAATCACTTTACTACCTCAATGTTTCCATGTCTCCTCCAGAAATCCTAGGCTGAATCAGCCAAGATATTCTGTACTCTATAATTTGTCTGTTTTTGCGCAAAACTTGTACTTTCTGTATCTACTTTACTCCTAAGCCACTGTGTTATTCGCTGCCTCTCAGCGGCTCTTACTTTTCAGATACTGATGTGTCAACCATCCTTCTAAATATGATATATTTCTTATCTTTTCAGATACAAAAATGCCTCTAAAGGTGCAGTTCCAGAATGGGCATAAGTCAATTTCAGACCACACCGCTGCCAAAAGAGGCAACTTTTCCTCCCCTCTTCTCTTGTGTTGGCATCAGGAGTTTCATGGCAGCACAGGGAATCAGCAAATGAAAGGAAAGCTCAGCCTTTCTTGTCAACAACCTCTGAGACAACTTTGCTTTGAAAATTCAGCAGCTGAAACTCCCATTTTTTTGCTTTCTTCTCCCTCACTTGCTGCTCCCTCCCAGTGCCTTTGTGGCTGCGTGTTCACTGAACTGGGGAACTGATCCATCTGAGCAACAGCCCAAGAACAGAAAGGAAAACAGGTTATTGTTTGGAGGGTGAGTGTTCTCCAAGCCAGTTTGCAATGCAGACACAAAACCCAGGGACAGGGTGCAGGAGGAGCTGCAAGGACACGAGGAGCTACATCCTGAAACCAGGATTGCCAGGAACCAAGTTGTTTGATCAGCTACATCTCTGAAAGAGCTTGGAAAAGAAAAATGACTGACGGACCAGACTGCCCCTCCTTACTATAGCAAGTCTTAAAAAAAAAAAAAGTGTTACAGAGCACAACAAACGAGTTCTTTTCCTACAGGCACAAAGTGTTTCAGTCCCAGGTGTCTCTGGTGGGACTGGTGGTCCTTTTTATAGAAATGTGATGTGGGAAAGGAGCAGGAAACTGAAAACTGTGTCAATGAAACTAGAAAGGTAATTTTGAAATCTTGCACTAGGAATTAAGAAACCATCAGTTAAATCCTTGACAGTTACAGGAAACCTTCTTAAGATGTAGCTTGTGTTTAATTTCATAACTGAAACAGCTGCCAAACCTGTACAACTCTCTAAATCAAGCACATTTTCTTTCAAGTTAGATTTATCTCCAGTTTGATGTTTGTCAGATACTTGCAGTCTGTGGAAATCAGAGCACTGAAGCTCCCACCAGAAGATCCCCCCCTTCCACAAATAACATTACTGGACACTTTTTTATGAATTCTGGTGTGATGCTGGAGGGTCTTGTCCTTGGTGCCACTCATGATTTAATATAGGAAGCACTGCAGTGATGATTTGTGAGTGTGGCCTTGGTTCAAGACAGAACTTAAGTGCCTGCCCCACTTCTCCGCCTGTTGCTAATCCTCCAATTGCTTTTCACAGGAATATTCACGATTCAAATCAGACTTAAGTGCATTGCTGGAGCAGAGCCAGAGTGCTCTGAACATTGCATGAGTGAGCCCACGCCGGGCAAAGGTTTGGAGATGGTCCCATTCCCTCTCACAGATCAAAATTCCCGTCTCTGGAAGGACAAGCCGCTGAAAATTTATACCTCACTTAAAGCCTCCTCCATTTTCAAAAGCCCTCTACAGGAATTAACATCTCCCATGATACTTCCTGGTTACATGAGTGCTAATTCCCTCAGTAAAGATGTTTTTTTGGTGGTATATTTACATTTTCCAGTACTGACCATTGCACCACTCCTGATGTCTCTTCCACTCCAGGGTGGGCTGTGATGTGATTTAACCCCTGCTTGTAAAGAGATTACATTCCTCACAATACTAGAAGGGTGCAGATTCACGAAAGAGAAACATTAAATAAAATTTCTTATTCTATACATAATCTACACATTAACATCCTCTGTCATAACCTTTGGATAGTACTTTGAGACATTTGTTATAAAACCCTTTAAAATTGCACATAACTATTAGTTTAATCAAGAAAATATAACCTTTTAGGGACTCAAAGTCATGGCTTTTCAGGCAACTGAGGAACAAAAAATAAATCAGGGGGGTGGAAATACGAGAACAGTGGTCACATCCAGCAAGGAGAAGTCACTGATCACAAAAAGATGATGAGAAAAAGTTCTTCCACATCATGACTGATGGTTGGGTCAGCGCTGAAGACCTGGAGCCAGTGGGGAGCCAAGAGAGGTGGGAGTGCCCTGCTGTGCACCTTTCAGCCAAGGGACAGGAGTGTGAGATACAGGGATGAAAGAAACTCCCAGCTCCATCTTCCCCAGACAAGTCCCTCGTGTCAAGGTCAGAACGGTACACGCCGTGAGTCTGAACTGAAACCAAAGAATTGGGTCTATTTATGGGAAGACAAAAAGTCAAAACAAGTTTCTTTTTCAAGGATTGAAGGGGGGGAAAAAAACTCCACCCAAATCCTTGGAGACGCCATTGATAACAGATGGTACCTAAATGAATCCTCGAGACCTGGCAGATCCACTGAAGTGATCATCCAGGTTTGAGCAACAAATCCAGTGGTGGAGCTCATCAGGGGACAAGTCAGGGCATTTCCCCCCCCCTTCTTTGCATCTATAAATGCCCAATCAAGTCCTATATTTTGTTGAGATGGTCTTGTAAGGACTATATGCCACCTCAGTCCTATTAGATAAAAATGTACTTTAAAGAAAGGATGATAACAAGGCTGACAACAACATGTAATGGGTTTATTTTCCACATTAGGCAGTTCTCATGTTTCTTTCCCACACAGGTTGTTACATCTTGCTACTACAAAGTTGGCAGTTGTGCCGTATTTTGGATATACTGTGAACACATTTTGATTGGGTTCTGGCAGGCTCCCAGTTAAGCTGAATTACAATGAATGCCAACAACACATTACAATTTCTCTCAGTAAACACGAGCCCCAGTTCTCAGGCGAGCAGCCATATGCCGTGTTCTCACACTCCCCTTTTTTAACCCAAAGAGCTGAATTTAGCTGTTGCTTCCGGAGGAAAAACACGCTCAGTGGATCTCCTGTCGTACTTACAGCTGAATTTGTCTCGGTGCCGGATAAAGATCTGTGTGAAATGGCACTTTGCACGTGGAGAAAGGTGATTCCACTTGCCAGGGCCAGGTGACAGCAGGGAGGTGGTACCTGTGTTGACTGGAGTCTGTGCTCGTGCACAGGTTTCACAGCGACTGCAAACCATCGATTGCTGCTGCAGACACCCAAGCCTGCCAGTCTGAGGAGTGGGCTCAGACTGGAGAAAAGTGCCTTTCAGCACACAGAAATCCATTTCGGAGAGAATTTTTAGAATTTCAGTTAAAAATGCACGAAGAAGAACCAGAGCACGGTCAGAACTGAGAGTGCAGCCCTTGGTAAGGATCTCAGTTCCCACGAGGAACATGGATGTGACGTGAGCTTTCAGCCAACTAAATATAGAGCTCCACCAGCTTCCCAGAAAGCCGTGTCTGTTCAAAGTCTAATATTGATGAAAACACTCCCAGAACTTCACTTTTTCAAGCCAGTTCTGACAAAACTCTTCTGATGTGTCAGTGACAGGCAGAAGGACTGAAGGGATCACTCTTTTGATAATCTTTTTAAACCTCCCAGAAGTGACAACTCTCTTCCTTGAAGCCTGTCCAACAGACAAAACGCAACAGGAGAGCTAAAACTCACCTGAAGAATAAAAATAAAGGGGGACATTTTCTAGACTGGAGCACTTGCACAGGTGCTGTCACCCTCCTGCTCAACAGGGTGGTGGTGATGGGCTCCAGCCCTTCCTGCACATTCCGATTGCACATTCTTTGCTGGCAAAGCTCAGATCTCGCTATAATTCCCTATTTCACAGGTAGGAAACCCAAACTGAAGAGATGCAAAGCAATTTTCATCAAATCACATCAAAGAGCAGTGGGAGAACTAGAAAGAGGCCCCACGTCTGCTCACAGATTTCAGGCATGGGCTTAATTAACTGGGAAAGATTATAATCTCTCCTAACCAGGAGTGAAAGGGAGCACACGCTACCTGATCATCCACCAAAAAAATTCATGATCTTAGAGAATAAAGGAAAATTGATGGCATACACTTCACCCTTCGGGTTTTTTTAAAGAATCTTTCAATATTTGCAATAAATCCCGTTCAAGCCACATTTTCCTCTAATGCATTTTAGTTCCCAAGTGTTCATAATCAAAATAAATTCCAAGTACTGCAAATGAGACATGGAAAATTACATCCACTCGGTCTGCCCCATCTTTATCACATTCTTCATGCCAAAAAATTCAAATTACTGTGTATTATGTATTCACACATTCTGTCGCTTGCTCTTTAACTCGCCTTGTTTTCCCACACATCTCTTGTTCATTTTGCAAGTGTTGCCTTGTCCTTTTTGGTTCAGTCCCTCTGTACTCCCATTCCTTTATCTCGGTACCTCAGTTTTCAGACAGCCCTTCTGTTTATCCCATTTGCATCCTGCAATGTCAGCTCCAACCCCCCTTCCCTACCCTGCAATTTGTGTTGCCATTTCTCCTAATGTGCAGCTGAGTGGCTGCTGAGAGCACAGTAATGATGCAGATATATTACAATTCACAGTCCATCCCTCTGTGCAATCCTCTCCATCCCCTCCTAAACAATTTTAATTCCACTCTAAGTATGTGGCACTCCCTTTTTTCTGCTCCCCCCCCCAGAAAAAAACCAACAACACAGCACACCAATGTTATGTCCAAATTAATTAAAAAACCTTTGTAGGGGATAAGTTAACAAAACCAAAAATAAATTCTATTCTATATTTATCCGAAATTTAGTTGTATACTAACATAAGAGTTCTTGCTCCTTGAATTTCAATTATTTTAGCCTGAAGTCTTCCCAGAGCTCTCCTACAGCCCCTTCTCTCATTGCAGTATATCCCCAGTACTCTGCATCTCCTCACAGTCTCAACCTCTAATCACTAAATGGGTCAACTGAAAAGTCAACTTCCAACTGCAGGAAAAATACTTGGAGAAACTTCAGGAAGGTGTACAACTATCACCCCTCAAGTATATGAAACAGCTCACCATTGTTTCCACAGCTGAAAGCCATCATGGACTACAATATGAATAAGTTCTAATAGAAATAATTCTAGAATGGGTCTAAGCTGTTTCTGCAGTGGCAGCAGCTCTTGACCACCCCCCTGGGTGAGGGAGAGCTCATTCGCAAATTTTCACACCCAACTCTGGTGCAAATTCTGTCTTTTCAGAAGTTCAAGCAAGACATGACTGTTGATGTGCAATAGCACTCCGATGTGTTCCAGAGCATCAGACCTCAGCTGAAAGACTCTTCATTCCAGGGTCCCCCTCCAGGAGAACTTGTGTGATTTCACTCTGTTCACCCCACAGACATCAAATGCTAAGAGTGTGAGCAAGGTCTGCTTCGAACCTTTGAAACTAATTTTATTTGTATGCTGCTGGATTTGCTGCCATACCTTGAACTTACAGGTAGAAAATGATTCAAAGTTCCCTCAAGTTTCCCAGATTGCCCAGATCCATTTTATGAAGCCTCACACACACAAATACCTTTCCTCTTTGTGTCTCACTCTTCTTATCCTTTAATTACTCTGTCCTTTTTCATCTTAAACAGCCTTTGCTTTTCTCTCTCTTGGAAAAACTTCTTGTCTCTCTGGGAATCCACCTCCAAACTCTTTATAGCTCCTCCACCACTTCACCTTCCAAGACTCACGGCATATTTTCTTTTTCCTGCACACGTTTCCTTTCTCCTGCCTTTTAAAAACCGGCTTCTTTCACATTCCATCAAAACTGCTCCCTTTCATTTTCATAGTCAGAGCAGGCAGAGTGTGCTCATGAAGCACATTAACAATAAACTTAAAAGGCTGCATCAATAAAAAGACTGAAATATCGTCTGAAGAGAACTGTGGGGCTTTGAGAACTAGACCAGTAGGAAGGGAATGAAATACAGTCACACAACAGGTCGTGCCATCTGGGGACTATTAACAGATTATTGCTACTGTGAGGAGAGGCACCAGCTCAAGGGAAAAAGATAGAGAGAAAAAAAGGAAAGAACCTGTGTCCTCCAGTGACCAACAGCACTAAGATGGGGCTGTGAGAAAGGGAAATCCAACCCACTTGGGCCTTGTGAGATAGATTTTTAGTATTTTAATTTACTCATCCTAAAATTAATCAAAGTTCTGTGGAGATTTCCTCCTTTTCTATTGTGAATCTGTCAAAGTTTCCTTAATAATCAGCTTTATTGCTGCGAAGCAAAACCAGGCTGCTCAGATTTTGCCACAAACAGAAATGACTTGAAGCACATTGTAAAAGCTGATTTTCTTAATGAGAAGAACAAATATAAAATAATTAAGTCTGGAAAGCCATACTGGATTCTCTTCAAACGCAGAGCCTACAAGGTGTGCTACCTGTCCACATTTTTAACTCCATATTCTAGCTCTTCCTTCCCTAAAAGCCACTTTCATCCAGCATGGCCAGAACAGGGGGAGAGAGAGAGAGAGATGCATCCTACTCTCCCACCCACTGACACAAGAGTTACCTGAAGAATCATTTTGCTTAATTGATTTTTAGAAGGGGATGAAAAATTTCAAATAAGACCTAAAAGGTCACAATCAAAATCAGCAGAGCAGCTTTCTCACAGCACCACTCAGAAAAATTAGTTCTCCCTTCCAGGTGTTTTCTGCAAGGCATCCTGCGCCCTCAGCACTTTTCCACCCCTCATTTTCCAGAGGAAAAAAAAAGGTAAATCACAAAATTTAGATCATCACATTGCAGGTGTTCTTATTTTCCGCTCAACTCAGTGTGATTCTGATTTCCAGATTTATCCTAAATGGCTGGGTTTACGTCTAAGAAACTTCCTTGGAAAAAAAAAAACAAGGAGGAGGAAAAGCAGCACTGAGGACGTGGTGACAGAACCTCGGATGTGACGGATCAACAGAGTTTTCTTTATGACAGACCCATACACAAGAAAAATAATAAAGTGGAGCTGTATGGAACAAGTGAGGTATCCCATAGGGACAGTTCTCTTTTCCTGCTACATCTGCTCCTACAAGCTTTCACAAGAATTATCCTTTGCCTTGTCAGGTTTCGAGTGCCTTAGGAGATATTTAATTCTCTGCCACTGAATTCAGCGTGTATGCAACTACCAGTGTAAGTTGCCAGCATAATTTCTGGGTTAACCAGGCACTTTTTCACATCACATTACATTAACACAGTGTAAAATTGGGTATTGTCACATTTATCAATTTATCAGATTCCCAGAGTTATCACGTTTTTCTAGCACGTTTGCAGTGCTTGTTATCTAACACCCAACGACCTGCTGTTCCCTCAGACTTTCTTTAAACTTCCACGTCACTTTGTTCAGGCCCGTGAAACTTTGTGCACAACTATCAAGGCTATAAATATAATCACAAATGCTTTCACAAGAGTAGACCTGAATGTAAAAAATCATCTGCTCGGGTGTGCAAGTCTTGCCATGGGAGGATAAACACAAAGTTTCCCAGTGTAAAGAACCAGATACCAATAATTAGAAGGGGCTGGGGTTTAGTGTTCCCTTAAAAAAAATTAATAAAGCTTGGAGCTGTATAAAAGTTCCTTCAAAATTTAGTTTGAATCTTTTTTTCTCCTCAAAAACTGATTGGTCCTCAGGTCTTACACAGCAAAAAAAATAATCAGGACACCAACACTTGTAGGATTTGGCTGCAGTATTATTTCATCTTGGATGGTTGTGGTGGTTTTTTTGCCCCCTTTAATGATGAATTAAAGTCATAGTTGATATTTATAACTCATATTAAGGCAGAATGCCCAGAGGAGTTTTGGACAGAGTGAATCAAAGGACTACACTGAGGAGATTATAAAGTTCTACTTGTAGGGACCCAACCATTATATAGGAAATACGTTCCACTGTTGCAGAGGAAATATTGATTAATACTCATCTGTTATTATGGCATTCCTTACAACATCTTCAAAGCATCAGGTGGGGCAGAGATGCTGAAATGTTCTTTTTCTAAAGACATCTGGAATTCTTTAATTTTCTTCAAAAATCTCCCAAAGTCATTCACAGTGTCAGCAGCAAATCAAGTGGCAGATCTGGGCAAGAGGGTGTCCCACAGGCAAGCAGATTTTGGTTTTAAGTATTTTTAATGCCAAAACAAGTCCCAGGAATTGCTTCCCAGCACGGTCAGGAGTCAGTGCTGTCAAACCCAGCATCGGCACTACTCTGAAGATCTGCCCACACTCAGAACAACTCCCTTCAGTGCACATGATTTCCAGCTAGGAGGTTGAAAATATCAAAACATATTCAAACTTTAGTCCTTGAAGTACCTTTGAAACTTTTCATGTAAGGCTTACAACTCCTCCCCCTGCAGGCAGTGAAAATGGGAAACACAAAATTAATATTTCAGACTCCACATTCAAGGGAAAGAGCTTCCTTTTGCTCTTTTCATGAATGAGGCAGGGAAAAAAATATGTCCTTATTTAGTGAACTCCAACAGCATTCAGCTGCAATTAAATTTGGTGTCTAAAATTAAGGGCTTCTTAAATGCTAAGAAGACAAGAACTGCCTGTTACATCATACACAGATGTGAAATACCATCAATTAGATCAAGGATGTCTCTCTCTGCATGTTCACTGGCTCCCACCAAGAACTCTGGCAGATGTAGAAGCACAAGTCCATTTCTAAAACCCTTGTTGATTCTTCCCAATGCACCGTATTTTTTCCATGCAAATCTTAATCCTTAAGAGCAATTTTGACCAAAGTTGCCCAGCAGGGAAATCAGATTTATTTCTCCACTATACCACGGTCATGTGATAATTCCTTTTCAAGATCTCTATCTCATTTGCAATCTTCTGCCCCACTGGTACTAGGACTGATTTGATTAAATGATTTTATATCCATTATCTCACGTTGGAAGGTTTGTTGCAGTTTGTTTTGGTAGAACTTTCAGACTGACTTTAGTAGGACAGCATGTACCAATTCCTTGTTGTCCACCAGCTTATTACAAACTATCTGCTAACACTTCCATTTGAGACAATGCCCCAGACACATTTCCTGTAAAAAATGCCCTCCTGACCTTCTCTAGCAAGGAGTTATTTATTTAAATTATATCTTCAAGTCAGCAGACAAAAGACAAATGGTGTTATGTGTAATACAGTTTAAGAGGAGCATATAATGCTCAAATTAGGCAATTACTTGTAAAACAGTCGTGATGAATATTGCACTTAAACTAAATCACGTTCTTTTTTCAGTATTTTTCCTCTACTGTGTACAGGCCACAGCTCCCTAATAGATGTAGATATGCAAGTACAGAAATGAATCATTAGCAGACAAATTAAACTCGTTATCCAAATGCAACTCCATTGTTAACAGATGAAAAATGAGCGGATCAAATGAAAATCTAATAACAGCTCATCTGCCACCCGGCATCTCCTGCCACAGCTCTTCGTTCATAGGAACACGCTCTCACCAATTATTTTGTACCTGCATTTGTTTTTCTCTCTCTAAAGTAATTTCAGGGTTCAGCTATGCAGCTCAATTCCTGAATTAGTGGTTTCCAGGGAATGGGGCAGCAGAATAATAGGCTGAAGGGTGGGGTGGGGGGAAGAGGGAAGTTGGGAACCTTCTTGGAAAGCAGTAAGAGGAGTCCTTCAAGGTTTGATCATGAAATGATGGGGAGAAAAGAAGAGTCTACGATTCAGTCATGACCTTCCCACCTCTATGCTGAACTTAGACTGTAATTCTTTGTTCTAAGGTCAGAACAAGAGAGAGGAAGGAGACAGAGGGGCTCAAACAACAGCACAAAAGGTCTCCATGTCACCAATCTCAGCTGTGGAAAGGTGCCCAAGATTTGCTTTAAATACCAAGAGGTATATTCGTGTCACACCAACCCCTGAGAGTGCAATCCAGGGAACACAGACAGCAATGTCACACTAACAGGGTCCAGCTGTCTCCTGGAATTGGAGTTCTCCAGCAAGCAGGGACAGAATCCTACTTTTGAGCAGGAATTTTGCAGACCAAAGCCTTAAGGTTTCTTGCTCAGTGGCTCTCAGAGGTTTCACAAGTAATATTCTCTAATATATCCTATAAAGTCCAAGGGTGAAGGTGGGACAATCACAGCAAGAGGCCTCAGAGTTTCGAGACTTAGCTGTTAGCCCAATTAACACCTGAGAAATAAAGGGCCTTGGAGAGAAGCAACATCACATGGCACAGCAAAGGGAAACTCCTGAGGGAACAGTCTGCTGCTGCTGGCAGGGACCTGGGATAAGCCTTAAAATGCTGGGTTAAAAGAAATGCTTTTCTAAAATGAGAAAGCACCTCTGACTTCTTGATTGGCATTTATATGAATCACAGCACTGTGAAGAAAACATGGATTTGTCAGTTATATTCATTACTTTTCTGCTATGTTGTGATGACTCCAAAATGGCTCATCTGAACCATCAGTCATTCTGCAATCTTCAGATTTTGAACCAGAGCTGCAGGAGTGCTGTGAGACTGCAGCTGCCTCCTGCCTCAGATCTGTGCTCCACTGGGACTCCTCCCTTCCCTGGCATCAGGGAGAGCTGATTCCTGCCTCCGTGAAGGTGAGCTGGGAGCCAAGGGTGACAGCAGCACAGGCAGGGTGTGATCCCAGCACCCCAACACAACAGGCTGAACTGGATGAACCCTGGGGTAACAGGGTCCAACAACCATCATGAAATCATATCTCTGATAATATCCTAATAGACACAAACATCACTTTGTTGAAACACAGCTGGTATGTGAAAGGAAGGAACTGAAAACCTGAAAGGTAATCACCACACACTGGAAAGTAAAATATACAGGCATCAATGGGATAATAAATCCTCTGACAGCATCTGGGAAAGCTCTGGAGCCATCACACCATTATTCAAAGTATTATTAATGTGAGGGAAATCTTCCTAGGAAGATTATCCTTATCTGCCTGTGAAATCCATGGTACTTTGGGAGAAAAGCGCCAAGTTTTTCCATGCTCAGCTTTCCATCACTGATCTCCTACTGATAACTTCTGCAAGGCAGCCATCCAGGAGGCTGAGAGGGCTTTTGCTTGGGGTTTTTTAGATGGAAACAAAGGGTATAGCAAAAAAAAAAAAAATCACTTTATGCCTGGTTCACTTCAACCCTGAAATTTCTCATTTTCATGGAAGGCAAAACAGCTGAGTCAAAAGGCAATGCTTGACTCAGCAGGAGGGGGAATGAGCACCTTCATGTGCAGATCTTCAAAAGGCACGTCCTTCATTTTGACAAATATTCTGAACTACTTTCTGTCATCTATAATATTAGGAAGCATTTATAGCTTTTTCAATTCACTGAAATTACTTTTATATTTTCACAAAACAAGTCTCTCCCAAACACAGGTCCTGAAGTCCCTCTCACCATAAAACGCATGGCCGAAAACACGGCAGAGCGGGGAGGCAACTTCCTTTGTGCATGTTATTTTCATAATGTTATTTTAAGCAAAGTATTTCTTAAAATTGCGTTTCACAGCTTTAAAATTTACCAGCCAGTAATTGCTTTTACCAACAGGCTGAGAGAAGCCATTAGGATGATTTCAGTGCTGTAATCAACACACACTCCCAGCCACACAATTCAGTCTGACTCACTCCCTGCACAGACTCTAATTAACTTCCCAAGGAAAGCCAGGGGATTCCTGTTGGAGTAATAATGCTGTGGAGACATTATGCAAAACTTCACCTCTAGGAAACGATCCTGTCTACCCTGATTGCAGCAGCCAAGCAGAAAGCTTTCTAATTTGGTCAGGAAGAGAATGGAATCAATCCCTGAGCAGAGTAAGGGAAGAGTTGGTGGTGTTTCTTTTTTGCTTTTGAAGTGAAAACATATCCAGAACAAGGACTGAGAAAATGCCATAGATAAAACTGGATCCTATAAGTGGAGAATCTATACAATATTCAGGGAGCAAAATAGGAAGTCAGTGATTTTACCCTCAGCACTGCTGAGGCTGCCCATCACCAACACCTTCCTCCATGGACAGAGGGGAAAAGAGCCAAGAAATCTTACATAACTTACAGCACATCGTGGACATGGCAGGACTGAAAAATGGAACTGACAAATCCCCAAATTTTGATCCCTGGAGAATGCTTTGGGTTTGTTTGGGGTTTTTTTCTAATGTATTTTACATTGATTTAAAAATATATAATAAGGGGACACTTTAAAAAAGAGGGGCAGGCAAAAAGATGTTTAATTTCAGTTATTTGTCTTACATTTTTTGCTCTGTTAACTATATAAGACATTGTAGCCCTTTCTCCCCTTCCTATCCAATTCCAACAGGATGTCAGAACTGGATAGCAAATTTACATTATTTACACCTTGTCTGCTTCTGCCTCACAGTAAAAATCCTCATTTTCACATTGCAAGTCATTTTTTAACCTCATTTAATTCCTTTTGTGCATTATTATAACCATATCAATCTTCTTATTTTCTATTCCTTCCTTTGGACCAAGTTTTTTAATGTCTCTTCATTATTCCAATCCATTGGCAGGTGATTCATTTTTGACATGCAATTACCACAATTTCCTCCTGCCCTTCATTAAAAGTTTCTGCTGGTATTAAATATTAGACCACTGCAAATAAAATGGCGAGATCCCAGAGAGAGGGATAAAAATGTAAATAATTATGACATTAGGGCAATTGTACAGCACAATGTGGCTCATTCAATGAGTTTGATCCCCTCAAAGTAAATTTTTTAGCTGGCCAAGTCCATTTTACACCGTTTCAGGAAGGGCACACCCTCAGAATGGGGCACATCAGGGAAATCAGATACTCTGGGAAAGACTTGAGATGGTCCAGTAAATTAATCTGAGCCCCAGGGTATAATTCTATGGTGAAAGACATGACTGGAGCTTAGATGAATATGGCAGAATGTACTGAGAGAAATAGGGGAAGGATTTTACCACGGGTGAAGCCACAGTTAAATACTGCACCCAGCCTGATACCTACAGCTTTAGGATGTTAAAAAAAAAATAAAATACAAAAACCAGAGAGGACTCATAAAAGCAGTGCAGGATTTTGAAGGACATCTTCAGTTCATCTCCTCAATTTATTTAATTTGTAAAAAACTAAGACTTGAGTGATAGAGCTCCAATTCATTTGTACCTGTTCAAAGAAAGGAAATACCAGGAACTGAAGCTCTTTCATTTCGGCAGTAAAAGACCAGTTGGAGATTAAAGGCAGACAAAGAGATGGGAATGAGCTGTTTCAAGAAACAAACAAGCAGCAGAACACTGAAAAAGGGTCAGTGAACGTTATTAAACAGAAGAACAAGCAACCTGGAAAATGGATGGAAACTCTGGGTTTTAACATTTGAAAAGGTACCTCTCTAGAAAATTCGCTTTAGTAAAAAGTTTGCAGTGCTTTGCAAAGGGTAGCACAGAAACCTTCCTGCCTCTCTTAGAATACCCTTACTGGAGCTGTGATCCCATCAGCTCTACTTGTCATAACTCACTGCTCACAGAACTGTTAATTTATCACCAATATTACTATATTTAAACACTATGTGTAACTGGCAGTTTCAGTTCTTCTCATTGCAGACCTTCAAGGAGATCAAATCAACAGCTGGAAGCCTTAGGAACAAAATCTTTGGTTTTCCAAAGGTGAGAAAAAATTAAGATAAGATGGAGAATTTACCAGGCACATAAGGAAAGTGCCAAACTGCTGAGCTCTCACTGCTGCTGGGGTTCTATTTTACTTTTATGAACATCACCTGGCTCAGCCAAGAATCCTCATTTCCCACCCCCCCCCAACTTCGATTCAATCTTTTTGTTGATTCTAATCTACACTTCCAGGAATGCTCTCCCATGTAAATCAAATCTTGCCCTGGGCAGCAGGTTCTGCAGAGTGAAAAACCAGCCCTGGAAGGTCGTTAGAGAAACCCTGCAGGAGTCTTAAATGTCAAAAAGCAGCATTCTGGCTGAAGAGGGGAACATTAGAGGGACTGTATTAGTGCATCATATTTATTTATCATTACCCATTCAGACAATTTGCCAAACCCCAGAGCAGGAATTTGGGCTCTGAGCAATGTGTTGTGCTGTTTCCAACCAGCCAAACCGGGGGTTTTGGTGTCCATGTAGATGTGCTCCCACTTAAATATTTTAAAAGATTATGTGGATAAAGAGCTGAACAAGCTCTCCAGTATCTCTGGGGCTTTTATCTGAGGAAACAAATGGAAGCGGAGGGGGGGGATGGAAAAATAACAGGACAAGATTTTAGAAATCATCAGTGTCAAAGTGTGTGTGTGGAGTTAAGATTCTCTTAGAATTACAGCAGTAATGCTCTTCATTGCTTTCCAGTGTAATCTGGATTTATTCTAAGGCCCTTGGGACATATTTTTCTCCACTTAAACAAGAATCCCTTGAGATGGAAATGATGAACAGCTGTTTCAAGAATCCAGAATGGGGAAACAAGGTTTTTTTGGGGGGGTAAGGAGTTGGCTTTTGTTTTCTTTTGTTGTGTGTTTACTTTTGTTTGTTACATTTCTGGGTTTGCTTTGTTGGTATTTTTTCTGTTTTCAAATTAAGTGGAGATCGCTATAAACCCAATATTTGCTTAGAGTTAGGCAGTTTTTGGGGCTCTCTGAAAGGATTTTTCTACCAGCTGAGGGCTGGAACTTGGTTTTTAAAACCAGCCTGTAACTTCCATTTTCATTTGCTGACGCAGCACAAAGTTTTTACAGAATCCAGAGTCCTCAAGAACACTTTGGCTGTGCTGTAATTAGGGCTGCAGGTATTCTGCAGAAATCAAGCAGAGCTGTGCAAGGCAAGTCACATCACTGGCAGAAGAGATTCCGGCCAACTTTCTCCCCTCCATCAGCAAAACCTCTCGGGAAGGTCCCTGCCTTCTTTGCAGGATCCCTGACCCATCTGTTGAGCTGGTGAGAGGCTGCACAGAACCGCATCATAAACAGGATTAATGACATGATCTCGCTTAAAATTGACCCTGGAGCAAGAAAAGGAGGGGGAAGAGGCATTTTTAGCCCAGTGATTCGTTTCCCAGCTAACCCTACATATGGTGGTTACTTGCACAGGCAGGAGATGGGGACCCATTGAATTGGATTAAGCTGAATTTAATTAATCTCCCTTAAATTAGATTTATCTAAACCTGTATTAAACTGTGTTCATCGAGCAGTAAAATGATAATCTTGGCTCTTCAGCAGAGGTTCCTTCGTGTAGGTGCTAAAAATCTCTGTATTACAGTAAGTACTAAATATGACAGAAATGGAATGTAGCTGCACTTCTGTCCAACAGCTACAGCTGAGTTTGAATTATGGAGTTAATTATTCAGTGGAATTAAATAACACCTATTAAGTTCACTATCCTGTGAAAGCCACTAAGGTTTTGTGTGTGAGAAAATCATTTACTACCCAAGCTCTTTAATTAAAGCATCAATAATCATGATCTCCACCTGAAATTTCGTCATCTCTAAAAGTCACCCCTATGTCACAACTAAGATGCAGAAAAGCATAAAATCAAGCAGTGCTGGCATTATTTAGACTGTAATACAAATAAAATAAGATTGAAACCAACACAAATCCAAACTTCATAAGCAGAAATCACTTAAAATAAATCTATATTGTCCAAATAAGAGATAAAAAGCTGGGAAAAATGCTTGTTTATTCTCTTTCAAGAATAAAACAAGCTCTAAAGCAGCTGAGAATTTCAGAGGTTTTCCTCAGGATAATCACAGGTAAAGCCTAAGTTTTCATGGAATAACAGCAGAACCAGTCAGACCAGTAGCACACTAAGACAGTCAGACGCCTCAGGAATCAGCAGAAGGTCATTTTGGACAAAGATATTCAGCACATGCTACAGTGACATCAGTATTGAGATCGAGATCTTCAAAAGGGCTTTCCCCAAGTAATGAAATGCATGAAAGAGCTGTGGTTTTCCAGAGGGACCCTCCAGCAGCCAGGAGACTGCAATAGATTACCGGGGTATTTAGGACTGACCTTTCACAAGCACCATCAAGCACAGCAATAAATCAGAGCCTTAATCCCCTTCCACCCACGCACACAACACCCAAGACTAATCCAAAATATTGAAACAGAGTTGCAATAAAACTTCTGTCATGGAATCTAAACCAGTAAAGGCAAATATCTGAGAAGGGCGGCAGCCAAGTATTTTATATTTCAACCAAAATTTACTAACCTCTATTCTTATTACTGTCTCTGACATGAACCAGAAAACTTCCCCAGGAAGTGACTTAGAGGAAAAACAAACCCCAAACCAAACACGTGCCCCCCCCCAGAACTGGGGGCTGAACAGGTTACTGGGCTGGGAAGGGTGTTCTGGGGCAGTGGCAGAGCCCAGGGTAAAAAGCCTCCATTTCTCATTAAATCAGCAGTCACTCTGCTGGAAAAGTGGTATTTTCAATGCGACTTGCGTTTCCAAGTTGTTATTTAAAACATCTTCCCTAAAACCACAGAAGTTTCAGGAGCACCAAAAAGCTGTGTGTAATCAAGAGACCTCACGAGCCCACACTCAGCACCCAGGAGTGAAAACTCATTAATGCATCACCCTGGCACTAGCAAAGCACCAGAGAACTTCCTTTAGACACAGAACTGAAAGTTTAAGAAGTTTTTGAATTGCAGTGCTGGATGATTTTATGTATTTGCATTAAGGCTTGTTGCTTACTTGAGGAGAACTAACATGCACATGCCTAAACCACGGGGACCAGGAACATTTCGCCATTTCACACCTCAAAAATTACGGCACAGATTCTCCTAGAGCAGAATATCCAATGGCATGAATATGCAAAATTAGGTACATTAAAAAAAAACCTTTTAAACTGAAGAGGTATAAAATAATTGTAAAGAAGAAGAACAAGTTACTTATCATTTGTAGGCATTAAAATGACTGAAATCCACCCAGACTTTACAGAAGAAGTCAACTCTGATATTGTAACCAAAAATAAACTGATGTTTTCACAATTTTCTCCAAATATTTCTAAGAGTTACTTTCCCCTGTACCTGGGACTATCAAACATACCTGAAAGCATTTGAAAGGCAAAAATTTAACATGACATACCTGCTTTCTTCTTTGAACATCATGAGAACCAAATATGCTTCTCCCAAGAGAACATGTAGCAAAGGTCTCCTGGCTTTGAACCCATCTGAGCAACCACAGAAAACAAAATTCACTCCCCACTGGCACAGTTGTTGGGGTCACACACATCTAGTGCTCTACTGGGAACTAGACTGGGCTCTTTAAAAAGTATGACTTCAAAATATATATTCTAGAACTGCTTTCTGAGTATCCTTTTTAGCACCACAAGTAGCTTTGAGCTTAAAAACGAAAATTTCTCCAATACAAATGTTTCAGGCATGGTACTCCAAGCCCATAAAAACTCTGGTCTAGTTCTAAGGGAGCAATTCCAACAACCACCAAAAGCTGAGCACAATTCTGGGAAAGGGCTGCCTGAATTTATCCCCTCCAAAAAGGAAATCAGGCAATCACATAATGGAGACAAAAGCCTGCACCTGAGAATGGCCAAGCCTTCACTTCTCAGGTGATTTCTCCTGCTGATCTGATAGGAGGGTTTTATCACCAGCAGATCATCTTCCATAATTAAACAGGAATTCAAACATCACAGGCAAACTTTGGGTGGCAGTGGGTTCATCACCCTGAGAATCAGCCTCCTTCTATCATTAGCAAGCTCATTATTTACCCTTCCTGAATACATTTCCTTGTTAGCAGAGATCTAAAAGTGGCTTCTTGCATTCAGCTGAAATGCTCGTAGCCACACCCCTAAAGCTGAGTTCATACCAGCTCTAAAACACATCAACCCCCCCAAAAAAAACCCCAAAACATAATCAATAACCCCCAAATCCACAGTCAATAATTCAACAGGGAAAGGAAAGTATTTGCTGCATTCAAAACAAATCAAGGCTCAGCTCCACGTCTGAATAAGCCCAGAAAAGAGCAATATAACATCTAATGAGGCACTTGGCAAATTACACACGGTGTTCCTTATTTTGGAGGGAAATGTGGCATAAACAGAAACATGGAATTCTCCAAAGGATGACGTTTCACAGCTTGTGCATTAAAAATAATGTCCAGCAGAATTCTGCAGATATGGAACAAAATGTCAGTCGGATTTGCCCAAATTGTCTGCAGATGTTTGCTGGCCATGCAATCAGCCACAACCAAAATGGGATTTAATTCAGCCTTGAAAAATCAATTACACAGGACCCCTGTCCTCCTCTGCTCCTGAAAAGATGCCAAAGCTCCCTGTTCTGGTGTTATTTTCACTCATAAATTCCCATTAGCCTTGTAAAAAGCTATTTATTCCTGAAATTTTTGTATTATATCTGACTCCAATTCCTTACTTGTATCTTCATGTGTGTGGATCCCACAAAACCTCTGGAATAATCAGAATCTTCACATCATGGTAGCAATTTCAATCTCTTTTCTACCTTCTAGTAAATTGCAAAGCCAGAATAAATTTAAGTGTATCCACAACAATATGCTATAAAAAGGAGATCCTGGAGTCAGCCTGTCCACAGACCCCTTCAAAAGGGGCCCAATATATTGGCAATTATTCTATTAATGATTAACATTTGCTGCATTTATATAGAATTAAATATAAATGCATACATCATCTTAGGAATGGTGTTTTTTAAGAGTATTCACCGTTCCAATTCTCACACCTTGACCAAACCCAAGAGAACGTACGGACTGCAAGTGCCAAACGCTGGTCTTTAGTAATTAATAATGAAATAATTGAAGCATTTTTTAATGTGAAAATACAGCATTGTGTCACTGGCACACAGCGAAAAGCTGAAAGGAATTTTCCTTAAGGGAATCCATTTTTAGAACCATTTTATTCTGCTTTTAGGTCAAAGTAGATGATTCACACCAAAAATGTAAACACTTAATGTTTCTATTTTCGCAGGGTACTTAATAATTTCCATTAATCAGGCCAATCACAAAAAGGTACAGAGGTAAAATTTCGATGCTATAATTTCATATGCCAAAATGTCATTTTAAAATGAAGAAGTGTAGTAAATAAATCCACATGCAGCTCAAAAACTCTTCTCTTTCTAGATTGAGAAGGTTTCTACCCCATCTTCTATAAAACATAGAATGGGGACCGTGTTTCTTCCGATTCCACATGCTGTTCAAGAACTCAGATAATAACGAAAATATATGAATCCCTCTTAGTTAACAAAATAAGAGTTTTATTCAGCCAGTAATTTTTTCAGCAAGACTGATTTTGGAATTTTAACACCATAAAAACCGCTTATAAACAGCATTAATCGCTATTTGTTTTTCCTTCAACAACTGGCCAAGTAATTTGCTTTCCTTAATAAAAGTCAGCTTTGCCAGATATGGCTTGAATTAAAAAAATATGGAGGAGTAGAACTATTCTAGCTGATATTCTGCATATCTTAGCAAAATTTGAATTCATATTTTATGTTCTGGATAAATCTGCATTCAGAAAATGCATTAAAATGAGCAAATATCTGCTCATTCCTCTTTGCAGCCCTTCAGATTGAAGCCAACACCCCTCTGCAGTTGCTTTAAAATCTACATTTTGTTGTTTAGTTTCAAGCTACTTTAAAGGTAACCCGAAAATTTAAGCAAAAAAACCAGCTAAAAGTTAAAAAGACAACAGGGAAAAGTTATGTTTCCTTTAGAATTCCTCTGCAATTAAGTCTATAAAAATACCAATGGGAACAATTGCATGACTAGTCAAAACTCAACCCTTTTCCCTTGTTAATTTAGTGTGTTTACAGAGAAAACACCATAATCCATGAAAACAGAAGCGGATTTTTGAATTCCCGACTCAGAAATGAAAACAAATCATATCTATATCTATATATATAAATATAATAGTTCTTGTTGGAGGCCTGGGAGCAGAGCTGTGCTCCAAACACACCTCCATTTCTCCCAGTGTTGTCGTTCCAACCCCCTCTGAGAGCACGCTCGTGCAGCACGGCTGGCACCAACACAGAGGGAAAAACTGGAGCATGAATAACTCCCGACTCACAAAGCCATTAAGGCATCACCACCGTCTCCTAACTGGGAGCAAGTTTCCGAGATCTTTCAGCAAATATGTAGGTCAGCATCTGTCACTCAGAGCCCCACCTGACAAAGCTTCTCCCAGGGAATGTTCGAAGCCGGGTTTGTCAGCAGGGCCTGGTGCGGGGGGATCAAACAGCGCAAAATGTTGACACTCGGCTCAGTTATCCTCACTGAACACATGGCGGATTATTCCCCTTCTTCTTTCCTCCCCCCCCACAAAAAACATCCCTCGTAAAAAAATCAGCAGGAATACGGAGTGTTTGCTGGTTGGGACCGAGCTGGGCTCAGTTTTCTGTATTTCACTTCTGCGCCAATGTGATGATCTTTATTTACTACGAACAAATTGGAACACAACCGCTGATGGTAGAAAACTAGGAAGTTTCACTGAATGCAAAGCACTGGATAAATTCAGTTCTTGATATTAAAAAAAAAAAGGAGGCTTTCAAATGTAGTTTTGATTGAATCTCTCAGTGTTCACTGAACCTCTTGAATAAGTGAAATATTTTTTTTATTGACTGTGAAAACACAAGACTGAGATGCCAAGCAAATAAAGAGAAACTTGTTACAATCATGGTGTTCGAATTAATATTTCATTCACATGAGAGACCTCCTTGTTTCAGACCAGCAAGACTGGAACAATTCTACTACCAGGACTCTGGTCTGGTAATAAGTCCTTAGGATTGAGGGAAAAAGTTGCCAGGGAGGAATGCAGTGACTTTCTGATCATAAAAAGTGGAATTATTCCCAAGAGATCAGTTCACAGGGAAGATGTAAAATTACTACCACCATAAGCAAATAAAACTTTCCTCTGTTTTAAGTGGTAGAGAACTTCTGGACTAAAAGAAATGAAGGCTGCACTCTTAATTCCCTGCATCTGTAGGTTCATGAGTCATGTATTCCTGGAAATCGTTGCTCTGGTGCCTGCAATGGAGCCTTGAAATAAAGTGAGTGAGCTTAAAAGCTGTCTGGGACCAGAGAACCAACCTTGTTGTTGTGGGTTGGTTCACTTTGCTGCCTGTGGATTTATCTCAAGTTGGATTTGAGGGCACTGTGCTGCAGTTTTCACTGCAGACACTCCATTTATTTTTACATTATCCTGCTTCCTTCCTGAATGCTCAAAGCAAAACAAGAACATTTCTAAATTAACTGAAAAACAGACCAAAGCAATCCCTAATGCCAAGACCAACCTCAGAAAAACAAGATGTTCACCATCAAGAGGAGATGCTGTCAACAACGCTATTGACAGTGGTTTAAAGTGTTGAATTTGTCTATTTTATCTTTACAGGTTGTACAGGATTCAAGATTAATTTGTAGGAGTATTTCTCTGAGTAGCATGGTTAGAGGGTCAGTAAAAGAGTTTGGCCTTTGGTTGCAATTGGAAGATTTTCTGCACAGCAAAATCTGGAAACACTTTGGGAGCAACACTGAAATCCTGTATAGCCCTCACTCTGTTATCGGTGAGTGTTTGCAGACAAAAGCGGCCCAGCTATTTGTTATGCCCTTTGCCCAATGACAAATATCCCACTCTAAATTCCTGGCAGGACTCCTGGCACGTGCTCCCACACAGGAACAGCTTCGGTGCTGATGGACCAGTCTGAGCAAAGAGCAGGATTTTGTCCTGGAAACGATTCTGCTGCTACAAACTCCTGAGCAGGTTATTTCCTTATAGGAATGCTCACACTATGGCAGAATAACAGAACAATCGCATCCAGATAATGTTGTCCCTATAAAAAGGAATAACTATCCAGGATGCAAACTGGACCAATGCAACGTGTTCCTTTGAAATTCCAAGCCATGTGGTAAAACAGCTCTTTTTTTCCTCACATGAATATGTAACTAATATCTCACCTAAATCGTCTCCACCCCACACATTTTGACCATGACTTGTTTGTTTAGAAGTGTAATCTTTTTACTTACACAGAAAAATAACGGGCATAAGGTTAATATTCAAAACCTGCTGGATATGCCCCGGAAGCTCCTCTTTAAACACTATATAATCAGGCCTTTGCTTGATCTCATTTCCCTTTTTTTTTTCCTCCATCCCAAGCCTCCTTTCAAGTGTTAGACAAATCTCCTCCAGTCTAACATCAAAACATGCTGACAGGAATAAGACTGCAAGGCTGCTGAGCTCCTCTCAAGCAATGCCACCCATTGATCCATGAATAAATGTTCCAGCTTCAAGGCACATCTCTGCTGTAAAGTTATCTCTCTGGAGATTCAAAGAAGAGCTCCTTGTCTGGTGCCCGAAGATCTGAAAACCTGCTGTAGTAACTGGGGGATTCAGAAACTTGGCATCGTGGTTTGCAGCATTTGGCAGGATTTACCCTCATTCTCTCATGAAATAGCAGTAGAATTTTACAAGAATCACCCAGAAGATTTAAGCACTCTGTTTTCACATGTTGGCCTTCTGCTGCCAGGTTAATAATTGGTTGAAATAAAAAACTCACCTTGTTTTCAACCACTACGTTATATGTTATAATTATGAACCAAAGTTAAAAAGGTCTTGCTTTCATTTTGCTAACAAATACTTTTTAATGATATTGTACCAATGCTTTGCCTAAAAAAGTAATAGAGCACAATATTGCCTACAATATTCAAGGAGTATTGAAGAAGATGTAACTGAAATTCTGAATTCAGAAAATCTTTGAGACATTCTCTAACAATAAAGGTTTTCAGGTGTGTGCCTTTGGTTTCACTGCCACATAACGAATACAACTTAAAATATGCAACTTCTGCCATTTTGCCCCAAAAGCCACTGTGAAGGAGTAGCCTAGGTTAATGCTCAGACTGTGTTAAAATCCCAACCCAAGATTAGCTCCTGGAAACCAAGTCTATCTAGCACAAGTGGTCCTGAATCACCTTCCACATTAAATGTGGAGTAAACTTGTTTTCAATCTCTGTGGCATTCACAGTTTCAAACACTCCCTACCATCGAGATATACAGGCTGAAAAAATGCTAAAACATCTACTCTTAAAGTGACTATCTACAACAACAACATTTTCCTGAAATTTTATGGCACTATTTTATTTTGGGTCAAGTGTTTGTAAGCAAGGCTGAATGAGACTGTCTGAAAAGAAAAGGGGAGGAAGAAGAAAAATAACAAATGCAACTGTTCTCCTGACTGAACCTTATCTGAAGAGCTGTGATGAATGCTGCTATAATATATCAAATGCCAGTTAACAATAGTCTGCTGCAAAAGAGCTGGCTTTGGGAGATATTTACTCACGTCATTCTTGGCAAGCACTCAAAGTATGAGTCAGTCCTGGAACATTTATACTACTGGTTACCGTTAAAAAGAGATCCAGGTCTGACTATTAATACCCAACTCACTTTTAAAAATTGGTTTTCTACATGGCCGTTTCTTAAATTCTGGTGTTTAAAATGTATTTAATTTCTTTTTAAGGAAAAGGTGCTGTCTTGGAAGCAAGAGCCTATTTGTGAAGCAAAAAGAGCGACGTGCGCTGACTGAGCCCGATTCAAATGTATCTGAGCTAAACAGTGGAATTGAAATATTGGCTCAAACTAAGCTGCCAACCTGTTTTTGACAGAGGTTTCAGCTCAATTCCCTCACACCTTCTCCAACAGCTGCTATATTTGCAAGAACTGTCATTAGTTTTTCAGTGGAAAATGACTGTAAAATCTGTTCTGAAATCACACCAAGCTGCCAGGACCCCAAACGCAACCACCTTGCAATTACCTGAAGTAACTGAGAGTTCTGGTAACACAAATTAAGCGAGAAACCAGTGGTTCCACAAACACAGATATAATAAACTGCAGAGAGCGGGGAAGCACCAGGCAGGTGGAGGACTGGGAGGGCAGAGATCCCACAGGGAGCACCGACCTGGGTCCCGGCAGTCCCAGATCGCGGCTCCTCCGCTTCCAAACCCACACAGCTCCAAGGGAAGCAGCTCCACGGAGCTGCACCTGCAGCCTCAATAACTGAGAGGTGATTGCAGATGGAATCAAAGAAAACGAGCAGCTTTTACTTTCTGCAGAGCTATTTATCACAAAAGCCTGACTGCGGTGCATATGGATTGTAATGGACTAGGGAGGGAGTGGAAAATAATGGACCAGTGCTTCCCTCAAAAGCTTAAAGTAATTTGATTCCAACTTGAATATACCTCATCATTTCCTAGAAAGTTATACACAGGAAAATTTGCAGCAAATGTGGAATTTCAAATGTGATTTGGAATTTTGTTCCATCACATTCTCCAAGGACATTAGATAATGATAGTTATTTGTATTTGATATATGAACAAGCAGGCACATACCAAACATACTGAGGCTGAATATAGGCATTTTTTCAGTCAATAATATCCAAGGGAGAAATTGCAAGTACTTCAGTGAGCTGTTCCTTTTGGCAGAAGGCACATAAAACTGTTGGGAAGAAGATTACAGCAGGAAATCAAGGTGTGGATGAGGTTAGAAGTGAGTGTGGGGTTTGTGGGCACTTACTCAATCTGTGTTCAGTTTAAGAAACTAAACAGACAAAGCGGCATGACTGACTACTCTGGTCTTAGCAGCTCCTCATCAATATTTGGAAAAAACCAGCAGCATCTCCTTCACACATGTAAATATATCCTCGTCCTCAGACACAGACCTGAGTTTCCTCCCTCAGCCCTCCGCCCCAGACCTGAGGAGGAAGCACTCGGGAAGGCAGCAGGAGTTCCGCCGGCTCACTGGCTCCAGGTCCCGCCATCCCGTTTTTTCTCACATTCCCGTTCTCCTCCGCCATCCCACCACCCTCTCTCCTGCCCCTCCAGAAACATTCCAGCCCCTGGAGCACCACATCACGTCCACTGCACCCTCAGCACGCTCAGCCCGTGCCGCAGCCCCCCGTCCTGAGGCTCAGCCGTGCTTCCCAACCTGCCCCCTCACATTCCCACCTCACCCTCCGGGCACTCCTGGCCCTCCAAACCCACCTCTCAGCAGCTGAGACCCCTCATCGCAGCACTGTTTTCTGAGGAGAGGGTGCTGGTCCCTGGGTGGTCCCAAGGGTTCATGGAATGGTTTGTGTGGAAGGGACCTTAGAGATCATCCAGTTCCACCCCATCATGGGCAGGGACACCTTCCACTAGCCCAGGTTGCTCCAAGCCCCGTCCAACCTGGCCTTGGACACTTCCAGGGAT
>JAWMRA010000146.1:1865280-1891424 GCA_035584735.1 Pseudotriccus pelzelni | reverse complement strand
AAATAAAATAAAATAAAATAAAATAAAATAAAATAAAATAAAATAAAATAAAATAAAATAAAATAAAATAAAATAAATAAAAATCAAGCCAATTATTTTAATGTGGTGCAGTTTCAAAGTTGGTCTGGGGGGTTTCTATGGTCACAGACCTGTGTTTATAAGTTTGGTCTTGCCCCAGCAGTTAAAGGGGAGCCTGGTGACCAGTAGGAAAGCAAGAGCTCATTCCCCACATTCCATTAGCTCCGTAATTCCACATTAAATGATGGGTTTAGTGCCATATGGGGGAGTCTGATAGGAAGAAGAACAGGGCAAAAAGTGGATATATGCACACACATACACATAAATGAACCTATAAAAGGGAAATAGGTATAAATACATGTATATTTTGCACAATTAACCTGCCTGGTTCCCTTTAGGCAATGACGGGTTTTGATGAAGTGAAGCGAAAATGTTGAAACCTTTGCACCGATTCCTCCTGCTGTTCAGCTTTGCTTCGGTCTGGATTTGGGGCTGGGATTTTTTTATTTTTTATTTTTTTTTATATTTTAACTTGAACTCCACGGAGAGCCTCCCTGCAATTCTAATTTTCTGGAGCCAGCCTGGAAACCACAGAGCAGAATTCTTTCCAGGCGCTCTGACTTTCAACACGTAACCCAAATGACAATGCTGCTTTTACCTAATGGTCTAAACATCTTAAGCATTAAATGAGGGATAAATCTGCCATGAGGTCAAGAGTTAAAAACTCTGAAGTGAAGGAGCGTTGAGAGCGTGCACGTGAAAGACGGAGTGGGGGGAATATGATTTCCATGCATCCATTTGCTTTTTGGATCACGATTCCGCTGGCAAAAGTGCTCTGGATTTGTGTTGCTGCTGCTCCAAGTTCATCTCAAACCACAGAGCAGAAAGGTCCTGGTGTTCATCTGCTCGGCCTTCACCTGGTTCTGAACGTGAAAAGCCAAATTGAGTTTTCTTGGGCAGAATAAATCCGCTAAAATTTGCCTTTTTGAGTGTCAATATTTCAACAACTGCAGGAGCTCCGACCAAGATCCTTTCACACATTGAAAAAAAAAAAGACTTTGGAAAAGACAGACTTTTGCTCCAGAGAGAGAAAAAAAAAGAGTGAGAAAAATTAGGGTTTTTTAATTGTAAGAAGTACAATAAAGGTGAAATAAAATATCTCTAAAACAACGCAGATCTGTGAATTCTGCTTCAGTGAGAATTTGAACATTGACTTCCCAGCAGGGCTCAAATTAAAAGGTGGTTCCACCAGCCCTGGTTCATTAGAATTTATGATATAAATCAATTATCACTCCCAGGGGCAAGTTTTTCTTTTCCCACGAGTTCTGCTCGCGCTGAAACTTTCTAGGAAAGGCAGCACATCTGAAATGTGCTGTCTGAAATTAAAAGCTTGCCTAAAATTAACACCAGGCGCGTGTTTTTTGGCGGGGGGAGGTTTCAATCTTGCTCTCAGTTTAAGGTTCTAATCCAGAGAAATTCAGCTCGGGGCAACCTTTTTTCCACCTTCCAGCGCTGACTTCGTGCCCAGCTGAGCCTTTCCACGCCCATCCTGACCCCACACCAGGTCCCGACACACCTCGAGCGTGAATCTCTAACCGTGGGGTGCGTTACGATTATCCAGAGTGAATTTAAGGGATCCCGGCTGGAAACCGCCCCAGTGTAAGGAATTTCAGGTCGATCTCATTAGGCCTTGGACACGAAGATGGGGCCAGGCTGAGTCAGGAGTTGACTGGAAGGTGGATGCCCGACAGACCCAACCACAACGGGAAGCGGTGGTGGGAATTCGGGAGGCGCTGCTTTTTCCAGGGCCTGTGTCCGTGCTCCTTTATTTTTTTTCCCCCTCAGGAGGAAAACGGGCTGGACACGTCGCTGCTGAGGTGTCGCAGCTGGGGACTCGCTCGGTGTGGGGCTACCCCGAAGCGAAGGAGAAGGAGCGAAGGATCATTTCCACAGGAGGTCAAAGCACCGCAATCCACTCCCTCATCATTTTATTCCAGCAGCGCTCTGGCAATGCCTCTGCCTTCTCCTGCAGTGCCTCAGGTGATCACAAGGAATATTTCAACCTTTGGGTGATCAAAAGGAATAATTCGACGCCGAGTTTTGGAGCCAGCCAAGGATTTGTCTCGGAGGAGAACGTTCTCAGCTCCTAATTCCCGCGGAGGGTTTGAAGCCGTTTCCTTCGCGTTTTCCTCGCTGAAGATTCCGGTGGTGAATTGTCACTGACCAACCCCAAGCAGCTGTTTAATAAAGGAATGAGCACTTCAGGAGTTCCACTGGCACTGGGGAGTTCACACCGAGGCCTTTTCAGGAGTGGCAGGGAGGAGAAATGAGCAAACGTTATTTCAGGGAGCAAAAAGGTCGAAGCTGCTTCGCTTTTACAGGGGAGGCAAATCAGCGTTTGCTGTTTTTCCAGCTTATTCAGACATAAATGGTTCTGCTTCTAAAGACAAAGGGTTTCCTGCGAGCCAAGAAAATGATCTTTTGCCTCGTGTGTTTCACATAAAATAACGAACCAAAAAAAATTAATCCCGCTTGGGCACCTCCTACAATATTCTGAATTCGTTATTGCTCAATCTTTAATTTCTTTGAGAATGCAAAGACTTTTGGGAGGAAACAAACTGGAAAAGCATTTTCCAGCAATCCTAGAAGGAAATGATGGGGAAAGCTCAGTGAAAAACTATGGGAGCTGCATGGGTGGGACTTGGATGGAGAGGACACCCCAAGAATGAGACAGGAACGTGAAATTACTTCACTTTAAAACCAAAAATCAGCACTTTTGGACAGGATTTTGTCTGCAATACCAGGTGTTAACCTTGGTTCACCAAGTTCTCTCATCCCTTCATTGGAATCATTGTCCTGGTGTAGGAATTTTCTGTTTAGAGATGGAAATAGTGGAGAACCAAGAGGAATCCGGTGAAAGTGTCTGCTGGAGAGGGCAGGGATGGGAAGAGGGAATGGAAAAAACCCTGGAGTGGGCAAAGTAAATGAAGCTACAGGGGGCAACTTTGATTAATCACATGGTTTTAAACAGCAAACGCAGCCAAACATTATTCCAAATCTTTTCTGTAGGAAAAGAGGGATCAGCCAGAAAAGATCTGAACTTGAAAGCTTTGGGTGTTTTCTGCCCGACCTCTAAAATCTGGGCTTGGAACATCTCCGAGTTCAAGTGAGAAGGAGACAAGATGTCAACTGTCCAAAGTTCACACATCTCAGGGAAACGACAACCAGAAGATGACAGGGATGGAAATCTGGGGTCTCAGCACCACAGAAGAAGATTTCTGGGCATTCCTTTGGAACTGTCCCGAGAGGTGTGGAAGGAGGAATCACAGGATGTCAACACCAAACCCACGTCATGTTAAGCACATTTCCCAAATGTCACAGGACTTTCTTCAAGCTGAGCTGGTCATGTAAACTTCCTGGAAAACCACTGGAAAGAAGCACATCTCCAAAGGTTGCTTCTTTTTAGTGACATTTGGTCTCTACTGGAAGTTCAGAATATTCACCTTCTGGACACGTTTGTCTCTCCATGGAACATCCAGGAAGCTCAAACAACAAACTTGGCATGGATCTTGACCAAAAAAAATGGAAATAGAAGAATTGTCATTGCAGGTTTCTGAATAAAGTTGCTAAAATGCTTTATTTGCAAGCTCAGCAACACAGCAAGAAGTTAAAGGAGTTCTGCTCACTTGCCTTTCCCCAAAACCCAACTTTTTTTTTCCTGAGAAACACAAAATGATATAGAATTATTTTTTGTTGACTTGATTTGCTCTACCAGCAAATCTCCAGCCAAAAATACTCATAATCGAGTTTAAAAAAGTTACAGCCTCTGTTTACTAAAAAAAAAAAAAAAAAGCCAACTTGTTTTGAACTAAATCATCTCTGACAGAAACATTTGGGCACGAAACACAAAAAAAATGAAATTTATACTGAACACAGAAAGAGGAAAGTGATAAAGGCAAAATACAGGCAGGAAAAAGTAGCCATCGTATAAGAAAAACAGCTATGAAGAATGTCCCAAAACTATCTTGACCATCAAGAATGGCCAAAATTGACCCACGGGAGCTCAACTGGCAGCTGTTTTACAGGCTGTAGAAGCCCCAGGCTGAGCATCTCCAGGTTGGGCTGGTCCTGGAGGTCAGGAAACAGTCTCACTTCTGGGACTTTCAGGTGTCACATCCAGCAGTCTCGAAAAATAGGTTCATAGGTCAAGGACTGCAGAAGGGAAGGTGTCAATCTTTCTTTGAGCCCCACCCTTCTTACCGATTTAGGACACCGAAGGAGCAGAATGGAAAAGTTTGGAGGCCGAGAGGACTGTGATGGTTGCGTGGGAGGTTCAGGGGATCGGAGGAGAGAAGTCCATGTCACTCAGCAGGAGGAGTGGAAGGAGGCCCAGGCCAGTTCAGGGCAAAGTCTGGGGGCCGTGTTATTGGAGACGGGGCAGAGGGATGGCAAAGGCGGCTTCAAGTTACCTGGGCAGAGTGGAAACTGCAACAGCACCGCGGAAAAACCTAATCTGGGCCAGCTGAGAAGGCAGTTTTTCACCTTCACCTTCCCTTTGCATTGTCACCACTGGACTAGTGCCATAAATAAACACACAGGGTAAGAGCACCCTCGAGGTTTGGGGATCCCTGACGGGCCAGAACGGTGTGAGTTCAACCTGAACGGCACCAAAAGAGCCAGCTGAGGAACACGACCTTTGAATGTGACTTGGCACAGCCAGGAGCACACTATCAGTGTTCCTGGAAATCAGCTTGAATTAAATTGCAGCTCTAATCTAAAAAGCCACCGTTTTATTGCTCCGAGGTCGGAACCTCCCGATGGCTCCGCGGGGGAAATGCGTTGGAGCTCTCACGTAGCCAGGACACATCTGCCCCAGCTGGTTTCTTCTGGGGCCTCAGGGGTGAAATCCATCTTTAAAGAGCCTCTGAAGAAATTGGATTGGCATTAAACTGGATTTTCATCCAGTTCTCTGCATCCAAGGGTCCATTGATGAGTCTCAGATGTCTCTCCAAAGCCAATCTTAGATGTCTCTTCAAAGCCGATCATCTGCAAGTCTCCGGTCAGTGGAAAGGTTGGAAGGCTCATCCCACATATTTTAGGTTCAGATTAGTACCTTTTTAGCTTTTTCCACTGGTGCAGAGAGCTATGTTGACCAGACACATAAATTTTAAAGTAAGCAATTAGGTGAAATAATAAATCCGTTTTAGGGCAACGTGGAGCCCTTTTTCTTCAGCACTGAAAGCTTTCAGGGTCACGTTTTCAGGTGGTCCTGATCAAGAGCGTTTTACACGTAATGAAGACGAATAATCTTAATGAAGATGAATAGTCTTAACGAAGATGAATAATCTTATGTAAGCGCAAAGGAACTGAGACTCCAGGTGAGGTTCCACACGTCACGACTCAAACAGCAAACGTCTCCACGGTGACGAGAACAGAACTCACCAAATGCTCCTCTTGCTGAGCGAAGGAGGGAGGGACAGACTCGGCCTTTCTGCAGCTTCACGTGACTGTAGAATCACATTTCTGGGTGCTGGATGGCATCAGCTTCATCAGCTCTGAAGGTCTCAGTCCGTGTAGCCACACACTGACACGTTTTGAACCGTCAATTTTTACCCTCCCTTTTCCCCACAAGTGACTAATTTGGAAAAACACTTTTGTTTTTGCCCTCGGGTACCTTGCAAACCAAGCCTTTCCATTTGCTCCCACTGGAACTGGGTGTAAACCCCTGGGCCTCTTCCATCACAGATTACTGAACCTCCTTTGAGGGAAAATCTCTTCGTAATATGCTTCATGTGAATATGAGGGAAAACTTGTTTACTTGGAGGGTGACAGAGCACCAGAACAGGCTGCTCAGAGAGGTTTTGGAGATATTCAGATCACACCTGGACATGTTTATGGGCATGCTGTTCTAGTTGAACCTCCTTTAGCAGGAAAAATGGACTGGATGATCTCCAGGGGTCTCCTCCAAACCCAGCCATTCTGGGATTGTGATTTGGGGAAAACAGCTTTAGTTTTTCTGAGACTGAGTCAACAGTGTACAGGAAAATCTCTGGAACACATGAAGGTTTGGGACATGATGTCTTCAGGGCTGACCCATATTCCCTGTAAACAATGGGCTTATGGGTTCATTTGGTCTCTAACAAACACCTCCCTTCAGCTTCCCCCTAAACTTCCAAGGTCATATTCAAGCATCCTTTGACCTTCAGGCTACATGAGGAAAAGTTGTTGCCCGGAGCTCAGGTGAGCATAAACATCATCCAAACCCACATTCAGTCCCAGCACAACACACGGAGGCTGCACAGATCATGTCTTGGGAGTTAAAGGGCACAGACTGGCACAGGTTGCCCAGAGAAGCTGTGGCTGCCCCTGGATCCCTGGAAGTGTCCAAGGCCTGGCTGGAGCAACCTGGGCTAGTGGGAGGTGTCCCTGCCCATGGAAAGGGTTGGAATGAAATGATCTTTAAGGTCTCTTCCAACCCAAACCATTCCACGACTCCATGATTTGGTGCTGGGTAGAGCAGATAAGTGAAGGGTCTCTCACCCCACTACCCCCCCCCAGTCACCTCAGGGAAAATGTGAGACGAGACATCAAAGAAAAAAATGTTTTCTTTGGAGATTTGGGGCTAAATTCCTTTGTACAAAGGTGGGAGCCTACTGCTGTCTGGAAAACCTTCTGAGCTCTGGGTTTAACTCCTGAGGGGACTGAAAGTCCGTTTCAAAGACTTTTAAGGAGGAAATATTATAAGGTGCTCAGGAATATTCTCCATCCTGTGTGTCTTCCCCTGGGGCTTCTCACACAACTCTCAGCACCTGAGTGAAACCCCCAAGGCAGGATTCACCTTGCAGACCAAGTTGTCCCCGTTTCTGTGCCTCCACGTGGAGTGGGTGTCCAAGGTGCCACAGAAGTCAGGGCAGGAGGTGACTGGAGACCAGGAGATCTGCTCCAAGACACCCACTCACCGAGTGTTCGTGTTCTCAGACTGGCACTGGCTCCTCTTCCTCCTTCACCTTCCCAAATCCTCAGCAAACACCCCCCCCCCCAGCAGGCTGGGGGCAATAATCTCTTGATTGCTGCAGACCTGTCCACCCAAGGACCCACTGGAAGGGCGTTTGTCCTCCCCACACCTCCCCAGCCCCCCTTTCTTAGCATTGTTTCCTAATTGCGTGCAGATTTGGGAGCAATAACCCCCCTCTCCTTCACTCCTCTTCCTCAGCTCCTAATTGATCAGACACTGAACAGCTGCTGGCTATTTTCTCTTCCCCAGAAACGCGCAGTAATTGTATGTATGGGCTCCAAATCCCTAAACATTTGGAAAGGAGAAGGACTTGAACAGGAGCCAGGTCTTTTTTCAGCGCTGGTACCAGCAGCAGTGGCATTTAAATCGTGTCGGGGGGCCAGGGAGGGTGGGGGTTGTCGAATTTGCTGAGATTCACTTGGAGAGAGGGGCAGGGGGGGGAAGAAAAAGAAAGAAAAAATGCTCAAGAGAATAAAAAAGCTGAAACCAGCAATCAGCAAAGCGAGGCAGCTCGAAGAGTTGGAGTCCATCCCAGCTCCAGAGCAGGGAGATTACTCCCTGAACCAAGGGGCATTGTTCCTATCCACGCTCACCCCCGTTTCCCAAAGTGCCAAGTGGGGCAGCTTCATCCCAATTTAACCTGAGGGTTCTCCATTGCCACGTGCAGGTCCTGCTGTAATCTCTTGGAAGAGGGAGGAGCGTCGGGAGAGGCAACTCTCAGCTGTGTTGGAGGCATTTCTCCTGCTCCTTCTGCTGTGTGGAAAGCCTAAGCCAAGAGCTCCTCGCTAGGACATCCCAGTTCTGTGCCAAGAGTGGGGGAATCCAAGTCATGCATTTGTGACAAAGCAAACATCACAGCTCTGAGAATGACAAATCATTATCAAATCATTATCAAATCATTATCAAATCATTGTCACACATACAATGTCATGCACTTGGCTAATTGACCCTGCCTAACATCAAATCTCCTAAAAATCAGCAGTGGATTTGTTGGGGGAAATACAAGAAGCAGATTAATCAGGCTAAAAGCGAAACAAATTTCACCTCAGAAATACTCCTGAGTTGTTCCACAAGAGTTTTAATTCACAAGCATTAAGTCATGACCTCACTATCTGCTTGTCCAATATTAATATTAGAAATGATGCAAAAGCCAGAGCTCCCACTGCAGTGGGACACACCTCAGGCATCTGAAGGGATCATCTGCCCTAACCTAAGCCATCCATGATCCCTCTCTATCAACATCCAAACACGTCCAGAAGGTGATTTGTCACATTTCTAGTGGCACAGGTTGGTTTAGTTTAGCTGAAGACCAGGTGGTTAACTAGTCTAGCTGAAGCTTAGTTGAGAGGAGACTCAGTAAGGAAATAAGTAAATGGCTAAAATTTGGGGACGTGAGTTCCACTCACTTCTCATTCTACCTCAGCATTTCAGCTGTGGAATTATCACACATGGAATCCCAGAGCCATGGGATCCCAGGATGGTTTGGGTTGGAAGGGACCCAAAAGACCATTTAATTCCAACCCTTCTGGAAGGGACACCTTCCACTAGCCCAGGGTGCTCCAACCTGGCCTTGGACACTTCCAGGGATCCAGGGGCAGCCACAGCTTCTTTGGGCAACCTGTGCCAGGGCCTGCCCACCTTCCCAGCCAGGAATTCCTTCCCAGTACCCCACCTAAATAGGAACATGAAATCAAGAAGGCAGGAAATGCTGACAGAGTGATCCAGTTTCTAAACAGCATCATGTTTTGGAAGTGCAGTCTCTTACATTTTCCATATCCTACGCAGTATATTTTAGCACAGCAAAATGCATAGAGGTTGTTCACATTGATTGGTTAAATTTACCTATTCAAAGTGTCTTTTCTTGATATCATCTTGGTGCTGTAAGCATAATGTGCATTATTTAGTGTGCAATGTGATAATTTCTTAAATGTAAATTATTGAATGAAAATTATGTTTTAAATCCACACCAAAAAAAATCCATATCGTATACCTGACATCCATATAAAAATCAGGAACAAGTTTTACTTGAGCAATTTTGTTTATCTTGGAGACTCGGGCAATTAACTAAATGTCCAAGTGTGTTATTTAATCAGTGACAAGTGCTGCAGCTTTTGCTAAAATAGCTGGAGGTGGTAATGAAAAACCCGAGTTTTACAGACCCTCTCACACCTTGCTCCGTGTATTGGAGATCAAAGAGACTCTTGAGTCTTTTTCAGAGCAGCTTTCTGGAGGCTGCAGGGAGAGCTGGATCATAACCTTTTGCTCTGCTCTGCTCTGAAATGTTTCTATATGCTCAGGATATTGGATGTTTAAGGCATGAACGCCTCTGAGCTGATTGATTGTATTTTCTGAGTGCAGCTCAGTGTTAGTCTGGGACCTATTGTGCAACATAATCATTAAGATATTGCTTTCTTGGAGCCAAGCAATTTTGGTAGTATATTTAAAATAGCACTATTTGCTCGTAGACATCCCTTTTTCAAAAGCCTGCTAAACTATATTGAAGAAGAAAATAAACACCAGATACATAAGCAAGTCTTTTTAATTAGAATTGGTCCAGTGTCAGCATTTACAAAATACTGGGTAGATACTACGGACAGATTTATGGGCATTTAATGGCTAATGGGTGAGTACCATTCATCAGTCTGCTTCAGCCTGGTGCAGAAACACTGTCAGACTCCTGTCATGGGCTTTCTTTTCCTTGGATTTTTTAAATACTACTTGAAAACTAAAAAATGAAGAAGATAGAAACCAGTGCGAGGCAAATAAGATAGAGGCTACACATTGTTTTCAGGTTTCACTTGCTTTGCTTTCCTTTGCTTTCAGATTATTTGGGGAGAAAGAAGCTTGGGAGAAAGGAATTTACCCAATAGAAAAGGAAAAGATGGGAGGATCCCATCCCATGTGGAAAACTGGACAGAGGTGAAAACTGCAGATCCTCAGGCTAAAATGGGGGGAAACGTAGACAAACCCAAACGTACTTGCCTGAGGATCAGTCAGACTGTGCTGGCATGTCTATAATTGAATCTGCCTCATTTAAAAGCGAGCAGATAAAAGTTTTGACCTTATCAAATCACAGGAATATGTCTATTAATCTCCGTCAACAAAAACATGTGTGGCAATATTGAGATATAATGATGCATATATATATATATATATAATATATATATGTCTGTGTGTATGTATCTTTGCAGGAATCCAAGAAACAGTCCTTTTGTTGGGCAACTCCAAGGTCATGAATTCGCTTTCTGACATGGATGTGACTGTGCAGTTTTCAGTGAGGCAGGATCACATCATTGGACTGAGTGAGTTCATTGTAAGACCTTTCCAAAGGCTGAGTAGCTCAGTACTCAACTCTCACTTACATATTTATGTTGTTCCTTCTTCCCAGACAAGTTACCTTTTGAGTGCTATTAAATATTTACATGCTGTCAGGAGTAACAAGACGGAATAGGAACTGACATTATCAAAAATAGTAAAGACACACTTAATCTTACTTCTCCAGTTCTGTGAGGAAAAAAGACACCATCTGCTAAGTAACTTTGGTAGCTTTTCCATGGCCAAGAACTTTGCAGAAAGCACCGGAGTTCAGGATAATTATATCTTCCAAGGAGCAAGATAATTTCACACACACACACATATATATATATTGCAACTGAAGAAAGTAAGTCTACTATCTGAAAACTGACAGCACGTAATTTATGCTTCCATTGCTGCATAGTTTTAGTCTGATGTTAAAACCACAAAACTTTAACTCCTTTTTTATACCAATGTGATCCAGTTCATTATTTGAATGTATATCAAAGCAAAAATACTACTTTCTCTTCATTTAAGAGAAGCAAACATTATTTGACTCAGACTAATGAATTATAGGCATAATTTTTATTGTTTTCTCTACCCTATTCCATAAAGATGATTTAACCCAGAGAAGGTCTTCTAACTTCAGCATTATTCAGGGTAGTTGCTGATATATAGCTATAAATTTAAGCAATTGTTCACTAAAGGACATTGGCCTTATTACTAAGTTACTGCATTGGGGTTTTTTTTTATGAGATTCAGTATTAAAGTGCTTACAAAACAATTACTGAAAAATTGCCATTCAGTATTTTATTTGGCTTTTCTCTTCTTAGCTCAAGTTCTCATTTTCATCAAGCCCTCTGTCTTTGTTACACATGTTGATCATCATTTAATCCTGTTTTTTTAGGATAACTCATTAGGATATTGCAAATAACACTATTGCAATAACCCGTAATAACTAAGATCCTACAAGTGCTGCCACTTTAAGCTCTGTTAACTGAAAAGATCTGTTCAAAGGCAATATTGGGGATTTAGGCCCAAAACTAATACAAACATGTAGGTAGTTCTGTTGCTACAAAAGGAAAGGAAAAATCCTGTTTATTCTGAAAACTCTATTTTGTCAAAGAGAGTTTATTTTACAGGCTGCTTGGCTATATTTCTGGATTTCACAGGCATAGAAGAGAATGGACTTTTACACTACTAAACAAGTATTTGTCCCTTACTTTTGTGATGAAATCAAATTGTTCTTTCGGTTTTTCACCTCAGCTTTGCAAAAAGAGTTGGTGTAAATCATCCACATATGCACATGAATTTGCATTTCGTGGCACCCACATTACTCCCTCCATTCACTGCCTTAAAAACCAAGAGAAACATGGTTGAAGCCAACAAGGTATGAAAGAAAATAACTGACCCATTTATTTCCAGTAGACTTAATTTTAAAAAGTTAATTTGAGTAACCTGCTAATTGGATAAATCACGCAGCTCTGTTGGTATAGACGCACGATAACGGCAGCACAACCTGTGGGACGATTTCCAGGGCTCCGGCCCTGATCAAGGCACTGATTGCTTGGCATCACCTCACCGGGAGCGTGGCTGCTGAGCCATGGCTCGTGACAGGGCTGTTGAAAGCAATTTTCCTACGTAACCCACTGGACTGGACTGAAATCAGCTGTGAAAGCCACCTAAACATGCACTTTATCTGTCAGACTGGAGGATCCAAGTGAGGTTTAATAGGTACGTCTTCGCAGGATTCCTGCATCGCCTCTCCCACGGAAATAGGTTTGGAAAGGCAGCCTGCACGCTGCTGCTCCTGGAGAGAAGGCAGCACGGTGAGTCACTGCCGAGCTCGACACTGCTCAGGATTCATTCACTGCCTCCACCTGGAACGCTGACAAAAACATCAGCACAGCCTCCCTCGGCTCCCCCTCCTTTCTTCCTCCCTTTGTGGGTTTCCACTCCTCCCTCTGATATTTTATGTAAATATTACAGCTGGGTGTAAAAGCTCTCTCTTGGGTCAGCGCTTGCCATAATTCCCTGTCTCAGATAAACCAACCAGCAGGCTGCGTTATGTCCTAGGGCCCATCCTTGTCGGATTCCAAGCTTCCATCACCAATTCAGGTACTCTCAGTGTTTGTGTGGATACTTGGAAAGCTTGGGAACGCTCTTCATTAGAAGAGCAAAGCAAAAATCCCAGATCACCTAAGTCAGTTCTGAGTCCAGAAATGGATGTGGAATTCCTGGCGTTTCAGTGGCATGTTAAGAGGCACCAACAGGTGGACCATCATTTTTCCATCGTGTTTCTTTGTCCTCTTCCAGAGGTTATTCATCCTTCCCCCGCCGTATCTCTGGGTAGACGCATACACATGCTTTTGTATAACTACACTATCAAAAGCCTCCAGGTTAAAAGCCCAACCATTAAAAGCTTAAACTCATCCAGAGAACTTTCAGAATTGATGTTCCAGAGATGTAGCTGCTTATCAAAACTGTAGTCACAGAATCACAGAATCACTGAGGTTGGAAAAGACCTCCAAGATCACTGGGTCCTCTTCAGCTGGTGGAAACCAGAAGGTATTTACAGCTGGTGGCACCCTGAAGTATTCATGTGGTTTTTAACAGGCTGCCTCTCATTTTAAAGTTTTTATGTTAATCACTGTGCCTGCTGGAAATAAATATATCAAGATAATTTTTAGTGAGTTAGCTTTAGTTCTTCAGTTCATCCCTGGGAGTTTCTGAGTTAGGAAAGCTTGTCCTGGGATCATTCTTAGAACCAGTGGACTGAACTGCTGGGAAGTTGTTTCTGTAAATTCTGCCTTGACAGAAGCTCCTGATCTATGCAGGCTGATGTTGTCAGCTGTTATTGTTGCTTTGGTAAATGCAGTTGTCTCTGATTGCCCTCAGTATTAGGTAAATCATTCTTTTCCCAATTCAGAGGCTGAGAACTTAATGCAGAAGTATAAATTTAGGCATAACTTTATGTCTGTTCTTTTCCAGTTGCAAACATGATCCTGGTTGAATCCCCCACAGGTACTGCCAAGATCTCACCCTCATGATGTAATCTTGCTTTTTCTGTCCTTCCCAGCAACTCTTTCAGTATGTTATTGATTACTGTGCCACTGTTGGAGCCTACCACCTTTCACAGTCATGCATTATGCCTCTGCTTCCCTTTTAATATTCTTAATACTTATCTGATGTTCTTTTTTCTTCTTTTCCCCCAGCAAATATAACTGGGTTTACTATCTCGTTTATTCTGGAAAAATGCCAGATACTTCTATCCTCTGTGTGGTCTTTTTTTCCCCTTTAAAACATGCAGACACACAGTCTGGAAGGGTTGCTTGCTGTGGTGATCTTGATGTGAACTGACTGTCCTTCATTAAGTGCACTGACTCTTGCTTCCAGCTTCAAAGTGAAAGGTGTTCACTTTGTGTGGGACCCAGAACCTGACTTGAAAATCATGTTTTCTGTGTGAGCAAGACCCTGAACTCCACTAAGTTCCAGGGATTGTTGTACATCATAAACCCGTCTATATCTTTTCTTATCTCCTGGTGGAAACACTCTCTACGTGTCTGGGTTCTTGGAGTAGATGTGTTTTAAAGAAATTTGTTGGAAGGGCTGTGACATAAAGGCTGGTTTTTGTCACGTACTTCAAATTTATGTTCCAGCCCGACTGTGTTTCCCAATGTCACCGACACTCACGTGCAGACACCGTGAAGTCTTTTGAGTGTGGTACAATAACAGACCCCTTGGCAGCTGGAGTCTCCTGTTATTAGGAGAGATGATTTGCTGAATATTCCTCTGTACAGAGAGAGGTTTTGAAGTGGCTGTGATTTGCATGGCATGTGCTGATGTGCACTTTGCTGTCATGGGAAATGAGGCTCCTTTGTGCGTGGAAGAACACAGCTGAAAGTACCAGGCACGGCTGCAGTGGCTGAATGACTTGCACACACACAGCACGAAAAATCCCCTGCCACGTAGAAAGGTCAATCAACTTCTGCTGGGTTAGGTTTGATTTTAATCAATATATGGATTTACTTCTACAAAGTTACTGTGTGGCCCAGTCCATTCTGGGCACCCTGTTGTCACAGCCTTCATGAGATGCCTGGGCTCAGGAAACTCTATTTATTATTTGCTTTGTTTTAAAAACAGCTGTGACATTGGGAGGCATTCTCTTCATGCACCTCTTTTTCAAAGATCTTCTCTGCCCTCAGAGCTTAGTTTGGGTTTCAGAATATTTTTAGAGCGCAAGCACAACACTTTCTGCCTACACAAATTTAAAATGAGCTGCTATTAGTTCATGTGCTTTTCCTGATTTGCTTCCTTTATAGTAACTTGATGTCCTCAGTGCTGGAATATCATCATTTCAGGCAAACTGAGCCTCCTCCCACACATAGAAGTTCCAATAACCATAATGCAAATACTCCTGTGAAAATATTTGAGGCTGGTTATGAAGTAAAGGAAGAAATGTTCCTTCTTTATGGGTGCAATCACATCAGAAGTTTTCAGCATTTGGTATATTCTGTGGTCATTTTGTCCATCCAGGGATCTTTCAGGCAACGCCTTAGGGAAGCAAAAACATTTTATTTAATCTGTTTTCCATTTTATTTAATTTAATTCTTTTGATTCTTGTGATTTCGAAGTCATTCACACAAACATGAAAATCAAAGGCAAGTGGATGAGACAAATGCATTTTATTCTCCTACAGAACAAGGCACCTATGGGGATAAACTAAATGTGACCCTGAGAGCTGTCAGGACAAATTAACTGGTCAAAACCCATCTGAACAAATTCAAATTTAAACTGGGTAAAACTAAAAAGAGAGGTCTCTCAGCTGTCATACTTAACATTTAGACCTACAGTGTTTAAGGAGTCAGATGTACCTTCCACTTTTTTTCTAAAGGACAAACTTATTTAAAAAATAAACATTAATATCTGAAGCATTACTGAACTCTTGCCAGCAGCCAGAAAGAGCTTAAAAAGTCAGGGGAAAAAAAAACAAAACCCAAGACTTTTTTTGAGATGGAAATTAATTCAGTAAAAATTATCATAACTGGCAAAGTGGTAACGTGAGGACTGGGAATTTAAGTTGTAAGCAAAAACAATCTTAATTTTTTAGGCAGATAAGCCAGATGCTACAGGAGAGTATTAAATCAGAGATATTTCTTTTGAGCAAAGTCCTTTTGGTGAGAAAGGTAATTTCTGATGCAAAGAGATACAGCCCATATCCTGAAAATTGGCTAAATCACACTAGTGAAATTAAATGTGATTGGTAAAGGTTCTTAATTGAGCTAAATTAATTCAAGAAAACACCACAGTGAAGATGTTGTAGACACACAGTAAGGGCTGCTGACCACAACAGTGCACCAGATGTACCTGAAGTAAACAATACTGTTTTCCCAGCCAGTGCTTCCCAGAAAAGCATCCAACTGGATTATAATTGTACTGAAGGTTGCCTTTAAATCTGGTGGTTTGTTTTGTTTTCTTCTGGAATTGATAAATTATGTGGTCAGTTGGGAGCATTTAAGGTGCAAGAAAAGACCTATCTTTAAAACCTATAGAGAAAAGTACATTTCATCCTGTTTTCTTCTGAACTGACCTTCCCTGTAGTTGTCGTCTATCACAAGGGACAACCACGAGTGTCCGAGGGGACTGCCAGAGAAATCCAACCCCAATATGCCAGAGCCTGTCCTATTTCTGAGCAGTGTCCTCTGGTAAATTTGAAATCCACTTTTTCCTGGTTCTCAGCACAGGTAAGGTGTTTTGCACATCAGATGTTTATCTGGGGCTCCCCTCAAGATCCTTCTGTCATTTCTTCTTCCCTCATAAAAGCCCACTTGCTGCTCGTATCGATTTGTGCTGGAGCCTCTCCCCAGAGCTTCGTGGTACCACTTTTGTGATGGTTATAAGAGCAGTGCCCTTCTGCAAAGTGGAGATCCCATCTATAATTGATGTATTTGCCTGTCAGAACAACCACGTGTTTTTACTGGGTTCTCAGGCCAACTTTACCTTTGAGGCTGATCTTGGTCCAAGCAAACCAACTTTGATCCGACTTTGGAGAATTTCTGAAGACCTTCGTGACCTGGGGATTACAAGAGTTGGTTCAGCTTCAGCTAAACCCTGAAGAAGCCTGAATTCAGCTGCTGAACTCAGGATGAGCAAGATCAGGCATTTTGGGAAGAGAACACGCACATCAGTCAGTGTTTAGGCGTATTCTGGGATGCTGCTTCCTGTGCTTGAAGCACTCGGTCTTCTGAGACAAAATGTACTGAGGAACGAGCCCTCGCAGCTCTATCTATGTAAAATAAACAAAAACCCCTGTCTTATGGAATCAAATTTGATACAACTTTATTCCTTCTCCCTCCCTTCCCATCCCCCCTCCCCCCGTAATTGCTTGCTTCCATTTTCTCCTGCTGGAACACTTAAAATGGAGAGGTTGGTTAGAGATTCAAAACTTGAAGTGAAAATTGTGTAACTCACATGTACGTGTTGGTGTTCCACATTCTAACTGTGCCTTTTAATTTTGTAACAACCATTAGTGGAAGGGCTGACAAATGGTAGAAACCTGAAAAAAAAGGGTGTCAGAATAATTTCTCACTCTCCTCTTTCTTTTTCCCTGCTACCTACAAAGAGCAAAGGGAGCCTGTGAGATTACATCAGCCAGGAAAAAATAGAATCAAGAGGCAGAGATGTGATGGAAATTCCTATAAAATCTATTCTCTGATTAGAGGTATCATAAAGTGTATGAAGAAACACAGGGGATTGCCTGGAGTTTTCTTTTGACTCAGAGGCATCAGCACATGGCAGGGCAGACAGCTGTAGTCTGTGAAGTGACAATCTTATCGGGTATATTTATTAGAAGGAAAGGGAAAAAAAATTTATATGCATGTCTTCAAGTAAAAAAGAGATAGGCTGATAGCCTGTTTTGAACTGAAACACAAAAACAGTGCCTTCTCCAGATTCATGAACTAATTAAAATCTATAATGCAGGGAGTACCAAGAGAGAAATGAGCACATCTTGCATATTCTGTCAATGTCGAACACTGAGTGTAATTTTTTTGTCTTAAAGTCTGTGTAGTGCAGAACTGAAAAGAAATCAAGCACAGGAGTTTTGTTCTATTAGATTGCTAAAGCAAATATTTCTGAGTGTAGGACTGGGCACAAAGAGAGAGTTCTCCCTTCCATGTTTTAAGATGGGAAATAGGAGAATGGGAAAGTTGGCAAGGTTCTCGGTACTGTTAAGCAATGCACTCCTGAAATCATTATGGTTTTGGACATTACCCATGGCTTTAATTCTGGGAGTTCCACACCTGGAATGAGTGCACAAAGAAACCATAATTTTCATCAGCTCAAAGGAAATATGGAAACAACCAGCTCTCCTTGCCCGGAGAACGGTGTCTCCTGGCTCTGTTTTACCTCCAGAGTCACCGTGTCCCTCCAAAAAGGGCACACAGACCTCACGTGGCTCCTCTCCCACATCCACGTGCCCCGGGGGCTCCAGCTGCTGCTGTGATCCCAACGTGGCACTCAGGCAAAGCCTAGGAAAGCCTGTAATCAAATACCTGTTCAGGTTTCAGAGATCAAGGTTGGAATTTGCCATGAAGTGTCAGATGCTCAGGGTGCAAAGGGGTGCTGGAAGTTCGACTGAGGAGATGTGCTGTTCTATTAGCATCATTTTCTGCCTAAAATGCAGTATTTCCTTGCCAGAAAGAGGAACATCAAAAAAGAAGACTAAAGAGTTTTGACACAGATGACAGTCAGAGCTTTTCCCAGGAGTTCTGTGGCAGAAAATTCTCCATTTTGCTGCAGTTCTCTTTAGTTGTGCCTACATTTATTGGCTCAGTGTACACGAGGAAAGATTTTTTTTTTTTGCTTGTTTGTTTTGATGTTTGTTTGATCTTTCGCAAGAACGATCAACATTCTAGGCCAACACTTCCTGCAAAGCACATTGCAGAGACCCAGCTCTCTCCTTCTGAAAGAGCTGGCTCTTCAAACACAATGTTCCGGAATTGTCCATCTGTCTTTATTTGATGTCTCGCTCAGCCGGCTGCTCCTCCCTCCCCGATCTCACTCTGACGCGCGGTTGTTTTTAAGGATAACATCAAAGCGGGCTGTGCCCGTCCATCCCGCGGCACTTCGCGCTCCGCCAGGGCGCGTGTGATGGAAATGGCAGAGCATCGCTGCCCGAGCGAGGCAGCGCCAGAGCAGGCAGCGATTTAATGAACAGCGCCGAGACTGCAAGGGCTCTGCCCGAGCCCTGTGTGCCGGGAATGTCAAGGAGCCCACGCACGTCAGCAGCTTCCCTGCTGTACTTTCTCTTCTCCCTCCTTTCCCAAGCCAACTGGAACGCAGGGAACTGTGCGCTCAGGAAAACCTTCAGCCGAGCCTGTAATCAGTCTGGCCGCAATCAATGCAGCACAGTTCATCATCTCTATTAACTGAATTAGCCCTTCCTTTTTTTTTTCTTAATATTTTTTTTTCTGTATCTGCACCTCTTTTGAGGCTGGAGCCCGTAAGATGTTCTGAAAACTTTGAGAAAACTCCTTTTATACTCTCAAAAGAAAAAAAATGAGGTTAGTCTTGCTAAGAAGAACATACAGATAGTACATATTTAAATAACAAAAACATGTCCAATGTATAGTTTAACATGTGAGTTTGGCTTTGAGGATCTGGCTCTTGAAGAGTTGAAAACGTGAACTGATACCATTGAAAACAAAATTCACTGGACAAAACTGTAAAACTTCCCTTATACAGAGTTTGCTGGAGGAATTTCTGCTCAGCTCAATGATGGGATTAGAGCCAAGCTCAGCCCACAGGTGTCTGGAGAGACACAGGAACAGACAAATGATCACTGCAAGAGCTCTTTAGGTTCACTGAGCCAGTGCAGGGTTTGGCTCAGCAAGTCAACAAATTTGACATTAATTCCTGTTCAGAAAGGTACAAAAGGGCCTTTGCCATCGGGGCGCATCAGTTCCACCAAGCACTATTGATTTGTTGAGTGCGTTTGTTCACAGACACAATAATTTATGAAATAACACCATATTCTGGATGTGGTCCACTGATTTAAGTGGACCATTCAGTGCATGTGTTGTTGATGTCACCCATGGGTGAATAAAGAAGTTTCAATTATCTGATAAAAATATGTAAGTGGGCTTTCATTTACATTTTATGAGACAATTCCTTTCCTTCCTGAACCAGTTTGGATTTGTAGCAGTTTGAGGCATCATATCCCTGGATGTTGTTGTTTTTCCAGTATATCATAGAATTATAGAATGGTTTGGGTTGGAAGGGACCTTAAAGCCCATCCAGTTCCACGCCCTCCATGGGCAGGGACACCTTCCCCTAGCCCAGGTCGCTCCAAGCCCCGGCCCACCTGGCCTTGGACACTTCCAGGGATGGCACATCCCAACTAAAAATTCCACTGTTACTGGAGCAAAGTCGAATTTTCTAACCTGTTGCATCCTTTCAAAATAAACGAAATATCAAAGCATTCAACACTAGAAAAAGTAGTCTGGGTAGTAAAACATTTCCCTTTAAGACAAAAGGTTTTGGCACCACACAATAAAGGAGGTGAATGTTTTTGCAGAATTTACTCAGTTTTTAGTCTAGCAGTGTTTCTTCCACATAAGTAAATACACTGTAGTATTTAAATGCCTTTGGATTCCAAGGGATTTGACACTCCCAAGTGTAATTTCAGCCTTTTAAAAGTAATAAATATTTTATAAAACTACTGAATATATCACAGTAAAAATACTTAGGATGTCTTGTCCGGTGTCTGAGAAGTTTTCTATAATTCTTATCCACTTTTTCTGTAGAAAAATGTTGTTATATCAAAAAAAAACACCAAATAAATGAAGGACACCTACCTGCATACTTTAGGTTCATTTTCTTATTCACATCTTCTTGTTTTCCTCATCACCTTTCTCAGCCTCATCTTGATGCAAATCAAGGAGCTAATTTGCATGCAATACTTTAATTTCAAGCCTGATAAGATTACATTGTTAAACATTTGCACTATGTATTTTTACCAGTGGATTCCTTTTCAGCCACATACTTCTGCAGCAGCAAATTTCAGCTAAAGTCAACGGGCACATGACTTCATGTAGAATTTCCGTTTTCTTCCTGACTGACCTGCTTAAAATAATTAGCTTTTTTCCTTATGCTGAACTGACAGCTACCTGAGAAACAGCAGGAATTCTCAATGTTAATAATGGCAGGCAGCCCAAGGCCTTTTTTCTTAAATTCTTAGCATAAAGAAGATTGCAGCAAGTCATATTTGTTGAATAAATCGTGAAGATGTTTTAGCTGAACAGAATCAGAGACGAAATTAAAATACACAAAGAAGGGAATGGAGAGTTGATACGATATTTTCCTGTAGGGAAGTAGTTGGCTTATGATGACCAGATCCGTAAGTGATTCCTGGTTAATACTTGGGCATGAATTAGTATGTGAACTAGCAAAGATATCTGTAAGAGAGGCTTGGATTTAGACAAGGAGAAGGTTCTCCAACATGACCTGAAATTCCTGGCTGGGACGGTGGGCAGGCCCTGGCACAGGTTGCCCAGAGAAGCTGTGGCTGCCCCATCCCTGCAAGTGTCCAAGGCCAGGTTGGACAGGGCTTGGAGCAACCTGTACTAGTGGAAGGTGTCCCTGCCCATGGCAGGGTGTGGGTCTGGAAGGGCTTTGAGGCCCCTTCCAACCCAAACCATTCTGTAATGTTATGGTTCTATGATTACCAGGGTTTGTAAAGTTATTTTATTCAACTGGAGATGCTGATGATCTTGTCAGGTTTTGATATTCTAGGAAAGAAACTACTTAAATTGTTTAAATGTTGAAAAAAACCACAGATAACAACAACAAAAGAAATACCCCCCAAAAACCAACAAAAAAGATCTCTGATAACCTATATGTGATTGAGCTTGATTACAGAGATGATGATCAATGCACTAAGTTCAACTGTGCGTAATCAAGTGCGGATTCGCTGGGAGGGAGGGAAGATTGAGATGCAGCAGCGATGGCTGAACAACTTCCCAACCCCCTGCTCTCATTCCACCACCATTCCCTGACCATACACATCAAACACGGTTTAAATTATTACAGATATTGGAGTTAAACCTTGTATTAGACTTGGACCAGTATAGCCAGTTCTGGACTGGTGCTGTTGGTAAAAACACAGGTTGAACTCAGCTGAGGGTTCCAGGAGAGGCAGGGGCTGGAGCCTAGATGGATGGGCTGGAAAGCCTGTTCTCTGCCCCAGGTTTGAAGAAGTGAACTGAAAGAAAGCAAATAGATTCCTGGTTTTCAAGACATCAATTTTTGATGTTGCTGTACTTCATCTGTGCCAGAGACTTTAACTGATGGTGGAAGGGATGCCTGGGAGCAGGAGGCAGGTCACGTTGAGCTCCTTTAGTGGGGCTGGATCATTATTCTTCTTTATTGTACTTCCCTGTTCCATCAGATGTAAATGGACATGAAAGGTGTAATTTCCCCCAGGACTGGAGCAATGCTGGTGTCAGGCCTGGCCCCACATCTTGTCACTCCACTCCCTCTCTGCCTGGCTTGGCATGTTTCTGTCTGAGCTTCCCATTGATAGTTACACAATTGCCTGGAGCTCTACTAATTAATAATTAGCATTCACTTTTGTCTTCTGCTACTCCAACCAGTTGTTTTTTTGTGAGCTCTGGCAGAGCTGCTGCCTGGGAGGGTGCTGGGCTGGGCTTCTGGCAGAGCAGAACTGTCACTTTTCATTAAGGGATGCCCTGTTGGGCCATCTCTGATTCAACATGATTCTATGATTCTGTTTGCAACTAATAAGATTTAACAATTTACGACATGTAAAAAGCTTTTAATGGGCCCATTTCAGTGAAGGAAACTCATTCTGCCTTTGCAGAGAGGAAGCAGGTTTTATAAGCAGGTTTTATTTTGGCAGATATTCTGGGACTCTTTCCAAACCAACACCTATTGAATTAAACTTTGTCTTTCCACAAATTACTCGAAGGCTCAAGCCAAAATAGAAATGATAAAATACAGACATACAGTGGGACATAAATAATGGTAAAAGTTGGGATCTGAGACATTCAAGTGACTCATCAGAGCTCTGCCTTTCACAAGAAATGATGATGGTGATGAGCACTATCTTTTGGGCTATCTGAGTTGGCATGTTCCCCTCCACAGACTTGGGTGTGAATGTGATAAATCTGCTGTTTATACCTAAAAACGGGACTGAATGTTTTTTCTGTAATGGACACTAAAGGGTCTGGCCCTGCTGTAAAACTATAATGGTCTGTTAAAAATCCTGAATACAGACAGGTTTTTCACAGCTGATAGTTGAACAGTAATTGGTCCCTGTCATTCCTGCCCATTCCAGGCACTGAGATTCCTGAACACCCTGCTGCATAATGCAGGGCTGATTTATGGGAAGGTCAAAACATTACCAGTCTCAGTGGAAACATCCACTTGAACTGGAAAGTTCAGTTTTGCTGGAAAGAGACCTTTTGAGTTTGTGCTGCCCTCAAATCCAGCTGCTCCTTCCACAGGGCAGGTCTGGGAGGGGTTTCACCCTCTGAATATTGAAGAGACCTCAACCACTGAGAGTGGCTCAGGCTTAATGAGGAGAATCACTGAGCTATGGAGATGAAGGGTCTGGAGGGGCCACACAGGGAGCAGCTGAGGGCACTTGGGATGTTCAGCTGGAGCAGAGGAGACTGATGGGAGACTCATCAGGGTCTGCAGCTTCCTCATGAGGGATCTCTGCTCTCTGTGACCAGTGACAGGGCCCCAGGCAATGGCCATTCTATGACTTCTGTCATGTACAGGAGCTACAGGGCCATCTCCCACTGATATAATCCGTAACAAATTGTATATATATTCTAACACAACCCACTTTCTCGGTGTTTTTTCAGCACTGTGCTCCCCAAAATCCATTTCAGTGGTTGCTCATGGCTTGTAATTACAGGTCTGTAGTAAGAGGCAATAATTCCCTGTCATTGGAGGTGTAGTTCTGATGAGAAGAAGGGTTTGAAGTAAAATAAACTGAAAACATGATCAGGAGGAAGATAAAGGAGAACCCATAGGAGAAGAAAAGTTGCTGTCATGTCTTTTTAACTCCTGAAGGCCTGTGTGTTGTTTGATCAACAGAGAAGGAAAGATTTCATTTGAGGATCAAATTCAGGATAATGGGTCAAGGTGGATGATTACAGTTGCTGTCAGACTAAGATTTTATATTAGCAAGGCACTGTGGTGGTTGAAGAGCTCTAGGGAGTTTGGGTAAGTCTTTGCACAGGTTTTCTAGAAGAGTCTTTGCTCATGTGCTACAAAATCTGTTGTATAAATATATATAGGTTTAAGTTCCAAGTCTCATCTAATTGACGTTTTTAAAATTACTTATATTTGTTATAGTTATGAGCAACTTGATGCCTCCGAGATATAAACATCTTTTATCTGCACTCAGGAGCACTGCAGTTTGAAATAGTTTCCTACATATCTTCTCCAAAGACTTAGATGAGACTCAGAGCTAAAATGAATGTGGAGAAACAACATGGGCATTTTGAAACTCACCATAATTTAGAGCATATTCTGTGATTGAATTACAACTGAATATCTCATAATTTCCCCCACTTGTCAGAAAAGGTCATGCAAAGCTGTAAACAATCAATAGTTTTCATGTCTGAGACGAAGAACTTCGAACAGTTTTTCATGAGCTGTGAAGGTTAAACGAGGCACTTGCCAAGATCTATTGAGAGCCATCCAGGCTTTACATATTTTATGGAATGCTTAGTGCCATGCTTATTACCATTGCCATTAATAGCTTATGATTAATCAAAAGGATTTGGTTTAGATCCCACACGTGGAATTCATACAATTTATCTCTTCTTCTGGGGATTATCCTGAAGAAACTGTGATGTGAATGGTCCTTGTGTGCTGGGGTTTATGTGGTGTGGTAGGTGCAGCTGTCCCAAATGTTACAATCTGAGAAAGAAAAAGATGCTGTTGGTGTATAAAATCCCAGCCCTGAAAGTCTTAATTAAGTAATTCTTGGTATGTCCTATATAAACCCACCTATATTTCAGGCATCCACTGACTTCTCCCAGGGAACAAGCGACAGGACAAGAGGAGACAGCCTCAGGTTGCACCAGGGTAGGTTTAGATGGGATTTTAGGAAACATTTCTTCACAGAAAAAGTTGTCAAGCATTAAACAGTCTGTCTTGGGCAGTGGTGGAATCATCATCCCTGGATGTGTTCAAAAAATTTGTGGATGTGGCACTTAAGGACATGGTTTGGTGGTGAACATGGTGGTGGTGCTGGTTGATGGCTGGACTTGATAATCTTAAAGGTCTCGACCTTAACATAATCAGGGTGCAAGGAGAAAGGCCAGATGACAGGACAGATGACAGTGCTTGAGCCAACAACCCTGGCCACCAGTAACTCCTGCCTTCCCAGGAAGGCCTCCAGTATTTCTCAAGCTGCGATTTCAGCAGGAAAAAGGAGAAAAGAGGGAGGTGCTGCTTTGCCCGGGGAGAGATGTCATCAGGAAGCAGCTCCTGCCCCTTGTAGAGGAGATGTGCCTTGGTCATCCCATTGCACTCAATATGGGCTTTGCTGGGTGCCCAGGGGTGCTGGATCCAGCCATTCCCCCCCAAAATGTCAGCGTGGTGCTGCTTAGAAATGGAAAATCAATATATTTTTACGTCCTCTCTCATTCCACAGTGGGCAGCAGGAGAGGAAACAGTCAGAGGGTGTGTGGAAAGTGCTGCATCTCAGCTTTCAATAGAACAGGTTTATGTGTTTGATGGATGTCACCCAGGAGTGCTGCAGGATGCAGTTCTGTTAGCCCTGGGATGTGGAGGTGCTGGAGATGGCTGAGACAGCTCAGGACCTTCACTGCCCTCCTTGGACTGCAGCTGCTTTTCAGCCCTGAGTCACAGAATCCCAGAGTCATACAATCTCCTGAGCTGGTAGGGACCCTCGAGGATCATGGAGTCCAACTCCTGGTCCTGCGCAGACACCCCAACAATCCCACCCTGTCCCTGAGAGCGTTGTCCAAACATTCCTTAAGCTCTGGCAGCCTTGGGGCCGTAGCCACTGCCCTGGGGAGCCTGTTCAGTGCCCAACCACCCTCTGGGGGAAGAATCTCATAATTGGGTTACATCAGCTATTGCTGTTGAGAGGAGAAGGTAATGCCTTCTCCAATGACAGCAGCAGCTGTTCCACAGCTCTGTACCTGCCTTTTAAAGTGAGGCTTAAGATATTGTCATCAGCCTAGATCTGAGAGCAGAGACGATAAAGGATTAGTGACTAAAGCAGGGCGTCAGCTGTGCCCCTGGGGCAGCTTATGGCCTAATCCTCACTATCTGTTTCACTCTCCATAGATAGGGCAGCCAATATCTATTTAGGATCTCCTGGGCTCTTTGGGAGGATTAATCACTGAGTGCTCAGAACCTGCTTTGTAAGTGCTCAGTGTTGTGAGGGATTTGTGGGGACAGCCCCAAGTGATCAGTGTCACGGCAAAGCCGCAGAGGCAAATTGTTCCCTCTGTTTTCTTGAAGGGTTCAAGAAATGAGATTGGATGAATTTTATCTCACTGCTTAGGATTTGAGTGATGACAGAGCAGTGGCACAAGGTCATGGATAACCCGAGCACTGTTTTAGTCTGAGTCTGCTGAAGGAACTGGTGTGTGTAGGGTTAGATGGGATATTGGGAAGAAAATATCCCTGTGAGGGTAGGGAGGCCCTGGCACAGGTTGCCCAGGGAAGCTGTGGCTGCCCCATCCCTGGAAGTGTCCAAGGCCAGGTTGGATGGGGCTTGGAGCAACCTGGGCTAGTGGAA
>JAWMRA010000146.1:1852812-1865180 GCA_035584735.1 Pseudotriccus pelzelni | reverse complement strand
CAGGTTGCTCCAAGCCCCGTCCAACCTGGCCTTGGACACTTCCAGGGATCCAGGGGCAGCCACAGCTTCTCTGGACACCCTGTGCCAGGGCCTCCCCACCCTCACAGCCAAGAATTCCTTTCTAATATCCCACCTAAACCTGCCCTCCTTCATCTTAAGGCCATTCCCCCTTGTCCTATCAGTACCTGCCCCTGTTCCATCAACAGTCACAGTTGCATCATTGCCTCTGCATCTTTCATCGCTTCTGGATAAGGAATGTTACACTGTGAGAGGGGATTTATCTCAGAGCACAACTTGTCATCTAGACATGCAAATCAAGATTATTTACCAATTAATCTTGACTACAGGAAGGGGTAAGGTGACCTCCAGACCAAAATAATATGAACCAATCTTACCTTCAAGCTCCTCTGTACCTCTTGGATGCGATTTAGAAACCTTGTTTATTTTTACCTCTCCAAAGAATCACAGCTCCTGTTTCAAAGTGTACTTTCTTAGAGTAAACTGGCCAATGTTTTAACATATCCGCCATATGGTCCTTTTTTTTTTTTTTCCCCTGAGAAATTTGTGGGTTTTTTCTCTGCACTAAACCCAAAATATGCCAATTCTGTTATCATTTAGGGAATGCTTAGTCATGGAGCTTCATTACCATGTTTTGAGGATGGTAGCTGTGGAGTGAAGAGAGCCACTTGTTCCAGAAGAATTAGTGAAGGTCTGAGAGACACATATAATTTATTCTGGTATATCTTGAACTGCTATAAAATTATAATAATTATGTTAGCAGGCATGGATGCCTACTAGGGTTAATCAGAGATGCAATTTATTTTCTTCTGCCCTTTCACTGCTGTTGGTTACTTCGTTATGAGAACAAATAGAGACTGTTCCAGGATGGCACTAACACGGCTTCACAGTTTGCTGTAAGGTTTAATCTTGTCCTTTTATGTGACAGCTTGCCAGTTTGCAAGCAAAAATTGAAAGATTGTCTATCATTTCCCCTCAAAAGGTGGGATATTAATGAGATTAGAAAGAATAATTTTATGAGACTTTCAGCAATTCAAATCAAGTGTGACATCAGATGGGGAGAGAAAAGCAAAGAGCACTGGGGTGAATCAAGGCAGGCTGACATCACACAGAAGAGTCAGACAGTTTGGCTTCACTTGGAATTTCTGCCTGGATCTATGACATGGAAGCTGGAGATCCATCAAACACATTAATTGGATACTTGAACACCTTTGAAAAACAAGGCCATTGACAAAATCACAGGGGTTACGTGGAATTAACTCATTCCAAATGCCAGGATTCCTCAAATATCAACATCCTGCTATCGAAAAAGTTGTTCAGAAAAGAAAATGGGAATATCCAAAATGTTTCAAGAATAAATCATGTTATTTTGATACCAGAAAAGAGTCCTTATTAATGAAATGAATACAGAACTACCTTTAGAGACAGAAGATGTGTGGAACTCAGCAGCCAAAGAGCAGCCCCCAGAAAATGGGGACTAGAAAAGCTTCTTTCCACATTCTCCGTGATATTGATGGCTTTGGGAATGATGCAGAGATTGAATTAAAACACTTCCATCGAACGATTGTTTGAGCAATTTGGCTCCCAGTTAAAGCACTGCCTCAGTGCTGATATGCAAATAATGATTTCTGTGCTGCCACAAAAGCCAGCGATAATTTGTCCTGAAAATGATCAGAGAAACAAGAAATAACTCACATGATGCCCCAGTGCATCTCTCTTTCAGCAGGTGATGCTATTCCTTAGCACATTTCCTAGTGTTTTTACGTCCGCTTATAAAAGACTTGAGAAAGATTTTCCTCCGTTTTTCTAAGGAAATTGCAATTTTTTTAACTTTCTCTGTCTTTGTTTTTTATTTCCTATGTGAAAATTTACTGTCTATTTATTATTATAATCTATCTGTTTTATTACTTAGATAATTATTTGTTGCCTTTTTTTTTTTTTTTTTAATGGATTTTCCACTAACTTTCTTCATCCTCCAAAATTTACTTTGGGAAGAACATCATTGCTGAGCTACTGCCCACAGTGGATCCATTTTTTTATATGACATTCAAACTCTATTAGTTCTGAACTTCTCTTACATTGCTCTGCCTGTTCCCTCCAACGGCACGACACAAATGCAAATTTCAAGGTGATTTTACTCTGCTTTGAATGTCTTTTTCCTCTGGAAACCATAAAGTTGTGTTTTGTGCTACTAAGGAAAATTCACAGTGTGGCTTGGCAACGAACAATGCAAATCTCTCGACAATGGGCAATTAAAATCCCTCCTCAGTGCTCTGTAATTTAGGGCATTTTCATGATGAGCTCATTGTTGATGCTGAGTGATCAATAACAGATTCCTCCATCTGTCTTTCCTGGGTTTAGGAATGTGCCCACTGCAGCACATTGCTGGCTACTGTGAGAGATGTTCCTATCCACTGGAAAAGGTTTCATAAATAGAGGTTGAACCAGCCCCCATCTTCCAGGGAAGCAATATTTCCCAGCCTGAAAGAGCAACGAGAAGCACCCTGGACATTCCCAGAGGGTTTTTTATAGACACTGATTTGATAGTGGGAGTCTATCAGCAGATCTAATGACAACTATGTCAGACTTTGAAGACAGATAATATCGTAAGGTATAGTTTAATATTTCCTTTATATCCTGAGTGGTTCACTAACATGAATTTTTTTAAGGACCACAAACCACATCTCAGACCACAGCTTAGGAGTTGCAGACAAAACAGAGGAGTAGTTGATAAAGAGCAGCCCCAGGATATGATGGGAGAAATCACTAATATTAATATGATGCTTCAGCTTTATCAAGTTGACTTTTGTCATATCTTCTGTCCACCTTCTCCCGGATTTTGGATGCAGTTCACTTCCAAATCACCTCTCCAAGGTATGCAAGGCCAGGAATTTTTAATGTTAAATTAATGAATTCCTTCACAATCTGATGGTTACTCCCCACCTCCTGGTGAAGAAAGGCAAGCAAATGCTGCTAGAGGCGGATTGGAATAAAGAGGAGAGAGAGAAAAAGGGGAAGCTGGAGGAGTCAGACCCACAACATGCTCTTAATTCCAGGGATCATTGCCATGTGTGAGCTGTCAGATAACACCACTGTCTGTCTGAACTCAGATTTCCATGTCAACTGGAAAGCAGAGGTGCCCAATGAACCCTTTCTGCAGCTGTAGCAGTTTCAGCACACTCAGAGAAAACACAGTTCCTGCCTTAAGAGCTCCTGGAACCCGTGGAGTTTTTCTAGGCTTTGTAGATTTTTAGAATGAAAGAGGTGGGCACGTTTGTAGGGAATAAAGCTGAATGTATTTCAGAAAATTACAGGCTGCTACATTTTTATTTTAAACATACCACCTACGTGAGAACTAAAAAGGCACCACAGTCTTTTACAATCATTTTTTCTGGAAAGCAGTTGGCAGAGGATTTGAGTAGGAAAACCCAAACATTGCATTGGCCTTGAATTCTCCTGAGCTCGTTGCTCCAGGAGGTCAACAAGGACACCTGTGGGAGCTGTTGGAGTGTTAGTTAATCAGAAATAATTTCATTTTGATTCCTCACTAGAGCTCTTCACAAATACAACCTCATAATTTTTTCCTCCCTCTAAATCCTGTAATACAACTCCTGAACCTCCACTTTCCAGCTCCTGCCATCACTACAGTGGCATTAGGGAAGAGAGGGTCATGTTTGCTAAAATACCTAAACTACAAAAGCAGCATCTAGAAGATATCTACAAAATTATTCTGGGTGGGGAGGATGAATGTATTTTATTGCCCAGCAATATTTGATACTATTGTAGTTTATTAAGTGAAATGCTTCATTTAATATCAACAAGGTCACTAATTTCACCAGCAGAACTACAACCTCCATTTCTGTCAGCATGGCAGGACATGTTTGTAGAAAGAAGGGCAACAAAAGGACAAATTCTCTCTTTTTCAGATTTTAAACCTTTGTAGGTGTTAAAACAACTGTGCAAAAGACAAATTGTAACAAACTTTTTGCTTTCCTGGCATATGCAAGGGTTATTATATTTGCTGTGCCTCGTGCATCCTTTCCTTCATTGCAAACAGAAATGCAGGAATTAAACCCATCAGAGTGAAATGTATGGAAATGTCACTAGGGAGGAATATTTTTGTACTCAAGCCCAGTGCCCAGTTAGAAGATTACCTTGAGGACAGACCCAGGAATCCTGGAGCTGCCTTCCCATGGGTTTGGAGACAGGAGCTGGAAGAGAACTTTGCCTGACGCTCCACCGTCTAGGCAGTGTTTTTCCAGCACGCACTAAAGCGCTACTTAGAATGTATTTTTCTGCAAAGTTTGATGTTGCTCAAACGGCTTTCCTACTTAGGCAGCCAGAAATCCTGTAACAGTGAGATGTTCTGCTCTTTTTTAGGAAGTACACATTTTATGAACTGGTAAAAGTGTTCCACACAGAGTTCTCAATGTTATCGTACATGGGGTGGTGTCATTCCTGCCAAAGCAAGGAGAAATTTAGAAACTGGGATTTGCAGGGCAAGAAAGTCTGGGAAGAGACCATGACAGTCTCCTACTGCTCAGCAGGATCCAGCCTCTTTGCAGTCCCTTGACATACAGCACCTCATTTAAGGTGCTCTGAAATTGTCATCCACAGGAGTCAGTTCATTCTGAATTTTGCTTCATAATATGAAACACTGTCAAATAACGGAGAGCTGGAGAAGGTTGATCCCCTCTGTCCTCCCTGCAATGGTCAGAACTGGGATTTTGCATAATGTGTCTTAACACATGGTAAAGGTTACAAGACACAGCAGTGCATGACAATGGTGTCTGACTGCTGATATTAAGCTGCAAGACAATAAAGCAAATTTCTTTACATAATGACCTGGAAGATTAGTTACGCTTGATAAACGTGACTGGAGAGACTTTCATTCAGCTCAGACTTCTCCCTTTGAGCAGAATTACCTTTCTCAAAAGGTATGAATGTATCTGCTTTATAGATAGGGAAATTTCAGAACAGCTTCCTAAATAACCTGATAATAAATACAGCCCATTAAATTGCTAAATGTTGCTGAAATCTTTTATGGAGATAGTGTTAATCCAGTCGGTTCCTAGAAGATATATTGACCAGTTTCTAATTGGTCCTCAAAAAGATGGCAGTAAAAATGAGGTAACAGCGATAGGGATGCAGAAATACCTCAGCCAAATAATTTCCATGGAGTATGACGAGTACTGGGCAGGTCCTTGTACGATACCCAGCGTGCAGGCCATGACCCCAGCCACGACTGCACGGCTACTGGGAAGGCACAAATCGGAGTCACGGACTCAGCAAAGGGTTTCCTTGTCCCTCCAGGCTGCCAGTGGTGCACAGGCTGAATTAAAAGTGATAACAGTCAGAGCCCTGGGGGCGTTGGCTCTTAGTTATCCTGCCAGGCCTCTGAGCTCTGTATGAGATTTTAACCTCTTAGGCTGAAAGGAATGGGCTGTTCCTAAAGTGTCAGTACATGTGGGACAGGTCTGTGTTTGCTGCTGGGGCTGAAACCCTGATGAACGCTCTGAAACTCTGCTCTCGGGAGCCTGTGCTGTTTGCTCCTCATAAAACACAGCACTATGATTTTTGAGCTTTAGACAAAGATGTCCCACAGGTATTCTGGGAGATAAAAGCCATGAAATGTCCAGGAGGAAGGCAGACCTGTAATCTCTTCGAGACTGTTTTCACCTGTCAAAGATGAGGGTCAATCCCATGCGAGAAACCATCAAATCTTGCAGAGGTGGTAGAAGCCCTGAGAAGACCTCAGGACACTCTGCTGCAGACAGGCTGGATACAGAAGCTCTTCCAGTGGGATGTTGGACCTCTTCTTAATTGTGTTCAAAACCTCCTACAAAGAGAATGGCCAAACCTGCCCAGACAGCTCATTCCAACCCTTAACTGTACCGAACATGGGAAGCCTGTTCCCTGGAATCTGATCTTCACCACTGACATTGCAAAGCAGTCAGCTCTGAGATGTGCTCTGCTGACCATTTTAAAGTGAATAGTTTACAACACTCAACAGTTGTTCATAAAATTAATTACTTAGAAGTATAAAAGTCCGAACCTTGCAAGAGGAATCGGAGAGGAATTGCAGCCACTTCTGCTTCAGTGACTTCCTAGTGACAACTGGAAATGTGGTGCCAGTGGAACACAGGAATCCAGGGGGGAGCCACAACAGTAAATTGTTTGTTTCAGTTGTAAAATTGGTGAGAGCAGAAGGAAAACGACGAAACCTTCACTTTAGAACAGCTTGGAAATTCAACAGTAATTCTGAGGGCGCCTGTACTGGTGGCTCAGAGCTCTTCCAAACCCATTTGTCTTCGGGAAGGGCTGAAAAGATGTTATAAACCCACCATTTTTCTAAATAAGGTATGACCTCGCTTATCCACTCCGGGTCCAAATTGTATCTTGTGAAATTGTGTTCCTGCATTACGGGATTCTGAGGTCAGGAAGGGGATCAGGGGAGCCAGGTATCACCCAGCTCAGCACCCACAGGGCTGCTTTTGCAGCAGATCGTACTGTTTAGCTGTCTTTCCAGTACATTCGGAGATTTTTACCAATATATTGTCCTGCAAATAGAGGAGACTCCCTGGCTATGACACATTGCTCCAGAACAGGTAGTGATCTAATGAAAAGCAAAGGAAGACTGAGAGGGCTTTGCCGGAGCCCTGCGTGAGGGGAATGTTAACAAGTCCACTCACGTCATCAGCTTCCCTGCTCCCCCTCCCTCCCTTCCTTTCTCTTTTATGAGCCAGCCTGAAATCAGGGAATTACATGCTAAGGAAAACCCTTCAGCTAAACATATAATTATTCTGCACAGGATCAGTGCAGCACAGTTAATCAGTTTACCAACTGAATTAATTTTTATTTTTTCATGTCTGCATCTCCTGTCGAGAGTGGAGAAATTCTAGATTTAAGGATGAAAAAAATGGCTTGCAGTTGTGAAATGAGTGTCTAAAGCAGAGCATTCATCATGAGAGAAACCTCCACTGAAGGTTTTTTGGGCAGACAAACCTGTCAGTCCCCAAGCCTTTGAATCCCAGATGCCGTGTGGAGTTATTACTTACAGGTGCTTAAGAAATAGCTGGTTTCCCATATTAATTTTCAACTGTTCAATAACATTCCATTCTCTGAAAGTCACAGCTGTATTTCACTGCATTGTCTTTCATTTCATTACAATGGGCTGCTCTGAAAAGTGAGTATTTATTTAAATAGAGGTGTCACTACCCCGTAAATGAGTTCACATTTTAAATGACCTACTTGTAAACTGCTTCCCTTAGGAAGCACAACATCTTCAATGCTCTCAGTTGTAAAAGTACAGAGAATACCTTTCAGGTTCCACTTACAATGGAGACACAATCTAACATGCTTTTATTAATTCAGCAACGCATCAGACCTCCTCTCTGTGCCCCAAGCCCCCAGATTCTGTGCAGGACTCCCAGTGCCTGGTAAAATAGATGGGCTTTGGGTTTTGAGGGTCACTGAAAACCTGCAAAGCGTCCCTGAGTCTCTCACACTGAGTCCCTGGGCCAAGAAGCAACTAAAGTCTCCAGATAACACATTCCAAATGTACGTATTAAAGTCTAGCTTGTCATTTACTCACATTAATATCTTCTACTTAAAGTTAAAACTGGCCAAATTAGAAACCACTCTGATCCTCAATGTGCTTGCAAGCTCTGTGGTCAATATTTGTTTTCCAACAGGGCCACAATGGAATTTGAGCAAGGCAAAGGTTTCTCTTCAAGTACCTTTTGTGTCCTTAGTACATCACCCCAGGAAAACATGTAAGTTATGTAAGAAATGGGTGTGTACCAGGGGAAATACTTGCTCATTTTCTGAAGTAAAATTCTGGGGAAAAAAAGAATAGTGACTGAAAACTGTTGTTAAAAATCCCTTCCCAGTTAACGTTTTCAGCTCCCTCAAAAACATTCCTTTTGACCGCAGTGCCTTCTGCTGTGGAACTGCTAGACTGTACAACGTATTTTTGTACAAGGATGATCACCTTAACACAAAAGTACCCAGAGTTTTAACTTCTGGATCCTCTGTGAGCCTCAGGAATCAATTTCTCAAGACTTGCATGGCCTTTTCAGGTTGTCCACGCCATCAGCTGCAGTTCCCTAATTGAATTCCAGTTGAATGCGCTCCCCAGAGAGCAACTGTGGATAAATACAAGATGCCAACTTGTCATAATAATGTTCCTTAAAGCCTACCCATTTTTACTTTTTTGGCAAGTAACATTTCCTTAAGGAAAAGAACAGAAGGGTGTCTCCTCTCTTGGGGGAGGTGGGGGTGGTGCTCAGGCTCTGATTTCAAACTGTAACCAGGACACATTCTGGGTCCCCAGGTCTCAAACCATTAACATCATTTTTGTGGCTTTCTTCCATCTTCTCTATAATTATTTGATGTTGCTGGTACTCACTGCCAGTTACTTTCAAACATGGGCTTTGCTGGGAGATTTTAGAAGTAAGTTACAATAGCTTCAATAATTATGCTAAGTACAAGTTTTAAAAGCGTATTGCTCTCATTTCCCTCTGGAATAGATTATAATTTACAATCTGCACAAATAACAATCATCGAATATATATTTTAAGCTCCCCCCCAAAAGGTGTATTACGGTTGCAATATTTTTTATATTGATTATTAACATGTTCTATCGATAGTAAAGATAATACTGCTCGTTCACAAAGTGGTCATTTTTCTAAAATGCCTGAAATTCATTCTTTACTGCTGTCAAAGGATTGCACTTTTCTGAATAAAAGAAATACATAAAAACTACCTTATCACTGAGAGCTACCTGTGCAGACCTTGGACCCCTCTGACACATGGATTGAGCAGAATGAGTGTACCCGAGGGAGCTGAGCTCCAGAACACGGGGAAATACAGGCAAATGGGCCACAATTGGGCAAGTTTTGCCAAGTGAGGGATTTACAGGTAGTTTTAAACTCATTCTGGTCCGTTGCCATTTGTGTGGGTCGGGTCTTTTCTTTGGCTGCAACTGAACTATGCACTGGAAAAGGCAAACAGTGGGATAAAAAAGGGGCTTGTGGTATTAGTGTGGGGAAAAGGGACTAAAGGGCAACTGCCCTGTTTGTGGGTCTGCAGCTCATGTCAGCAAGAAAAATACTGATGTTTTAAATACTCCAATGTTCATTGCATTATCCTTATTTATGCCTAAGCCCAGAGGCACAGCACTGGCAATCCTGCCTACTCCAGACGTCCCTGTGGATGCAAGATGCAGTCTGGGAGACAAATCCTACTGTCAGGCAACTCCAGTCATTTTAAACCTTGTGTTTGTATGACCTTCTTGCTGCCCATGGCATGCACTGCTCGTCATGGATTAGTGTAGCCCAGGATGTAACCAGTTTGCATCAAAAAGGATAAATAAGTAACAGGAAGTATTTTTAAATTTAGCAACAAGTATTCTACACACTTTGACATTTAATTTACATTATAATTCATATAATGAGTTAAAAAGCAGAAGGATCTGTCCACTTTTTAACTCTTTTATGTGCTGAAAATAAAGGTGTGGATCAGAAAGCTCTCCTCTGCACGTACATTAGGATCTGCTATCAGGTAATGACACTGGAGCCTGGGAATCAATCCAATATCAATCCAATATCTAAAGGTTTTAGGATCCATCCCAATGACCTGTTTAAGCCCTCCTTGAGTTCCCAAACACCTGAGAAATAAAGTACATACATTCTCCTCGATCCCATTTTCTTCCCAGTACTCTGTGCCTGTGAAAGAATAATTAGCTCATCCTGGTAACGTGTCTGATGAGCACCCAAACAGCCCAATTTCAGCAAAGTATGGGGACGGAGCTCAGCAAAATGAGATCAGACCCATCCCCTTATTAATGGCAACACTTTGAAAGCTTTAAGGACATTACTGGGGGCATCCAGTTCAGCCCCCCAAATAAGTTAGTAATCACATTACAGAAATCATTGGCACGAGTAACACTCCCCCCAGATTTGCACCTCTTGTCCTTATGTAACAGAGATCCCCCGTGGCAGGAACTGTCTCCAAGACAGACAGCTCATCAGAAGCACTGTAAAACAACACTAATGCATCCCACCGTGGGAATACATCACCCCCTATCTCCAGAGCAATTCAAACCGCTCATCATCAGGAGCAATCCCCCCTTCCCCCTCCCATCCATCCCGGTGTGTTTGCAGCACAGCCGAGCATTGTCAGGCACAACATGTCAGGGCTGACGGCTGCGTTGGGAAACTGCGAACGTGCAGGGAAATCATCGTTCCTGCCAACTTATCCCGGCGAGTTTCCCCGAGCTCAGCCCTGCGCTGCCCTCGGTCCCCGCGGCACACGGGCACACGGGAGCCTCGGACACACAGCTGGGAAGGCTGGACACGGCAGGACGTGTCACCGAAGGAGCAGGATCCCTCGGTCCAGCCGGCGGCACCTCACGCTCCTTGTGGTACCCTAAACTACAGCCAAGTGCTGCACAGCCACTGCATCAGATCACCTGATATGAGCGAACCAGACCTAACCAGGGCAAATTTAAAGCGGCCAAACATCCCAACGTTCCTCCGTGCGAGGCGATGATGGAGCCCTGAGACACAAACACTTTCTGTCTGCATTCCCCAACAAATGCATCCGATCCCGCTCCGCTCCCGGCAGCAATTCCAACAACATGCTGCACAGCTCAGCCAGCCCCTGCTCAGCCTGTCTGTAACAACTGCCGGGCAAAGCAGCACACGGATTATCAGAACTGAATAAACTCTTCCCAAAACAAAGAATGCCAGAGCAGATACGGAAATTGCAAGGATCCAAAGTACAGACAATACACGGTAATAAATGATCCTACCTTTCATCCAATCCACTACTTGCTTGGGCGTCCACTTGCTAATAGGTTCCATAACGAGAGCCATCATCAGATCACTTTATCATTCACACCAAAATCAGGGAAAAAAGGAGAGGAAAAACGTATCAGAGCATGGCTGGGCTAAGCGAGCTGTCGGATTTTACAGTGCAGTTCAAAGAGAAGATGATGCTTTGTCCCTCCAGGTTTCTCCTGCACTGATTCAGTAATGTATAAAATTACACTGCTTGATCAGCCCTGGCACCTCCCCCACTGCACACAGCCTGCAACACCCGGAGCTGCGAGCCAGGAAATGGTGCAGTACGTATGGACTCACTTACCAAAGCTCTACCCACTGATCCACTTATTGCTCTGGCACAAATATATCAGCATATTACACCGAGCGCGAGCCACGCTGGAGCCGTTCCAGACACCGAGTTTTAAGGAGCTTTATTCCAACGAGCTCTGGGATCTTCAGCAGGGAAAATGTCACTACTGTAACTTGATAGCAGATTGTCTTGGCTTCATTGTGAATATGCTGACTGTCACTCAGCTCAAAGCGAAGATAGAAACATCAGAATATCACTTGGCATCTGGCAAAATGCTGAGCAGCTCCATCCTCACAATGCGAAATGCTGCTGGAGTCTTGCACTATATAATCATGCAATTCAGAATGTCAAACACAGTATGAAAAGTCTTACCCAAGACAAAAACTACTGGAAGAAAACTCTTTTTTTCTAGCCACATTCAGAGCCAGGATATTTCCTCTTATGAGCTGCTCATTCTGTAGTGGAAGAATGACAGCACTGAGGAGTCAATTTGTCCTCCTACAGCACTTCAGATAGACAAGTACAGCAACTATTTTGACTCTTAGCACTGGGACCACTAGTCAATCTCTCCCTTTTGTTATGAAGGAAAAAATGTTTTAAACATTCCTAATCCTGAAGTTTACTACCTTTCTGACAGATGAAGGGGAAACCTTTTAATGAGATGTGCCAAACAGTGTTTTTTTGGTCCCGTTTGTGACTCTCTGCACCTCCTGCAGCACAAGTTTTGCATCCTGTGGTTGAGGAGGTGCATTCTGACTCTGATCCATTGTCTGAGATCTGCAGCTCCACTCTTTTATGCTAGGGGGGAAAACTCAGATTCCAGAAAAAGAGGCAGACCAAAGCAGTTCCACCTTTCTCTTCAGGGATCTCTCATCTGTGCCCTTTTCTTCCTGCGCTGCTCCAAGTTCCCCCGGCACAGAGGATGATGCCGTTCCCATGTCTGCTTCCCTCCACTGGGGCTGGGTTAAAGTGCACAGGCTGAGATCTGTCCTCTCTTTCCAATCCACGTGGGAGAACACGAAATACCAACGAATATTTACCACAGAATGACAGGATGGTTTCGGTTGGGTGGGACCTTAAAATCATCCAGTTCCACCCCCTGCCATGGGCAGGGACACCTTCCACTAGCCCAGATTGCTCCAAGCCCCATCCAACCTGGCCTTGGACACTTCCAGGGATCCAGGGGCAGCCACAGCTTCTCTGGGCAACCT
>JAWMRA010000146.1:1833854-1852712 GCA_035584735.1 Pseudotriccus pelzelni | reverse complement strand
CACAGCTTCTCTGGGCAACCTGTGCCAGGGCCTCCCCACCCTCACAGCCAAGAATTCCTTCCCAATATCCCATCTAAGCCTGCTCTCTGGCAGTGTATGCTCTACCCTTCAGGGTTCTTTATACAGTTAAGGATGCAGACAGGCCTCCCCTTTCCCCCCCTAAAATGTCTCCAAAGAGCTGTACCATTCTCAACTCAGTGATGCACTCTATCCTTTTTTATTTTTCTTTTGCTTTGGGAAATAGTGTGATTAGTATTCTGTGATGTAGTTGGAGTGCTCAGAGCACAGATCTCCTTTACAAAAGGATTCACATCAATTCTCCAAGAAGGCTGAACAGCATGTCAGCTTCCTCCCTGAGTTTTGGGAGACCACTTTCTGCAGCTTTAGTTCTGTCCAAATAGCTGTTTACAATGGACATAATAATGACAAAGCTTTCAAAGGCACAATCCTTCTCTTTTTAGGCAACAGTGGGCCAGAATTGAGAATAAATATTTCTATTAGCTATTGGAAACTGTACAAGTTTTTTGGGGGCTATTCTTTCTTAAAATTCTTAATTTAAGTTCAATACAAGCATGGAAGAAATTGAGATAAACTATGTTGGCTGTGAACTTGCTATTTTGACACAATTACATGGGGGAAAAAAAAAATCTTCATTCATGATTGTTTGGACTATTTCCCTGATTCCTGTCATTTAACAGACATTATGTCAATGCACTTTTGTCTGACATTTCCCACCCAGGCTTGACTGGGAAGACTTTTTTATATATTCTGACACATTTTTCAAAGAGGATGGGGCCTGAATTGAAAGCCCATCAATGTCAGTGAGCATACTTCCACTCATTTGAATTGTCCTTGGGTGACAAAAGAGGGCCAAAACTATTATTTTGGAATCAGGACTTCTATTTCCAGAATGAGAACTTCCTAAAGCCTTCATGTCCTGTTGCTGAAGCTCCTTCTGACAACCATGGTTTGCATTTTCCTTTACTCAGGCTGTTATTCACCACCATGCTTTTAGTTCAGGTAGTAACTATAATTTATCTGAAAGACCTTGGCTATCAGATAATCTGTGATTTCTTTATTAGTCCTGGTTAGTCTGTATTTTGGGTTTCTCCAACCTTCAGGACAACTGTCTACCTTTTGTTCTACTTCTTGGAATGAAATATTTACGGCTGTTAAAAACAGTAACTCTGTTTCTCTCTTTCCCGAGCAGGTGATTAATTCAGCTTCATTCTCCATTGCAGAGATCAGTGCACACGGTCCTGCTTTGTCACCAGTCCTTCCAACCCCGGAGAAATGTTCCTTCACCTCCAGCCCACGGATGGTTGTACCTGGGCATTTCCTCTGCTTCTTGTGTTGCTGTTTCAAGAAAGATTTATTCCTCACGCCCATGAGAACGTCACAGAACATGAGAAGCCTTGTCTGGCTCAGCAAAGGAGCCTGTGATGGACCACGGGACTCAGGAATGGATCCAACTGAGCAAGAGCTGAGGCCAAGCAGAGGCGAGATGTGTTCAGACTATTCCTGTACCACGGTTCAAGGCAGTTCAGAGCCCTTTTGGATACAGGTTGTCCATTGTGCCAGCTGAGGTAATGACTCTGAAATGAGTAACCACGGAACGTGCCACCCATTGCACCGAGCCACCGTCCTCATTCCTGACAGGTTCCAAGCAAAGCTGTGCTGGAGTGAAACCACCTCCCTCCCAGTTCCTGTCAGCCACGGGCCACTGTAGTGAAATCAAGTTTGAAAAGTCACCAAACAGGCAACTTTTCTTTGAAAAAATAAGCAAAGCTGTACAATCTGTAATCCCTAAAGCTATTCCATGTGTTTTTCTGCCCGTTTATTGCGAGGCTTCTGCTCAGATCTATCCCCCAATCTCCCCAGCACCGCTTCCTAATGCCGACATAAAAGCAACAATGCATTCCCATGACTGTGTTTTTCTTCCAGGCTGAATGTAGCAAATCAAGAGAAAAAAGATCAAGGAACATCTTTCTCACTATTATTCTATCTAGGTCATGTAAATGAGCAGCACTTTCTGACTGAAGTCTGCATAAGCATCGGAGCAAACCGAGGCGTTTGCGACAGAGAAAGGAAACGGAGCCCTCACCAAACACTGCAACGTTGTTGGCAAAGGCCTCTATAAAATAATCTGGTAATTGCAGGCCATAATCATCACTATCTTCCTTGACAGCAAAGGCCTGAGGCTGGGCAGGCTGGTGGAAATGTTTGAGTCCCTCCTTCTTCACAGCAATAACGCTGGTAGTGCTTTAGCTTTTGAGCACTGCCTGGTATCTCTGGGATTGCTAATTAAACCATCATTCTCTGGATTTTCATGGTCACTGTGGGAGGCACTTAAATGTTCTTGTGTATTTCATGGCCAGTGATAACTTTCCAATTAAGGATTAAGCTCAAATCTGGTAACAAAGTCAGTCCAACACTTAGAACAGTCATATATTTCTTGCATTATTCTCATTATTCTCATATTCTCAATTATTCTCATATTCTTTGATGAAGAAATAGCCCATATGTTGTGAAATAAGTCCTTTATCAGCAGGTTAGTTCAATAAAATCTTGACATGGCATTTGATGTCCATTATGGAAAAACAGGAGCATGCAGTTCCAGATTAAATAAGTCATGAATGCCCTGGGAAAGTGGTATGTAATGTTGCAACTTAGGACATCTATAATTTATTAATGGAAATGTAAGCAAAATCTCTAAGGAAATGACTGTCGAACTCTTGGTTATCTTTAAAGTTTTTTATCATGTAACAGCTGCTTTTTGTGGAAAATAACATTTTAAAATAAAGAAGGAAGTTAAATTATTAGCTTTGCTCAGTTCTCTTCTAAGCCAGGTTGTGCCTGGTGCTGCCTCCAAATACCCTCTTCTTCCCCTCAGAACCCTGAAACTCTTCTTTCAAAGACGGAGGGCAAGAAAATGGCCTTTGGTGCATCTGTATGAGAGAATAAAGCTGGTGCTGGGAGGAACAAACCCCCAGCTTAGGCTGTGATAGGGATCAACAGATCTTCCTATTTAATGATAAACCTTTGCCTTACTTAACCCCGGGTTTACAGGCTGGGTTTTGACCGTCAGAAGAGCTGGAGGATGATCCTGTGCTTGGAGCAGCCTGTGCAGGGGCTGGAAGGAACGGGAAGGTAGGATCAGTGCCAGCTTCCAAAAAGGATCAACAAGAAGGTGCTACACGATCCATCAGCCCTTCAGGTGGATATTCCATTGCTGTGTCCAGAAGCCCTGGCTGCCCCATCCCTGAAGCGTTCCAAGCCAGGCTGGACGGGGCTTGGAGCAGCCTGGTCTGAGGAAGGAATGGAATGGGATGCCATGGAATGCCACGGGCTGTACGATCCCTTCCGACCCCAACCATTCCATAATTCGCCGATCCCGTGATTCCCCGGCTCGCGCCGCAGCTGGTGCTGGAGATGCTTTGCCCAGTGGAGGCATCAGCCCTCGTTGTCCCCTCTGGAAGTCCCCGGGCTGTGCCCCCTCGGGAAGGGGCTCCCAGACCCCGTGGGCAGCACCCCCAGCCCGGGTGCCCGGAGAGGATGGGGATGGAGTTCCCCATTCTGGAGTGCCATCTACTGGCACCGCACCCGCGCTCAGCCTCCTCCACCGAGCCCCGACACACACTCTGCGGGCACTCGGGAGCCTCCTTTCCTAATAAGCACCGATTAATTAATTAATTAATTTCATGAATCTCATTTTCACTGCTGATGTTTATTGTCACGACGACTTACAGCATTCCTTCCCCAGGATTGCAGTCTCCGTTCTTCAGCCACAGGTATTAATATTCCAGGGTTTTTTTACACGGAGCCTCATTAGAAATTTATATTTTTCACGCTCCATTAGGTGATATAACTGTTTTATTAATGTGTGTTAGTCATAATTCATGACGCTTTACATTAATTTGGTATTAAAACACCCTTGACAAATGGTTTGGAAATCTGGGCTAATATTGCAAAAATGCAAGAAATGCTCAGTTTTTCAGGACTGTAGAGAAATTATATCATAATCACTTGCTAAAAAATGTGTCGACATCACTGAGATGGTTGTTGTGCTTTTTTTGTTAGTATATTTTAGTGTTCATGTAAGGTCCTACTCTGACATCTCTTGAGACCGAAGTCCTCTATGAAGCCACAAAACATGTATATCATGGACAGACACCGCAAATTTTATCCTGTCTTGCACCATTCTCCTCCTAATATCATCTATTATTTCAGAAGTTGCCCTCCAGGTATGTTGCAATCAATAGAAATTTATAGAAAACAAGTTCTGTAGATTCCATATCTCTGGGAAGAAAAGAACACCTTTTGCAGCCACACTCAGAGTTTTAAATGCAACTTATGTGTGTTCATGTAAAAAAATCTACCTGAAGAATACAATAAGTCTAATATAAATGCCTTGACTTCAGTGAAGAGACTGTGAAGTTACAACTGGGATCATTTCTTCCCAGAGATGATGAACTCTGTGTTCTTTGACTCAGACGACAAATGTTCTTCTGAGCAGAGAAAATACTGAAATATTTTAAAATGAAGGGAAACAGGTCATCTGTTTTTAGTTTGCTTGTCAACATCACCAACATGTTTACAAGCTCCAAACAGCTCCAAATAAGAAGGAGCTCTCCAATCTGTGAATCTTCAAAGCTGAGACACAAGAAGAAAATCCCCTGAAGAAGTGACAGGGAAAGAGGCTCCCACCTTGCCAAGGAAAAGGATGTTTTCACGTGGAGATCTGTGCCATCACAACCAGTCTCAGCTTCCTCCCTGAATAAACTTCATGAGGTCACAGACATTTGGGTAAACCTGAACTTTGAGCTGCTGGGGAACAGGGGATTGGCAATGCAGGGGCCTCACCTGCTGAATTTCTCTCTTCAGTTTGCTATCATGGGTTTGGTAAAAACTGTAGAAAGGTCCTTTGTTATCATTTTTCATTACTCAGAATTCCCCAGGGAATAACGATAAAGTTCTGCTAAATTCAGAATTGACTGGAGAGGAACTGGAAAATATCTTGCAGCAAGTCTCAACATGAGAATTTCTGAGGGCAAACCCAGACAATCTCTTTCCAAAATATGCTCCAGCACAGCAGAAATCAGCAGTGTATCCCACGTGGACCAATGGCCTTTACTATGTAGGTGTTATGTAGATCAACCTACACTTTCAGAACTCTTCTTTCTGGCCCTAAAATCTTTGCATTACTGAATTTTCAAATTTGAGTGCTGCTAAGTCCACTTTCTCTTCTTTACAGGAAACAAAGCATTTGAATATTTATTACCACAATATGTTCAATTTCCTGTCAATACATCCATATTCGTTCATATACAATATCATTTGTGTTTGCCTTTCCTCTTCTTCTAGTAAATAAATTGAAAATATTTATTTGACAGAAACACAAGAAATGTTCAATATGCTTCCTCTGCAAGAATCACATAACAGCTTATAAGCAATAAACCATCTGCTTCTCACCACATTAGGTAAACCATATTACTTTGGAAAAAACCCAGTAATAATGGAAAACTTGACAACAGTAATAAAACTTCCAAACTATTGATACCAGATTCCCTTGTTACTCATTATTTGCTGGCTGGAAAGTTGGCTTTGAAGCAAAACTGCCCATTGATTTCCCTGACGTGTTCAGGGAACCTGGTCTGTAAATTCTGTGTAACATTTACGGTCCGAAGGAAACACCCGGCAACGTTGCAAAGGGGCTTGTCTTGCCCTCCAGGGACCCTCTGTCTGGTGGGACAGGAGGGACAAGCTCATATTCAAGTGTTCAGGAGAGCATGGGGTGCAATCCAGGCAACGGTGGGACAACTGTTCCACTAAGAAAAAACACTTAATTCTTCTGTGTTTCATCATTATTTTCTTCTCCATCATCCTGTGGCAAAATCTGCCTTATGGAAATATTTGAACAGGGGCTTAAATATTAAAAGAGTCATTTTGCCTTGCAGAGACGTCTGATGGGGTCACCCAGGATGTGGTGACAAGGAGAATGTCAGATCCATAAAATTATGACAATTATTATTATGCCATCTTCATTTTTCCGTAGGATTTTCGGTCCAAGCTTGTCTTTCACGTTGCCAAGTGACTGGTGACAGGCAAAGCTTTTCTTCAAGGCATTCTCAAGATGGCTTTTTCTTTATCTTAGCATCTCTGCAAAGCCCTGCTATTATTAGGTCTTTCTAATGCCTGGGTTAAAACCTCAGAGATTATGCTCCTGCTTTATAGTCCAGTAGCCTCTTCATTCTCCATGTTTAGTTAGACTCAATATTTGCTTGGGGAAGTGGCTGTGCAGGGACTACAGAGAGATTCCCGGTGTGTGGCTGGAGCCAAAGTTTGTGTTGCCTTCAAACTGGGAGCAGAAGGAGAGAGATAATAACCTGAAAGCTGGAAAGAGAAAATTCTTGTAGGCTATGAATCCCTCCCAGACTCGCCTGACATCAAAACATCCACTGCAGCCTTCTCCATGTTCACTTCAGAGGATTTAATACCAGGAGCTCCCCATCCTGCCCTTGATTTGTCCGTGAATGGTGAAACTGGGTTTTCATGCAGACCTGGAAGTTTCTGATCCTCTGTGTAGTAACACACTGGCACAAGTTAAACACTGACACGAAAGATGCAGAATAAAAAGGTCTCTTCCCTTCAGCCTGTCTCCCCAGATTAACTTCATTTGCTGTTTAGAGACCAGGAAGATGATGGTGATGTGTCCTGTCGTGTTTTCCTCTGCATCCCAGCAGTGTGGCCTTTGCTCTTCACCAGGAGCCTTTGCAGCAGCATCCAGTTTCCCTCACGGAATTAATTGCTCAGGACTCTTCCTTTGCTCTTTCCATTCCACACAGCTCTGCTCTCTCTTCACATGCAATGGTAGCTTTATCTTTAAGGAGCTTGGGAAGCAAATATCATCATGTTTTCCTTTTGGACAACCTGAACCCATGTTAGATGGTGACAAGATGTGCTCTGATCAAGCCAAGGTAGGTATAAACTAATTACCCAGAGCTGGCAAGCTCTGTAGCTGTTTTCAGAGTCAGCTTTCATTTCTCTCTTCCTCCCTTGTAGTCACAAATTGCACAAGCTCAGCTCCAAAATAAAGACCTGCCATCCAGAAGCCTTGTTCGTAAAAGGAGCTGTCAGAACCCCGAGCCATCTGCAGCTCCTGCTCTCCTTCCTCCTCCCGACCCGCAGTGTTTCCTTCCTCCTGCCGGGTGTCCCGCCAGCTCTGCAGCCAGACACGGTCCTTCTGTCCCCTCTGAGAGAAGGACAGTCTGTTCTTCAGCCACCAAAGAACATTCACAGCCCTGCCATTAAAATCTGAGACTATCCTTCCATCTTTTCTTCTTTCAGGGTTCTTCCCCTAACGCAATTCCATAAATGCTCTCTTAACTGCTGACATTTGCAACCCAGGGGTGGTTTCCCCAGGCCCCGTGCCCTTTCTTCTCAGGTCTCCATGAGGAGTCCACCTTCTCTTTTTCAGTCTCTTCACAGTGAGACAAACCTGCACTTTTAGCTCTTCTTGTGCTGAGGTTTGTTTTGCCCGTGGGAGTGATTAGAAATGCCCCTCATGGCTGCAAGGATCAAAACACACAACCCTGAAAAAAGGAGCCCAGGCTTTTAACACAACCATGACCAAGCCTTGCCCTTGGAGTCCCTACACATCCACCAGCAATTCCCCATGTTTTCCTAGTTTTGTTCTTCAAGCTTCAGCTGGTTTCCAGTTGAATTCAGTCCACTGGCTCCAGGACAGAGGTTTTCTCTGCAGGAAAACCCTTCCTTCAGTTCGAGCTGCTTTGGTTTAATTTTTCAGTTCAGTGCAGGAGCAGCAGCCACAATTTTTGGCTACAAAGCCACTCAGCAGGTGGTCCCACTGTGAGCCAGTGCTGTGAAAAGGTGAGACAAGTGAGAAACCTGTTAAGAACTTGACTCTTTATTTCCCAGACCCCTGGAGAGAAGGCCCTGTGTCTCCTGCCTGGAAGAGCTCAGTGATTTCAATGACTATTTCAAGTCATAAAGTTAAAATAAAAATCCAAGCCATATATTCCATTATTATCTCCCTCTTCCCCATAATTCCTCCAAGGCTAATCTCAGGATAATAACTCTCCGTCATATGAGCTGCCCATTTAACATCTTCCTAACTCTTTGGGGAAGGGGTGTAACTGTGCAGCTCCTTAAATTAATTTGAGAAAGATAGAAAAAACCAGGGATTCCATTCATCTCTCTGTAAAACTATTCAGATTATCTCCATCTATTATTTATAAATTCATTTTGCATTCCGAAGTGAACCCCACACCATCGCTTATGTTTCACGCTGCCTGCCCCTTTTCCTGATGAAGTGCCATGTTTGCTGCATTTCTGCACCACATCTTTTTAATAAATGTCTAATTTCCACCATCATGCATCTTGCTAGGAAAGTTCGGACTCCTTTTGTACAGCTCACCAGTTTTGTTGTATTGCTGCTTTCTCACAGTGCATCATCACGAAACTCAGCAGAACACTCCTCAGATTAATTGAACGCTCTGCCCATATATACAGATATTTATAATCTCCTGGGGGGAAAAACTGTTTTAGTGCTTTTTTTCACAGCACAATTCATTTTCTTATTTCTACTTATTCACAGAAAATGTTAGGATTAAAAATAGCTTAGGCTGAAAACTTTGTTGAAAGCTTTTCCCCCTAGAATTATAAATCACATGATTTCATACTTAAACAAAAATATGTATCATTAGTTGTGTCAGAAAAAAAAAGGATTAATTTTGAAATATATTAATTTCTTGCAAAGAGCCTTGTACGCTGTTTGTTAACATATCGTAGATGATCTTTTCTGGTAGAACATTATCCTGGTTAGAATTCTAATATACACAGTAGAATGCAAACGTTAATTCTTTTGCTGTTAAGGTACCACTGGAACCAAAGCTTTTCAAGAATTGTGACTCCCATTTTTCCTGTCCCTCCAGTTTTGGGTTGCTGCTTGCAGGCTGTGACCCGGTTGGTTGAAAGAGCATTTCCAAATGTTTGCACTTATCACAAACACTAAAACGTCCCCCAGGCAAATAAATTTCTTATGCTGAAAATAAGCATTCCCCTTTGTACAACTTTAGCTGTATCATGTTAATAGCTCTAAAATGTGACTTGGTTTTCCTCTCAATTTCCATGCACTGCTTTGCCAGTGCAGCACCTGGAAAGTGATACAGAATCTGGGTCTTTGCACCAGCACCTGGATGTGACAGGGAGAGGATTGGTATTAGAAAGCAATACAGAATTAAATTCCCATTTTCTGCAGCTGAGGTCATCGCTCTTTACGTTCCTGTTGGGTCAGTATTGTGGTTAAATGCAATTGTGATTCTTGGAGTTTTCCTTCCCTTCAGTTTTGTCCCTTCTGTGTCTCAGAAATTTCAGCTGCATCATGTTTCCAAGTTGGCTCAGGAAAATAACATCATTCATATAGTAAAGTCACATTTATGTCCAGGAAGAATTTTGTTGCCTGGAGTAAAAAAAAAACCCTTTTGGACTCATAATTTCCCCGTTTCTTCCTCCAGCCATAAAAGTGAGGGCTGTGGCAATCAGAATGTATTCATGTACTAAAGCACTTAAGCACAGCATAAGGGCCTGCTTTGACTTGGAAAGTGGTTATGTTAATTAGCTTAAATTTGCAAGAATTTGACTCAATAGGAGCAACTTGACATTTAGTCTGAAAGGTCTAAATGTTTCTGTAGAGTTCAGATACCAGCGCTGCCCGGTGAGATATTCCTCGTCTCCCCCCCTTTTCACAACATACAAAAAGTTCATTTGCAAATGTTTACCTAAAATAAAATGACTTACACGGGGGCCTATCACGGCAGCTGACACAGATCCCGATTAAGTGGAATCCCTGGCAATAGACTGTGCCATGGAGTCGGGCTATTTGCTTTTCTTGAATCCTCCCTGGCTTTAGATGCTTTCAAATCTTCCCTAATCCTCGCTGAAGGGCACAGCTAATTAACCTGGGAAGGGGCTGTGCTGCTGCTTTGCAAACTCCAGTGACACACCTGCACAACATCCCTGTGCCTGAAGATGCCCCGGGCAGCTCGGGGAAAAATATATTTGTGGAACGGCCCAAAGGCACCTTTTTCTCCCCTTTTTGAAGCCCCATAAAAGGATCTCACTCCTGCTGCGAAGCGTCAGAGACGCTCTGCTTGCTGGGCTGTACCTACCACATCTGATTGATAATTATTAATTTATTTCTTTGCATGCCTTATACTTCCAAAGCATGTTAGTTCTCCAAGATATTCATCGCCCTCAGCAAACAAAGTGATCTCTGGCATCTCCTCTGTCGCTCAGTTTTCGCTCTGCTGTCAAAACCCCGCTCCTCTGGAACTGTACAAGTGGGATGTCGTGCTGACCACAGCTCTGCTCTCCGTTTTTTTAATTCCCAGAGTTAGAAATTGATTAGTTAATGGAGCTTAAGCTCCATGGCTTGCAGCACATGCACCCTTTCATTAGCTGTGGATCCAAGATAAACACAGTGATTTAGGGCCGCCGAGCAAATCCAGCAGCTCCGCAACGTGACAGGAGGCGGCTGCTGCTGCTGCTTTTGGGGCTTTATTGGACCAGACTGCTCACAGCCACCAGGTTTTCCCCCATCTTACGTCCAAAAGCCTTTTTTAAGGTGACGTGTGAGAGCACAACGCGGCAGGTCCTTCCAGGGAGGCAGGAGCAGTGGGTGCTTCCCACGGGGCAGGGTCACAGCCGGGGCTGAGCTGGCCCAGGGGGCTGGCAGGGGGTCCTGGGCTACGGGGCTGGAGAAGAAAGACATCAGAAAGCTGAGAGTATGTAAGTGTCTGCTCTTTCCAGACGCCTCTGCACCTTTTCCAGTTCCAATTGTTAATTGAAATGGTTTTTGAGTCATTCCACGTGAGCTGAGACACTGCTAAATCAGTGCTATCCAGATCTGTGCTCAACTAACCCGACTCGTTGGGTGTTTAACGACAAACACACTTTTGTTTTGAGTGTTTTATTGGTATTATTAGAGGAAGCCAAGTGACAAGCTGATGAACCAGCAGGAGATCCTGGGTGTTGGTGGCGCAGACCTTACTCTGACACAGAATTGGTGCATTTGAACATATGCTGGAAAAGCAACACACTCCAAAATGCAGGTCTCAGCTGAATTTAAATAGTGGCCTGACCCTCCATGTCACAGTGTACACCAATTACACGCCATTCTCCGCATATCACCATCTGGATGGGCTACTGTGCTTCTGGCAGTTTGGCATTTATTTGGGAAAAGTGACCTTTCATAACAAAGAATGTGGTAAATACGCCTCTCTTTAAAGCAGTGCAGACTTGCCCTGATTTTACTCACTGTGGAATTAAAGCACAACTCACGCTGTTGCTGACACTGACATATCCACTAATGTTACGCTGCTTGTTTTTACTTAACAACATAAAATAGTCTCCTAAAATATACCTGATAATTAAAAAGTAAATATTAATGAGATTATTGAGACGTGAAGCCTTCAACAGGGACATGGTTTAAAGTCCACCAGTGCTTTTCTGATCTTCAGTTCTATTTCCTATATGGAAAAAAAAATAAGGTGGAATGAGAAGGAGTGATGAAAAATTGTAATGGTTGAAGCAACAGGATCCCTAAGACAGAAGGATGGGGACAAAATGAATCAAAATGTCCAGGTGAGTGTAAAATATATTCTTATTTTATAATGAAATGTATGAAATATATATTTTCATTGGAAGATAAAGAGATCAAAATTAGTTATCGATACTGATGAATGCTGATGAGTAAAATTAAATAAGGATTCATAAGTGGAAATTCCCTGGTCACCAATACATTGATACTGTGAGGAAACTCAAATTCCCACATTGGTGCACTAAAACAGGCTAAATGCAGCATTTCTGTAACCTAAAACTGGAACCCAACTGTGTGGGTCACTCTGTGTGTGAGTTACTCCTGCTCTTCCCCACAAAACACGGTCAGCCAGGACCAAAAAGGCTTTTGATCCGATCCAGCACATTTGTCCTGAGTTCCTGTGCTCTTATCTTGCATGAAAAAGGAGACAACTCTATTTCTGCACCACAAGCTGCTCTCAGGGCCTCAGCCCAGCAACTCTGCTGATAACAGGCTGGGTGACAGTGGCTGGGTCTGGATCTAAACCAGACGTGGCATCCTTGTCTTAGCTCAGAGCAGATAAAAGGCACTTCCTAGATAGGGCTGTTGAAGAAGAAACCTCCATTAGGAACACAACAGCACAAACTACATCACCAGCAGATGCAGAGGTTGGAAAAACTGCATAACCTCCCTCTCCTCTCACAAAATCTTCCCTCTAATGTTACACCAGTCCTTTTTACCTGGGCTGAGATTAAACAAGATTATACTTACGAAGGGATAAAACAACCTGGAAACAATAATGTGCTCCTATCACAACCAAAACCTAATTTAAAGAAACTGCTTAAACAAATTAATACAAAAGCTGTCTTCTTCCATGAAAGAAGTCATTTGCATTTAAACAAATTCCTCTGTATGCAGACGAAATAAAATTACAGGGTTACTATAAAGGGAAAAACATTTGACAGCAAACCATCAATACTTCACTTTTATTGTTATCTCAAAGACAAAGAGGGAAGATTACTTTGTAAACATATTTCTTAATAGGATAATTTTCTAATGAGTGATAGCAGTTTGTGATAAGATTTAAACTTACCAAAGTCTTGCTGTAAAATAAATGTGGCATTATGGGACTGGCCAAAGTAGGATATTTTATCTACAAAACACAGTGGCTCTTTCTCAAGGAGGACACTTCACCTGACGCACTTGGTCTCCCCAAACCTCAGGAATCATGCTGAGCTTTTAGGAACAGTCACAAGAAACTAATTTTTGTGAAATAGTTAAGGATGGAAATGCGTTTTACTATAGACCAGCATGAAAAACACCAACACAAAACAAAACAGGAAAAAAGACCCAAATCCTTCTACCATCTCATGGACTTCCTTCCCTGCTTAGATTTGGTAGTGCCAGAACTGGCAATTTTAGCTGATCCCATACGTTTAGATACACATGAATATCATGTGAAGAGCATGGTTTCAGTAAGAGGTCCCCAGGGCTCATAGTGGGCTTTATATTGTTTTAGCAGTTCCATGCTTTCCCTTCAGGAACTGCTTATGGATAATTTTAGCTCTTCCACATCAAAGAATTTCCTCTGAATCCTTCACATTTTCACCCTTCTTCTTCAAGGTGAATGGGGAGCTATTGAGGAACATCAGGTGCTCTGTACCTCTATTTTTATTTGTATTCTTGATGTCACAGTTTTTATCTTCATCTCTATTTTTATGATGCTGCATCTTTTAGAATTAAACCTACACTATATTTTGTTGTTTCATTCATTTCCCTTACTTTGGCTTGCTGTGACTGGAGAGAAAAATCACCTTGCCTAAATCAAAAATAAAAAGAAACTAAGAAACACTAGAACAAACTGGTGGGTGATGGCTATTTCCTGTATCCCCAAGGACTTGGGACAGCCATTGTATTTATCCTGTTTTTAAAGAAAAACAAAACATTTTTCAGACCCTTTCAGGCCAGTCAGAGGTACTTATAAAAGGTGAGGAGCTGGTAACAAAGGGGATGAGCTTTGGTGGACATGGAATAAAGTGTGGGCCCAGTTAGAAATGAAGGAGCAGAGGGATTTGTGCCTGTGGGAGAGCTGAGCAGACGGGAAAACCTTCTTAACGCTGGAGAAGGATAAGTCAAAGAAAAGGAAAGTACTGAGTAATCTCATCAGTGCTTTGAAGAGTCCCAACTCAACATTTTCTCGGTTGCTTTTCCAAAGAATCACGGGAAATAAGAACTGCTTGTGCATCACCTTCAGGTGAATCACTTCGCCAACTGAATTCAGGCTTATAGGGGCCAACAATTTACTAAAAGAGGGGATGTATAGATTTTTTGGAAAAAAATGATAGGTTCCCTCCCTGGTTCTTTGCTTCCTCCTGTCTTTACTGGTTTTATTCTTCTTTTTAAAATATTTTAACTTTTTCTTTGTACTATAAAACTCTCTAGGCTAGGAATATTAATGGGTGGGAAAAAAATATGCAAAAATTATCTCCCTCCTTTTTTTTTTTTTGGTTAATTTTTAGTGTACTGCATTTTTATATGTTCCTCAAGTCCATAATTTTCCCTGCTCACTGTATGAAAAATTATCAAAGGCAATAAAAATAAAAGGAAACAGCACTTTTTGATTTTCATAAAAATATCCCAGTAAATAAAAAAGTGGAACAAATCCTTAAAATATCTGCCCAGCCAGACTCTTTTGCATTTTTTCCCACCAGCACCAGCTGTTTTCTGCATACCAGCAGAAGGGACATATTTGCAGATTCAGTTTATGGGACCTTTGTTTATGCACTGGGTGAGGATTAACCACTAATTTTAATTAATGTGGCAAAAGCAAGTCCAAAGAAGACAGAAAGTTTGTAAATCTTGCAAGAGCTCTAAGTCTGGCAGCGCTTTTAGATGCAGAAAATGCGCTGCACGGAATTTGCCATATTAACATTTTTCCTGAGGTTTACACACTAATCCTTTCGCCGTCCCTGCTTCACATGGAACCTCCTGATTGAGTGGATCTTTAACTTCACCCTTGTGCCTCCCAGTCTGTAGTGTGCCCTCACAATATTTCTGGAGAATGAATATCACTGTTGCCATTTCAGGTGTTCACTGAGCAGGAAACCTGTGAAACAGCAGCTACTTCGACACGGGGCTTTTTGGGGGGCAAATTCTACCCCTGCAAAGTCAACGGCACCCATACAAAAAGAGGGAAACACACACTTTGACAGGAAAAACTTGGATTTTTCAAGAAGAAATCGTGTCAAACCAATCTAACTTTCCTCCACGGCGGAATAACGAGCCTTGCAGAGACAAGAAGCAGGAAATGTTACACATCTCGACTTCAGCAAGGCTGCTGGAACGGGCAGGCACGGTGTTCCTGCGCTGAAACTGAGAGGACAAACCTCAGCACTGGCTCAGGAGCCCCTCACAGAACTGGCATCACAGTTTTGCAACAAAATCAGAGGACCTGTGGGCTTTTCCTGTGGTCAATCTTGAGCCCGAAGTTTAGTAAATCTCTTCTGAGGGTTCGTCAAAGATTCAGGATGAATGGCAGCAAAATTCCCTAAAGGCAGGATGGTGGAGCACCAGATTAATTCCAGGCTTTTCAACACTGGATTCTCTACACATTTTCCCAATTGCAAGTTGGACACTTTGGGGACAAGGGGACAGATTCAGTTCAGTTCCCTTAGTGGCTGACGCTGTGCAGCTACAAGATTTAATGCCTGGGAGCAGTTTAACAGGCAAATTGCTCATTTGAGATCCGGAATTCAAAATACAGAATGGCAGGTGGAACGTTATCAGGCTCCTTTCCACCCTGTTTTCACCCCTTCTTGAAAGGCCACTGGCTCTGTCAGGTCACCCCCAGGGCTGGTTTAGAGCTGCATCCAAATAACGGGGCCATGAGCTGAGTAACCCTGTCCTGAGAAAGGGTTCGGTGAGGTGGGTTGGGTTTGTCTCATCAGCCCCGGGAGTGTTTTCTAGACTCAACAGAAAGCCAAGAACTGGAAATAGCAGCCGGTGCTCTAAACTGTGTGGCCAAAGCTGTTCAGGCTCATTGCCCAAGGGTCACACACCAGCTTCCTGTTGATCTGTGGGAATTCTGGGGAATCCTTACAGGGACTTCTCTTAACCTGCATGATCTGCTCAAAGCCTGAAAGTGTATGAACTTCTGGAAAAGTGAAAGGTGGATGGAGGGCTGAAAAGAACTGTGTGATTTTACAGTCGGGTTCCAGACTGTGGAATACGAATTAGAGCTTCTGCCCTATTCCCTGCCTCCGTTCCAGCAGGGAATACCCACACCCAGCGCTCGGGAAGCCACGCACGCAGCTCAGACACGCAGAGACAGGAACCCAAACCCAGCTAAGTAACCAAGAGTAAGCTGAGCTAATGAGTTTAATGAGCTCATACAAAGCAGCTCCATCAGAGAATCTCGCTTTGATGCCAATTCCCCCGTGCAAGGACTCCTTTCATGTCCCAGGCTGCTGTTTAAACCACAGCACCAATTTGCCAGCCCCTGTTAATTTACATCTGTTATTAATGAAGGAGGAAGCATGTGGAGCTGGTGGCAATAAGAATAATACTTGGTTTATTTCATCCTGCCATAGTTTTTTCCTCAAGGTTTGTTTCATTGAGAGGAGACACCAGGGAGGGAAATAAATAACATGAAGTCCTTTCTGGAGCTGGGCACTGCTCTGCTGCAAAGAGCAGCAGCTTTTTTAACCTGTATGTTGAGTTTACTCTCCTATATTGTAAAGTACCTTACAGCGATCTAGAAATCTATTTTTTTTGGCCACAAGTCTGCATGCTGGTTTCTTTGACGACTTAAATACACAGCTCATGTTTCCTTTATGAATGATTCTATGAGGTTTTTGATTAAAAACTACAGAAAATGCAGCTGTGAGACCACTGTTAATCAAATTAGAGCCCTTGAAATATTACTTTCTAACATTCAACATTTTAAAGGAGTTTAATAAACTGTATTTTATCAAACTCTGCTGTATGTTTTTCAAAGGATTTTAGAGAGACTGTCTCACCATTTTTGTTTCCCAAGCCCCAGATAATGTGAGAAGGAAACACACCAAATTTCTCAGGAATCATCCCACAGCTAATTCCAAACCAATATTTTCTATTAAAGTGGTGGTCTAAAGGTTTTATGGTTGCTCTGTGTAATTTTTACAGGCACAGTGCTGATGGCACACAGAGGAAGGGAATGTATCTAGGAGATGAAGCAACACAGTAGAAGATTTAGGGTTTAAATACATGGACTATTCCTACGATCCTGTTACTAAATTCAGGTATTTCCTACTGTGCCTAATCCAAGCCAGCTGGGGGCTGCCACCCCCTAGTTCAGAAGTCAGTGTTAAAATTGTTAAACAATGTAAATAACTCCCTGTAATTTTGAAATAAACATAGACACTGAGCTGTTTTCTCCTTCCTGCCCACAAAGAACCAGCAGCAATTCTTTTATTTCAGTCCTGCAGAAATATTTACCAATAGTTCTGATTAAAGCACTGCACAGTATTAAACTGCCTGTTTAATATTCTAACACCGTGACTTGCAGAGGAAACTATCTGGGATGGGGACACAGAGGTAACCAGAGGCTTTATAACTAACACAATGAGGTCTCAAATCTGAATGAGACTTCTCAGTGCTCCTACAGCCAAGGCAACAAACGATGATTTGATGTGATTTCTATCACACAATCCGTCAGGAGGGTGAGCAGTATTGGCCTTCACGCTCATTTGTCGATGAGGCTTCTTTCTGGAAGAGAAATGGAGCCCCAGAGGGCTGACACTGAGGCACCTGGTTGTCCTGGACCTCCATAAGGACACGGTGTGTGGTTTGTGTTGTGTTCATACCATCACCAGCTCCAACCATGGCACTGAGGAGGTGTCCTTGCCCCGTGCTGCCCCCCTGGATAGACTGGCATTTCATCCCTTCCCAGACCAAACGTATCCACCTCAAGCAATAAAGTTTATTCCTTGAGCACTGTAACGTTCACACAAACAAACTCTGGTTCTTCCAGGAGTCTTTTGGGTATCCCCGGGCACACCTCCTTGTGTGTACAGGCTGCACAGCCCGGTGTGGTCACACAGCCACTGAATCCCGGGATCGTTGGGGTTGGAGATCATCTCGTCCAGTTCAATCCCCTGCTAAGGCAGGGTCACTTGAAGCAGGTGATACAGGAATGTCTCCAGGTGTGCTTGGGATGTTTCCAGAGAGGGAGGCTCCACACCTGCCCTGCTCCAGTGTTCTGCCATCCTCACGGGTATTCTTCCTCATGCTGAGGTCGAACTTGTTGTGTTTTAGTTTATGGACGCTGCTCTCACCCTGTTGCTGGGTGGGCACCACTGGCAAGGGCCTGGCACCATCCTCCTGATCCGCCTTGGGCACATTTGTATGGATTGTGGACTCCTTCCCTCCCCCTGGACACTTGGGGATCACCTCCCTGGCACGCCCCTCGAGAAGGGATGGCAGGGGGTGCAGATGGGGGGGGGGTCCCGGTGTGGGCAGCGTGGTCAGTGGATGTGGGCAGTGCTCAGGGGTGGTGTGGGCAGTGCTGTGGGGCAGTGTGGGCAGTGCGGTCAGTAAGGTGTGGGCAGTGTGGTCAGTGGATGTGGGCAGTGCTGTGGGGTGGTGTGGGCAGTGCTGTGGGGTGGTGTGGGCAGTGCGGTCAGTGGGGTGTGGGCACTGCTGTGGGGTGGTGTGGGCAGTGCGGTCAGTGGGGTGTGGGCAGTGCTGTGGGGGCCGGCTCTGAGAGCAGTGGGCTCGGTGCCGGCTGTGTCCCTGCCCCGTGCCCTGTGGGTGCCGGCTGTGCCCCCGCTCGGTGTCGGCCCCGTCCCCGTCCCTGCCGGAGGCTGCCGGGGCCGCGCTCGGTGCGCGCCCCCCCTGCGGGCGGCGGGGGCGGGCGCGGCCGGGCCGCGCTGATCGCAGCGCGCCATTGGCCGCTGTCTGCGCGCACGTCACGATCATGATGAGAATTAATGATCGGGGCCGCTGATTTCATTGTGTGACGCCGGGACCGACCCAGCCGAGCCCGGCCGAGCCCGGAGCCCCCGCGCCGGCCCCGCGCTGCACGGTAAGCGCGGGGGGCGCCCCGCGGGAGGGGCGCGAGTGGGGCCCCCTGGGCGGGAGGGGCGCGGCGGGCGGGCGGGGAGGAGGCAGGAGATGCTGCCGATGGTGGCGGTGATGGTGATGCTGATGGTGGTGATGGTGATGATGATGATGGTGATGATGATGATGATGATGCCGATCTCCCCCCCGGCCCGGCGGGT
>JAWMRA010000146.1:1793100-1833754 GCA_035584735.1 Pseudotriccus pelzelni | reverse complement strand
ACCAGCTCCCTCATCACCCTTGGGTGGATCCCATCTGGTCCCATAGACTTGTGAGGATCCAAGTGGCTCAGCAGGTCACAAACTGTTTCCTCCTGGATTACAGGGGGTCTGTTCAGCTTTTTATCCCTGTCTACAAGCTCCAGAAGCCAGCTGTCCTCAGGACAACCTGTCTTACTGTTGAAGACTGACGTAAAGAGGGTGTTAAATACCTCAGCCTTGTCCTCATCTTTGATAACTCTGTTCCCACCCATGTCCAATAATGATGTTTTCCTTGTCCCTCCTTTTGCTATTGATGTATCTATAGAAAGACGTGTTGTTATCCCTAACAGAAGTGGCAAGATCAGGCTCAAGTTTTGCCTTCGTCTCTCTGATTTTCTTGTTTCTAAGACCTCCTCAGTGCCCTCAGACCTCCTCAGTGCCCTCAGACCTCCTCAGTGCCCTGTGTCTCAGGCACAGAGTCATTTAGGCTGGAAAACAGCGCTGAGATCATCGAGTCCGCCCTGTGGCCACCTTGTCACCCAACCCAGAGCACTGACTGCCACTTCCAGTTGTGTGAGGCTGAGGGGCCCAGTGATGGACAGGCAGGGGGTGGCCGGGTTGGCCACCGGACGTCCCAGATCTTGTTCCCTCCGAGGCTCTTCTATATTTCTCCAAGGGGTGCCAAGAGAATGGTGCCAGGCTCTTCTCAGTGGTGCACAGCAACAGGACAAGGAGCAATGGCTGCAAACTAAAACACAGCAAGTTCTACCTCAACACGAGGAAGAACTTCTTTGTGTTGAGGGTGGCAGAGCACTGGAACAGCTGCCCAGGCAGGGTGTGGAGTCTCCCCCTCTGGAGACATTCCAAACCCACCCGGACACGTTCCTGTGCCACCTGTGCCAGGTGATCTGCCTGAGCAGGGGGGTTGGACTGGATGATCTCCACAGGTCCCTTCCAGCTCCAGCTGTTCTGTGATTCCACCTCTCAAATGCATATGTGGCTGCCTCATCCCTGGAAGTGTCCAAGGCCAGGCTAGACAGGGCTTGGAGCAGCCTGGGCTAGTGGAAGGTGTCCCTGCCCAGGGCAGGGGGTGGAAGGAGATGGACTTTAAGGTCGTTTCCAACCCAAACCATTCTGGGATTCCATGTGCCTGTTGTGGTGCCAGGCACAGCCTGTGTGTGATCAAGGGGCCCTTGTGCTCCCAGATTTTACTCCTCAGATGTTTTGGGATGAGGGGGAAGAAGTTGACTGTGCTGTTCTGGAGGGATGATGGTGCCCTGGAAGTGCTTGTGTAGCGTTTTCCTGCCCCAGGCAATCCCTAACTCTGTCTCCTGCCCTCTGTTAGCCTGGGGCTTCTGATACTATAGGTAAGATCTGGCCCTGTAGGTACTAAATTCACCAAAACCAGTTTTATATCCTCCAAACTGGACTCCTGAAGCAGCTCAAATCTTCAGAGTAACATGGCATTTTACTATCCCTTCCCTTTTGCCTGGCATGGGTCTTACAAACACGTACGTGCTTTATTTAAAACATGTGGTTAATCCAGCTGCAGTCAGGAGTCTCATTTGCATCAATAAAGTGGGATGGGGATGTATAAACCTGTGGAGTTGTGGTCATGGGTTATTATGTTATTAAGCTACTGAGGGCTGTCTAATTTGTCCCTAATAAAGGGCTGCATTTTACAGGTAGGACTGTAATACAATCCCCCAAATGCTGTACTTAGTGGAGAGGGAAGCAATTATGCTGCGAGTCACGGATATTTAGAAGTAGTTTTACAAGCTGGGCTGTGCATTACACTTACCCAACCATCAGCCTCACCCACTGCACTGGGAGTGTGTGGTTGGAACTGGTTTGGCCTGTGTAGGAAAGAGGCACCGACCTACAAATTCAGGTTATTAAACATTGTTGCTTGATGTGCATCCAGTATCTCCCCACATTACAGGGTTGGTTGGTTGTTTTCTTTCCACTGGGGATGTACAAAAAATGGTGAGTTTTTGGCAGTGGAAAGTGAATGAGGTTCCTAAAGCTGGAGGAATAGTGTCACTACTGCAGTCTTGTTTTATTTATGTCTAGAGTACATCTCTTATCATAGTTCCAGTTTTGTCTCAGATTTATACTGGCACTGAGACTTGCTGGGTTTTACCACAGGAGATCTGTGGAGGGAAGAGAAAAAAAGGTAAATCGAGGAGTGTGCTGATTTTCTTGTTATACCTGTTATGGATGGACTAAAACAGAAATAGTCTTTGCAAGATGACTTTTTTATAAATAAATACTTGTTTGGTGCTGAAGTTAAAAAAGAAAACTCTCAGAAACTGCTTGTTCCCTTTTATCCCTGTATTAATCCCTGAGAGTTTTGTTATGTTTTATACCATGAAGATTTTTTTACTTAGTTACTTTGTGGTGGCTTGTACTCTGAGTGAATTATTTATTGTTTATTTCACATCCAAGACTATTTTTTGTTGCTGTTTGAAACTATATTAGTTGAAATTTTTATTTCCTATTTTCAAATTAAATACTATTAATGGAGTGTTCTGTAGAGATTTACTTTGTAAATGTTTACTTGTTTCAGCAATCTTAATATTTAGAGACTTTTGGACACTAAGATTATACTGCTGTAGTTGTGGGCAGACTTTTTTTTTTCCTTATGCTGCTGCTTTTTTATTTTTGTCCCTTTTTTTGCCCCCAGATTTTTCAAGTCATTCCAGAACAGCTAAGTAACTCCTGAATTATTTGGTTACACGGTTATTCCCATTTTCTTTTAGTTGTTCTTTCTTTTGTCTTACTCCTTGACATCAAGTTGTTTCCATTAGTTGCTAAAAATGTATGCCCTGGCTTCACCAGGTCTCCCTGGAGAGATTCCTAATTTCTGGCTGTTGAATTAAGTCACTGGGCTGGAAGGACTGGGCATTTGCAGCAACCCCTGTGGGACAAAACCCTGAGTACCTGTTCCGTGAAGGAAACGTTCAGCTGCCTCAGGAGCAAACTCTGCTTTAGGTCTCCGTGTTCTCCTCTTTCCACTCCTGCTCGCTCTTCCCACAGAAGGGAAGGAAGGGGGATACTGTGGAAAAGTTGCTTAAACGGCTTAAGAAGCCTGAAAAAGTTCAGCTGTAAGAACAACCTTAATGTCACTCGAGAAGGAGCTGCTGTGATGGTCACAGGGTGTCTGTGGAATTGTCCTCGGGACAAACTGAAGGGCACGGAGTTCCCATCCTTGTTCTTGTCGCTTTTCACTCTGGGGTCTCTCACATGTCACAGTCCCTGACTTAACACTTGGGCTACATTTACATCTCCTAAACCACCGCAGATATCAGAGGGATCTTACTATGCCAAGGTTTTTTAATTAGTATTCAGTTCAGAAAGGGAATGAAGAACATCTTTATACTGTTGGGTTCGCAGTAGGCTGAGGAGTGGGAGACCCCCAGAGTGAAGAGTTACATGTGATTAGTTGGCGTAGGACACACAGCAGGGGTGAAGGTGCTTTTTCATTTGTCAAGGGTTATTCTCTGCACTGTCAAGACTGCGAAACACTTGGCCAAGGCTGCTTTATTTTGCTAGAACAGGCAGATGTTGAATCCTTAAGTATTGCTTTGCCACTTCTGTCTTTTATTGAAGTGAAAATGCAGCTTACATTCATGGAATTTGTTTGCATAATGTTTTGCCTGATTTTTATTAAATTTCACAGAGTTCTTTTTCTGTAACAAACTCTCTTTTCAGTGCCAATGTGTTGCCAACCAGCTGGACACTCGCCTTCCCAAAAGCTCACGTGCATGTTTGCTAAGCTTGGCAAGTCAAGATCAAAATGAAATTATGATAAAAATCCATGTGGATTTCTGACTTGGAGTCTGAGGTTCAAGACAAAGGTGAGAAATCTGAGGAGGCTGGAGTGCTCCATAGGTGCACAAACTGGGAAAAGGAGTTTATTTCCTTAGAAGTTACTGAGGTTGTTATGAATGATATCTGTGATGAAGGAGTGTGACCTGCTGATTCCCTTGGTACTGATGTGACTGCCTTAATGTTCAGTAATTTTAGCACTTTGTAAGTGATTTTCCATGCTGGAGAAAATGTACGCCTTTATATCTTGTTCTAAGTATGAAATCTGATGCTAAATAGGTAATACTTCCAAAAAAAACCCCCAAACCAGTGTAATCCTTTGATGAATATACTCTGTATTAATTTGTCTCAGAGACAGTAACATTATGTTCTTCCAGATGTTTGAGCTCTCAGTGTAGGTCAGTTCCCAGGTGTGAGCAGAACTTGTTGCCTGTGAAGGTGGGACATGCAGCTCTTCACGGATTCATTTTGAACTTCATGGTGTTCTAATGGAGCTTCCAAACATCCAGGAACTGGTTTATTCAATGCAGGGTACTGGTTTAGATATTCAAAATAGAACTATTGATTTAGGATTCAGTATACCTATGACACAAAATGCTTTAATAAATTCTCCCCTGCTTATTTGAAGGTTTAAATGTTGGAATGTGAACTCAAGTTATGCCGTAACTCTGTGTCTGTAGGATCCTGTAATCTAGTTATTTAAATCACTTTCTGATGGCCTCTCACAGATCCCCTGAGGTTGACTCGGGTTCAAGGCAGAGGTTACTCAGGAATCTTCCCAGTTGGCAGGTGTAGCTCACAAGTGATTAAAATACACTGCAAAAATGAGTTATTAAACCAGACCGTGACCTCTCTGGAGCTTAGCTGGGCCAAGCCTGTCAGACAGTTTATCTGAAGTTCAAGTGATTTAATCAAAATGCTCCACCCTGTCTTTATCTAAATTACAGATGTCAAATGCAACAATGAAAGTGTTTTAACACAGAACTGACCTTGGATACAGAAATCCACATAATTAAAAACGCATCAAGGACCTGTCACGCGTCTTCCCTCGCAGGTCATCGGGTCTGACTCTAAAAATTTAACTTGCAATGGGGAGAGTCTTCATTGCAGTTGAACTATTTGGAGAGCATGATGTGGTGAGCCTGTGGATGGAAGAAGTGCTGAGCTTTGGGATGACACAGCTGGATCTGGAAACGTGGAAGGTTCATGAGTATTTCTGATGAGGTCGTTTGTGGGAGCTGAGCTCCACTAAGTGGAACAGGATTTCTGGTACTGAAAGAGGAGTAGACAGGTGGAAGCTGGATCCTGCCAACTGTGCAAGAACCACAAAACTGCCTCTTGTGTGTCCTTTAGAAGGGACATAAATCAGTCAGTGGCCACGTCACCGTGTGTATCCACGTGGGAAATCTGAAGCCAGTTCCCAGCATAATAGAGTAGATTATTATGAACTTTATTGATTTGTTAATGGACTAATAATTGTCTCCTCTGTTACTTGCTATAAATTTCTTTAAACAGTAGATTATTCAGAGCCAGAGTCTCCTTTGCCCAGCTCTGGCTGTGACTGAATACCTGTTCTGGGGGAGGCAGAACTCAGGCAAAGCCTGATTTGTCATGTAGGTGGTGGTGCTGCATTTAATAGTGCACTGCATTGAGAGGCTGCATAGGGAACAGAGGTAAAAGATATGATTGAATAATCTTCTGGTTTACCTATTATTTAAAAAAAAAAGTAATTTTTACAAATTGATTTTTCTATTGTCTGTTGACATAGAGAGGAAAGTAAACTCTGAAGTCAAAGTTCTGGCCTACAAGCATTTTACTCCAAATTCTAGATATTAATCTTTTTCTTTATACAGGCCTGTTGAACTCTAACATCCATTACCATTACACAGTGTAATCATCTTAGAGAATAATATGAAAGCAGTTGGGTGTCTGCTCAAGCTTTTGAGCCCTTAATAATTTTATTTGCTCTGTATCAGAAAGTAGTTCTTGTGCAAAGATTAGGTCTATCACCACTCTCCTTTCCATGCAGAAAGTCCTCTCCCTACCGGTAGTCTGGAAACTTTAAAAAGCTTAGTAGCTGCAAAGTGTCCCCTCATCCTCTTTATTTCCCTGCAGGATGATGGTGAGGTTTCTTATTCTTTAGTTTGTTCTGCATCATTATGACAATCTGGGAACAGGACTGAGGAGTTGTTGCTGGCCCTGGAGGAGCCTGGGTCTGACCCTGGTTGAGTTCCTCAGCACCACTGTGTACAAACCAAGGAGCAGGAACACATCCTGAGGTCCTGCCATCAGCACTGGCTCATACCCCTGGAAAACAACCCTTACATGTTCTCAGAAATGCTGATTTCCAGCCTCAGGGTGCAGTTCCAGGGGAGCTGGACCTTTCCCAGCCCGGGCTGTGGCACGGGTGGTCCCTCCTCTGTTACACTGCAGCGTTTGCACTGGGTGGCTCCAGAGCTGCCTACAGCCCTTCCTGGGGGCTGTTTGCCCCAGGCTGGTCTCCAGTTCTTGATCTTTGTGACTTTGGAGCTGGAGGTGCTGGGGTGACCCAGCAGAAGGACCAGCCATCCCAGAGTGTAGGATTTGATGAAGCTGGAGATGGTGGAAACTTCACTCATGTCAGACAGTCACCTTTATTTTATCTCAGATTTTATCTCTTTTTTTGGTAGGTGAGGAAAAACTTCCTGATATTGGATCTGCTGATGTTACTCTGTTTTGCCTAATGCCTTTATTTTATTTCATTTTTTTAAGGGAGAAACTTTTTCTTTGAAACTAGAGCCTCATGGGCTTAACAACACAATGTAATACTTATTTATTTGTGAAAAGCTGTCAGTGTTGTTGCAGGCTTATAATTCACCTGCTCAGCTTGAGTCTGTCACAAAGGAATCACTAATGCTGACTGTAACAGGTTGTTTTTTTTTGGAAAGCAAGTCAAAGCACTGGTAAAAGACTCTGTAGAGAAAACATGTCATCCCTTAGTGTTATCTCAGGTATAAATGAGAGCCTGTGTATTCTGCAAGTATTACAGTTTTTATTCCAACTTTCAGAGCATCTTCTTTTGTTTCCAGATGAATCTGCGTTCTGTATTTACTGTAGAACAACAAAGGATATTGCAGCGTTATTATGAAAATGGAATGACAAATCAAAGTAAAAATTGCTTTCAGCTCATATTACAGTGTGCACAAGAAACAAAACTGGACTTCAGTGTGGTCAGGGTGAGTACTGAGGCCTTCCAAATCTGCTTGTTAAACTTGTACGCATTTATTGCCTTACATTAAATATTTAGAGGTGTGGAGTCTCTGAACTCCATCATTGCCTTCAATCAGGCTTCAGTGTGTGTATGTGACATGTTCATTTTTATAGTTTGCTTTCACTGGAATGTCCTCACATGATTGTTATATTTAGGAGGGGTCTGGGTTGCACAAGGAGTAATTTTTGCTTGTCTTTTTGTTGGGATTTTTTAAATTAGTCTTTACTAAATGACAAATTAGTTTGCCCTGTAGGAACTCTGTGCAGTGTATCGTATGAAAGCAGGAAGCAAGGTCATGTTATTTAGAAACTGTTCTTAAGCTAAAGAAGTTTCTCTAACTTGATGTATTTGGGGGAATAATCATGGAACTGTTTCTTTCTCTGTCACACTTGTGTTCCATATCACAATCATAAATATTGTGGTCCCTCATGGCTATTTACAGTGAGGACATTCTTTTCTTACAAAACAAGAATGTCACCAGTGCTAAGAGGAGCTCTTCCAAAGGCTGTGAATTCCACGGGAAGGGAAATAATAATCCCTTTGTGAAACACTAGACAACAAAATGGCTCGTGGCCGAGAGCAGAAATAGAAATCATGAAGCATTAGCTGAAAGAATAACAAGGGCAATGCAGCTCCCAGGAGCTGCTGCAACTCTGGACATTGAGGAGGAAGAAGTGAGACCAGTCTGGGTTGGTTTTTTCCTTGGTTTAGCAGTGATACACTGAACAACAAAACCCTTCCTGCCCACGGGTTATTACCTGGATTCCCCTCCCTCCCAATAGTCTGGAAACTTTAAAACTTCCTTCCTGAGCCCTTGATGGTGGGAAGCTGTGAAAGTCAGCCAGGGATTGAGGCTCCTGGAACAAGCAGACGGTTGTAACAGGAATCTGGATGCTGATGGTGCACTCAGGGCCTGCTCTGCTATTTTTATGCTGATTGAATGTCCTGGAGGAGGCAGCCAGTCTCTCCTCTCCGGGCAGTCCTCCTGCACTCTCCAGATTTCCTTTCCCTCTCAGTTTCCCTTCCTGCAATAAAGTGTCAGGACCTTTTTCCCTCAGTTTTATTCCCTTACTGAGCCCTGATTTGCAACCCTTAGAACTTGTGAAGGGTTTTTTCCCCACTTGTGAAGTGCAATCGAGACAGACCCCTTGTTTGTCCTGCATTTGCCATATTTTTGCATGATCTTACCTTTCTCTTCTTTACTCCCTTCCTTCCTTCCTCTCTTAATTCCCCCTTTTTTCCTTTCCTCTTTTTTTTTTTTCCCCTATGAATCTCTTGGTCAGTGACTGGTTCTCCTTTGTACAACATCCAGCAAAACGATACTTGGGTTCCAGCTGGCCCTTGCAGACATGATTGTAATAGGAACGTGAATTCCCTAAATGCAACTTACACTTCAAATATCGTAACTCCACGACTGCATTCCCTCCCAGAATCAGGATTTCTGTCTTCTCATCCCATAGAACCGCATCCAGTCTTTCCAATCTTGAGCTGGGTTGGAAAAAAAGAAAAGTCCTATTTTCCTGTTTATGATTTGGTGTAAAACTCTACAGATCTTCTTACTGCAGTACCTAAAATATATTGTCCCTTGCAAAACTAGGAGATTTGAAGAGTATTTGTAATCTTTCCTGTCTCCCAGGTGGCAAGTGGTTTTTCTCCTCTTTTCTTTCTCATGTGCATCATCTCTGGCTTTATTAAGTTTCAGAGTAACCCAGGTAATGTTGCTAATCTTACCCAAGCATTTGTTCTTTTTTTTTGTTTGTTATGCCAATTCAGTTTTAAGCCTTTGGGGGGAGTTCAGGTGGGTGTTTTGGATAAATGATGGGAGCAAGAACTGGAGACACGGTCAGGAGGACTCTGAGCAGAGGCACATCTGACTTGTGCCATCTCATGAAACTGTATTTTAAGAGTAGTGCTAGTAAGCTTTTGCATTTCTTAGAAAGTGTTTATTTTCAGGAAAACTGCCAGGAAAACCTTCATATTTTAGTTCTGTACAGTTGAAAAAGTTAGGGATGAAATCTCTTTTCCTGGTCCAAAATTTGCAGTGTCTCCATTCAGTTGTAATTTCTATCTTAAAAATTTACTGACAGAGCAGAAATTAAAAAAAAATAAAATTTCATCTTCTAACTCTGTTTTATACGATAAAGGAGAATAACTTGAGGTCCATGGCTATAATTTCTGTATTGAAATTGATTTTTAAGGAGAAAAATGTTATCACTAGTAACTCAGATTTTACTGCACGTAACAAATTGTGCCTCAAATTGTACATTTTGTAAAATTTGACACAGTTTCCCATCTGCTTCAAACCACAGCACATTTCAACACGTGCACAACTGTCACAGTACCTGCATTTCTCAAATGTTTTTTCCTCTACTATCTATTCCATAGTAACATATACAAAAGTCATTGCTACTGTCAGGAATGTCAGGAATGGCAAACTTCAGTTGGAATCTGATCCCTGTAGTCCTGATCTTGTCTATCAGTGTCTTTCAAAAGCAGGTTTTGATATCAGATCTTGATTTTTGTAGATGGCAGAGGAGGAATTAGCCTATAGGTCTGAGCACTTCACAAAATTGTTTTCTTCTTCTTCTTCCTCTCCTCTGAATTCCTGAATTGGCAGCTTCTGTTCAAGGCAGATTTGAAGGTCGTATCTTTCAGTTGTTGGGTTACAAAAGTTTAGCTCCATACCAGAGTGATGGCTCTGCAATCCAAGGTGCTGAACACTGAAAACTTAAATTTGGGGGGATTAGTCACAGTGGTGTCAATGAAATCCATCTTGAAGGTAATTTTGGGAGAGGAGGCATGACACAGTATCAGGATTTTTGAGAAACTGGGGCTTTGGAATTGAGAGTGGACTTCTCCTGTTATTAATGTGTGGATCCCAAGCAGGAGGGGCCTGGATTTCCAGTCTGTATTGTTCAGACTCTGCATAATGAATGAGTAGATGATTTACATGTTTGTCAGCCTAGGTCACAACTTCGACACGTAACATTCCACCAGACCCGCTTCCAAATGGAATCGCCTGATTTTTGTGAGTCTTTAATGCCTCGTTTTGTGTTCGCTGTTGTTGTTTGCAGACGTGGGTTGGCAATAAAAGGAGGAAGATGAGCAGCAAGAGCGCGGTGGAATCCGGAGGGACCCCCCCAGGGACGGCCCCTGCCACTCCCTCGGTGCCCCCCGAAGCGGCCGTGCGGAACGTGGTCAATATTGCCCGATCCCACAGCCAGCAATCCTCCTGGACCTCCTCTAACAACGATGTGATAGTGACTGGGATTTACAGCCCTGCCAGCTCCTCGGGCAGGCAGGGCTCCACCAAACACCCCAACGCTTCCGTGGCGGAGATGCACAAAACCTCCATCCCAAGGCTCCCGGGGAAAGGCGACGCAGAGTTCCAGCAGCAGCACATCCCTCTAGGACGACAAGTCCCACACTGTAAAAATGCTTCCCTATTGGTAGGGGAAAAGACCATCATCTTATCCAGGCAGACGAGCGTGCTCAATTCTGCAAACTCCATTTACAGCCACACGAAGAAAAGCTACGGCGGCTCCTCGGTGCAGACGGCGGAGCTGGTGTTACCTCAGAAGCCCGTGATATGCCACAGGCCCTGCAAGGCCGAGCCCGTGGGCTGTCACAGGTTACACAAACCCGAGCACGTGGCTCTGGCGTCGCACGTGCCCCACGGGCCGCGGGCTCACCCCAGGGACCCTGCCTGCAGCACCCAGAACCTGGAGATCCGCGAGGTGTTCTCCCTGGCCGTGACGGACCAGCCGCAGAGGATCGTGGCGGGCGGCACGGCGCAGAAACACTCCTCTCTGGAGGGCAGCTGCCTGTCCATCGCCATGGAGACGGGGGACGTGGAGGACGAGTACGCCAGGGAGGAGGAGCTGGCGTCCATGGGAGCACAAATCCAGAGCTACTCCAGATACTGTGAGAGCAGCAGCTCTGCCCGAGCGGAGAACCAAAGCGCGGCCGTGTCGGGGCCGGGCCGCAGCGGGGGCTGTGGGGCACAGGGGGGCAGTGCCAGGGACCTGCCTGACAGTGCTCTGTACCACGGCAGAGATTACCACCTGCCTGCACGGACCTCGCTGCACACCACGGCCAGCACAATGTACAGCAGCGCTAATGCATCCAGGAGTACCTTTTCTCCTCATTTTACATCTTCGAGTCAACTGAGGCTGTCACAAAACCAAAATAATTACCAGGTAATCCGGCAGTTTATCTCTGCCTTCAAACCTTGAAGCCAAGGTTGTAGATAAATACTGTGTATAAATATGATGTAGATGAATGTTTTCTCTCAAAGCTCGTAGCCGCTAAGCGATAGGGTCACCTTTCTGCAGGCTTTTACACCTTTCAGTGGAGATAGTTCCTTCTCAAACACTTTGCAGGCAGCACTGCAGGCTGGTGCCTCTCTTACCTGTCCAGCTGAGCCTCTGGGAGCTGTATAATGAAGATCAGTGAGGGGTTCATCAACTCACCAGCTAAATTTTGGCTGCAGGAGGGTCATGGCCACGAGCTGATGCTCAAACCTGTGCTGTCCTGACCCAGCAGTACCCTGGGCTGTTCTCTGTGCACGTCACCTGTGGCACAAGAACACGGGGTGGTGCTGACATTGGTGTGCTCTGCAGTTGCTCACTGATGTCAGCTTGGATTCCTGTACCCCCTGTGCAGGTGCCAGTCTCCTGGAGCTGTGTCTGTGAGGGATTAAGATCTCCTGTGAAGAGTTAACGTGATGGGACACACTCAGGGAGCAAATATTCATCCTTTCCCACAGCATCTAATTCAAATACCGGTTTTACGTTCAATCCCTTTATTCCCCACCCTGTACTAAAGTCCCTTTAGTGATCCTGAGGGGAGAATTAAATGCAGATAATTGAAGAACTAAAAGTTGTTCAGAAGAAACTGCAACGCTTGACACGTTTTTTTTTTATTGTTTGTTATTACTAGGGGAGAGAGAGTTGTGCAGAAAACATCCAAATTGGTATTTTTCATGGATTTTTATGCCGTGTGGCATGACATAGCCTAGAGACACTGAGATAAAAGTCTTTCAAGGCTGGCAGGATGTGATTCTGCATGTCTTACCTTCATGCATTTGCTTGTTATTGCCTTTTTAATTTATCCTGAAAATGAACCACGGCAGCACCATGCCAGCTTTTCCTCTGCTTTGCTCACTGGGATAAGGGAGCAAGACTTTGTGGAGTGCTTTATTTTTTATTTCCTTTTTTCCTGACTTGTTCCTGTCTCATGTGAGGATGTGAAAGAAAGCTGTTGAGCCCCAGTAAGCGCCACTTTTCACCCAAATTACTGCTTTTCTTGTTAAACCTGAGGTTTGGTGAACAGAGATACTCTGGAGTGAATTTCATGGAGTAGATGGGACATCAGACAAGCTGTTCTTCCCTTTCTCCCTTCTCTCACTTAGACTGTCAATATTTGCTGTTCCTGTTCTTACCTGAGTTGTAAAATTCATGAGATGCTGCTTTATTTTGACATCCCAGTTTCATAGGAGAGGAAAGGCTGTAGAAGTGCAGATCTGTCCAAGGAAGGGCTGGGAAAAGTGCTAATGGTCAAGTTAAGGACATTTTTCTAAAGTTTCATGAAGTGAAATCCATTAGTGACACCTCCAACTCTGTGCTCATGGACTTTATTTCACTCTTGAAAAAACGTCAGAGAGATTTTATTTCCTCTACTTTTATTTTTTTAAATGAAATTTGGAATAACTGATTTTTTGGGGGGGTAGGGACAGTCTTTTTAAACAGCTAAAACGGTTCATGGTAGGTGACATTTTATCTATCTGGGTGGTGTAATATAGATCAGAACAAGATCTTTATAACTGTTTTTAGATTTTTTTTTTACTTCACCCATTATAATAATCTATTTTTTTGAGAATTGAATTCATCTGTGCTTTTTTGACCTCCCTGTCTGCCTCAGGGACCTCGTTCTTTGAATTTGGGAATGCAACTTGTACGGAGGGAGTTTTTTTTCCCCCGTCATATCCCTTGTCTTCCCAGAGTTTTAAACCTTGGAAAACCTGAGCAGGTTGCTGTTAATTCCCTTACTGCTGTGAGCAGGCACCCTGTGAACCTCCTGGCTATTAGAGATTTCATAAGGTGCTGTCTGAATCCTTTTCTTGTGGTCAGTTCATGTTCATTTTATTGCCCATGTTCAGCTCATTTATCCAGCAGCATAGGAATGAAAATCCTTAAACTTGGGGAGATAATCCTGAATTTAAAAATAGATTAAACCCGAGCTAAATGATTATTGGAATAGTTGGAACATCCAGGCAGATGCTTCTTCAAAGTCAGGACTGTGTGATTTGTGTTTTGATGAAGTAATTACTGTCGTGTATTGGTGGGGTATCTAATTAGCAATTAGTTATAGCTTCCTTACCGGTTCAATTAATCAAATTCATGTTAGTGTAACTTAAGACTAAATTTAATTAAGTGATCAATTTTAATGCCTGAGCAGTTTCAGTAAACAAATTGTTCAACCTTCTTACTTGTCTTAGTTTGACTTTTAAGTGTGTAGAAGTACAGAGGCTGTTTGTGCCGTCCTTGAGGCTAAATTGGGGTTTAATCTTGGTTTCTTCCCCCTCCCTGGAGGACAAAAATACTGTTGAAGATGTGTATTTTTAATTACTTTGTCATAAACACTGAAACACAGTATCTAATTTAACCCTATCTACTTTAGGGGAGCATTCAAAGCCTTGCAGTCAGAACAGATTGTGTAGGTTTATACATATTTTTATTTAATTGTAGGGTTGGCTTCAGCGATGCTGCTTTGTGGAAGGAGTGGGGAGAATCTGTGAAGTTCCTGCAAAAACACCACATGTGGCCCCAGGCAGTGCTGGGACACAGCAACCAGCTCCCAATTTGGCCCAGTGCACTGAATTTGGGATATTAAATCTACAGGTGAACTGGGAAAAGATTACGTAGGGCCTTGTATAGTGTAACCCCTTTAGTGAAGGGACAGCTCAAGGGTTGCAGCACCTCTGAGTGTCTCTGGCATCTCCCGGGGCTGCAGTTTCTGAGGCACAATACCCGAGTCAGGCATTTCAGGTCATCATTCTGCAGCTGTCCCACTTGGGCCAGGACTGGAGTTAGACCTGTGGATGCAGGATGATGATCCATCTCACTCTAAAAATACACACATCCCCCCCACAAAAAAAAACCCCAACCCTTCTGCCCGTTTCATCAAGCCACTTTAGAATTCTGCCATGCACGTTGTCTTTCAGGGAGTTCTGCTGAGATGAACTCGATTGTGTTTGGCCTCCTACCTGTCAGAACCTGTGTGCATTTGTCTTCTCAGCAACCCTTAATGCTCTGCCAGGCTGATTTTGCTTTATTCACACAGAAAAGCACTTTTTTTTTTGTAGCCCCACTTGCAACTTGTGCAGAGGAGCCGCCTGGGTGGATGCTCAGGGTGCCTTGACAGTGGATTCTGTGCTGTGTGGGCTGTGGGATTGTAATAGATGTAACTTGTTTATACAGAATTTATAACCTCTGTGTGTGCAGTGAAGAAATTAATATTTTAGCCTCAAAATCTGATGCAGACTTGCCCTTAGGAGGGGGTGGTTCTCATTTCTACCCCCCTCAACCCACTTTGTGTAATGAGAAAGTATCTGACCTTGGGCAACCTCCAAGTGCTTCCAGCTAAAAGCTTGAAGAATAAAAGCGTCTTGTGTGCTTGTACCCCAGCCAGCTGTCCCAGGGATGCTGGTTTGGTTGTGCTCAGGCTGCAGGAGTCATCAGGAGAGCACCTTGCAAGTACAAAAACTATTAGTGGAGTTTGGCTCAGTCAGCAGAAGCACACAGGTCTTTCTTCCTCACATATATCGCAGATAGGACTTGAGGTGGATTAATGTAAGAGCTGTGTTTATTGTCTCAGGCATTGCTATCTGCAGCAGAGACGAACATGGAATCCTAAATAAGCCTAAAATATTCCAGGCTGTGACACATTTCAGAGGGCCAGGGAAAACAGTCCGAGATTATTATTTAATGAAGTCTGACCTCTGGGAATGATGGAGAAGCAATGGAGATTGAGGCAGCTAACCTTTGCCTTCACACCCTTCTCTTTCCTTCTCCAACCTGATATCCCTGATATTTTTCTGCTAATCCTCACATCCTTGTCATCTGACAGTGAACAGCTCAGTCATGAACATGGGAGCATTTTTGCAGAAAGTTTAATTGATGTACCTTAGAAAACTGTGAGGGCAGTTCTGTCAGACATCAGCCCTTGTCTGACTCCAGTCTGCTCGGTCCTGCCAGTGTGGGGACAGACTGAAAGTGAAATCTGGTGAAATACAAGTTTTGAGATACCAAAAGTACAGCCAAGTTGCCACCTCGTTATCTTACCCTCACCCAAAGAAAAACAGTGTTTCAGTTTTAAATGTAAGGCCCAGCAAAGTGACTTTGCTTGTAAATCTTAACCTGTTTAGCAGACATTGTTACCTGAACTGAATGTACAGTGCTGAAGTCTCGTGAAAGCTGCTAAGTTTTGGCTCTCACAGCAATTTAAAGCTGCTCTTGTTTTCTGTTCTGTTTCCTCCTTGCCCTCTACAGATTTCAGGAAACCTTACTGTGCCTTGGATTACAGGTTGTTCCAGAAAAAGAGCAGTAAGTACATTTCTATTTAAGTATCTAATGCATGAAGTGAAGCAATGGAAAGTTGATAAAAATGCATTTTTTGAAAATGTCATTTCTATTTACCTTGTGTTGAATGTTTTCCCTTTATAGTTTAACTAAAACAAACATTATTTGCAGGTGCAGTGGTTCAGGGGAGGTAAAGTTGATGTATATCTTTAAAAGGAAGCCAAGGTCATAATCTTGTGGGAAGTGATGTGATGCTCAGGTGTAGGAATTGTCTATTAGGTGAAATATTACATCAGGACTGATGGACTGGGAGTTTGGAGCTCAGAATATGGTTTTTATATTGCAAGTAAAATGATTGTTAATTGAGGCAACTGAATGCTTAAGAGAGTAACTCCCTGTGCAGCTTCTCTGCACATGCACAGAATTAGTCTGGGCTGTCTGTAGGAACTTTAAAGTGTAATTTTATCCACATACATGTCATTTCACATTAGCAGAATCAGCCAGGTTGGTGCCCTCAGTTCAGAAATGGCTCCAAACCGTAATACAACAGCTTTTGTCAGGGAAAAAAAAACCCCACTGTCCAACTCTTTTGTTTGATTACTGCTCAGCATTTCTGGCTTCTTTTTTGAAGACATTTCAGTTCTGCTTCGTCACCATGAAAATGCACCCTGAGCCTGCAGCTTGGATGGTACAGCCAAGCTCTCCAGCGGCTGCTCTTGCCAGGTCCAGTGACTGGGGAGGTGTCTGTCATGGAAACCAAACTTACCCATCCAACCCCCAGTCCATGGAGCTGGCAGTGCCCTGGCAGTGGGTGCTGCTTTGGCAGCGAGGTCTGGGTAATGGAACAACCTTTCCTTGCCTTCTCCTGCTGTAACCGGTAGTTTTTTCTTTATTTATTAATTTTGGTTATTCTGTTTAGTCTCCAAAAGGTGTGAGTTTAGTAGTTTCCTGCATAAGTAGGAATCTAAGAACCATGGCATTGTGTTCCCTCTCAGACTTTTTCTAGGTCTCAGCTGTAGCACTTCCAGTTTCTGCAGACTTTGATGGTATCACTTATTTCAGTTTATACAGAGAGCACTTCAGAAAAGCATCTCCAGGAGGAACTGGTACTTTCATACAAGTCCTGTTGTGCTCAGTCCTTCTTTTCTCGTCCCTAAGTGCTAATTCTCTTGGGTAGGCTTTTTAAAAAGTAGCTCTTGTCTGGAAGGCACCTTCTCCTCATCACTTAATGACCTTTCAAAGCAGCTACTGAGTGTCTTCAGTGCAGTGGCACTGTTGGAAGGGTGAGGTGTTCCCCCTGCCACCCCGTCCACAGCCAGTATCTAATTGCAGGGTATCCCAAGTGGAGTGTGTGAGCTGTCAGGTACATATTCTGCTGCTGAGTTTGTCTTTAGAGTTGGACTGCCCTTACTGGGGATCAGGGGGGTGCCAGAGCCAGCTCAGAGTGGGCAGCAGGAGCAGGTGGCTGGGCCTGGGCTGTGATGCTGGCCCCTAATTGCAGCACTGGCTGGGTTCCTGGGGCGTGGTGGTCGTGCTGCCCCCTGACATGAGCTGTAGAAGACATTTCTGCAGTAAGTTTAACACCTTCAAGGATGTGGAGCTGCCTGTTTATTAATCTTCCTTGCAGTGAGGGGCCATTAAGAATGGTTATTAGGGACTTTATTAGACCTTTACCCCTGTGAATTTTTAATCAACCAAATGCCTAAACCCATTGGTTAATACAATCTGGTGTGACAGCATCAGTGTCCAGGTTTGTGGATGCACTTTCCCAGTTTGAGTGCAGGATCAGCCTTCCTAAGGAGACAGGGTTAGGACCTGGCACCCTAAAACTGCTGTGTACACATAGGTGTAAGACAACAAACAGAGAGAAGCAGCTCCCACTTCCTGAGAAACTTCAGATTGAACTGTGAAATCCTTTTGAAGAAAGAGCGTGAGGGAACAGAAATAGAATGGCTGGAGTTGTAGAAGTGCCATTATGGCAATTACTGCCATTCAAACGGGAAAAAGGCTAATCTGGATTTTGTTTAAAATGGAGAAGATCGTCTTTTAGATGCTCTGAATTTTTAATCTTTTGCCTTGATGTTTTGTTTTCCTTGTCCTGTCCTTCAGCTGCATCAGGAGAGAAATAAAAGCTGTGCAGTTCTGCAGAAACTCTTTCTCTCTGCTGGAAGATGATGTAATCCTGATTGTTAATGAATATTAGGCTAGAAATATCAGCCTCTCAGTTACTGAGCCTTTGGAAATTAGAGTTCTGTGTTCTGTCCTGGTGCATGTGCATTGGCCTTTACAAATGCATTGATTTTTGGTTTTTCACAGGGTGGTGGAAGGATAACAAGGATTCAAAAACAGCAGTGGAGATACTGGTTAAAGAGAATTAAAAGGGGAGAAATATCCTCCCATTTGCCCTTAGATTTAAGTCTTGTGTGCATGACTGTGTTTCAGCTCTGTGTCATCTGAGGTCCCAGCAGAGCGGTTAGTGTTTGGGGTACATTTAGATATGTTGGTATGATATGGAAAACATTTGTCACACAGGTGATGGCTCTGGGTAAGCTGTGCCTTAGCTGTGAAGTTTTCTTTTGGGGGAAAAGAGGGGATTTGATCTGCCCAGAGCTTCAGCTTGGGCTCTGTGGCTCTCAGTCTGACGTGTATTTGGGGAGGGGAAATACCTGAACTGGGTAGAGAGAGTTCCTGTGCCGAATTTTGATTTTAAATTGCTCTTTGCACATGGCCTGTTTGAATAAAACTCTGGAGGAAGTGGCACTGAAGTGTCCTTCTTGGAGTCCTCCTGCCACAGGAGGAGAACAGGGGACGCACTTTGGGTCAGGGGAAGGAGCTGCTCTAACCCAGGTCAGTGTGAAACCTTCACCAGTTCCGTGGCACATCCATGGGTGTGGGGAATACAGCTGGATTGTGGGGAGGAGGCATCAGTGGGGCTGCTAAGGAAAATGCTCCTTGGAGGGGGTCTGAAAGGCTCCTGAAAACTCTGCTGCTGTAAGTGGACGTGAGCTGGAGAAATAATACCCTAGAGCAGCTTTACAGCGAAGCCCCCACAGGGATTAAAGCTGCCTGGAGTCAGAGGGCACCTCAGCTGTGCCTTTTGTTTGCAGACTACACCAACATGAAGTTCTCTTCACCTGCTCAGATTCCTCTGCTCTCCCAGGAGGGAAGAAAAGTGGTTTAGTCAAGTTGCTTGGAGCATGTCTGAGCGAGACAGTCGGGATCTTCAGTGAGGGAGATGAGCCAAGCTGAGGGTCTGGCTGTGAAACTGCCCTTGTTCATACTTGGTGTCATTTGGAATATTGGTTAATGTGTTTCCTCATCCTGGGAAATATTTCAGCACCTGTCTCAAGATACTTCTCCATTAGATGATGATATGATCCAGGGCACGTCCTGGGCTTCCTCCCAGGAACAGCACCTTTGTCCAGCAGCAATCCTCAGGGAATGCCAAGGGAGAGCAAGTCTGGTCATCATTGCAGACAAAATGCATCTTTTTATTTATTATATGACATGCTGCACCAAAGTGCCACAAACCACCTTGGCTTATTGTGTGCTGTGAACCTGCAGGCCAGAAATGTGTCACATCTGGGCAGGAACTGGAAAACAGACTTTCTGGTCTAATGTGAGGAAGATATTAATAGATTAAGTAAGAATCATCTGAAAATCAGTTTACTTTGGGGCTGAATGGTCAGTATTTAACAAACTAGTTCAAAATCTCAAGAAGGGCAAATTTTTGGTTTGTGTGGATTGAGGGTTGGTTTGGAAATTGCAGAGTGAGATGACTGGGGTTCAGAGTGTGACTTTTGGCTAGACTTACCTCTTTTTTCTTTTTTCCCTTTTTTTCATCTTCTTGGCTGAGTTTGGTTTAGAGACAGATATTAACAGAATATATATAATTCTGGCTGAGTGTTGAAGCTCACGAGAGTTACAGCACTTCTCACACTGGGGTCCTTTGAAATATTGACGAGTTCTGCTTCCATCAGAGCAAACTTCAGGCTTCCCCAGCCAGTGGGAAAGGATGCAAAACATCTCTGGTGCAGAAATCTAACAGTGTGTGCCCTAAGAGTGTGTCAGCTGTAAGAGTTTAAGGTGCCTTCAGATGCTGCTTTTCCAAAGTCCTTTGTGCCCGAAGTTTGTGCAGCTGTGTGTGAGCAGCGGGATCGGGGTGTCACTGACGTGGGGGCACTGGTGAAACATGAACCTAAAACCTCAGACTGGAGGAATGTGTCATCTGGCACAGCTTAAATGAGGCTAAATATCTTGGTAGTGTTAGGGGCCAATGCAGACCTTCAGAATTTGTATATCAAGAAATAATAAACAAGAGTAAGATTCATATTAAATGGTGCAGATGGGAAAGGGGAAACCATAGTAAAATGGTTCAGAAATAACTATTAATACATATAAATAAATCTTGAGATAGGAATTGATAATCCCCTGAAAAAATCAGACATTAATTAGGGTCAGGGTTCAGAGAGCTGAATGCTGGTGTCATTGGGAATGAAAAACTGACACGGTTCTTGTACAGAAGAATCTGGGATTTGTTCATACCTTGAATGCTGTGCTCGCTTCTGATCTTCCCATCCCTCCCAAAATACAACAGAGGAGCAGTGACAGGGATCAAAGGCATGGCAAATTTGTTGTGAGAGGTTTGTTTGCTAAAAATAACCATTACCTCAGCCCGTTTCATCACCGAGCATCAGAACTGAATGTTGATTTAATGTGATTTCTCTGCAGTTTAAATGAACACAACACGCAGTGCTCAGCTGCAACATAAATGCAGTAGCTACTGCATTTATATGAAACCCCCAGTTCTCTCATTTTTTAGCATGTCTTTGATTAATAATCTGAGATCTGTGTCTAGCTTTTGTGCACGTGGCCTGAAACATTTTCAACTCGCGCATAAAACTGGATCTTAAAACGCAGGATCTAATAAAAGGCAGGATAAGGACACTCCAGAGCCGGGCAATTATTCATCCCAATTATAGACACCGGATTTGCACCACAGATCCTGCCTGCACAGTGGGTGTGATGAGGGGTCGGCACAGCGCCAGGAATGTCTCTGATAAACTGGGTCATCTCTTCCAAGGATGTTGTTATTACACTTGGGAGGTCGGGGGATAAGCCGGGTTTAACCCTGCGTGCGGCAGAACTGCTGATTCAATTTGCTTGCCAGGACTGCTTTTCCTTGGGAATTGAGAGTCTTGCTTTGTGCTGGAAGAAGCTTCTTCTGATTTTTTTCACTGTGGACAACAGAAGTGGTCAATGTGAGGAATTCAGCCAACAGCCAATGCTGCTGGGGGTAAAGCCAAGCCTCGAAGTGGCAAACCCGGGATCTGAAGAGAGGAAATGAGAACTGAATTCATAGTTTGATTTAATGAAGTAAAAATAAGAGCTGAATTACTGCCTTGTCTTCATCTATAGAAAGCATTGCCATAAATATCAAGCTTTTCAATATTAGCTTTTGATATTTTTTCCGGTAACTGTGAATATTAAGATGTTTGAGTTTTTCCTCTTGCTTCCTCAGTTCCTCTGATGATATTAAGCATGAGGAGGTTATTAACTACGTTGATGGAAGCACAGTTACATGTTCAATGTAGAAATTCCACCCTTTATTTTCTCACAAAAGCCACTGAGTGTTGTAAAAGCATTATGTAATTTTTAAGCAGTTCATAATGCAGGAGTCAAACTTGAGTATAATCCATGCCAAGGGGATGATCCTGTAATTGAAGGTAGTTTGTGATTTCCCTAAGAAATTGCTGATTAAGGCACATGGCACAGCATGTTACACCAAGGCAGTTAATCTGGATCTGAAATTTGGACATGCTGATGTGTTATTAACATCCGGAGAGCTTAAGGGCTCACACTGAGCCCAGGATGGTGGTGCAGCAAAGGAGAACAGGGGGTGTAAATGATCACCTTTTGGGGTCTCTGTTCTCCATTTCCTCTGTGCCCTGTGATGGGTGTCAGGGTGATTCCTGTACTGGAGTGAGGGACAGGGTGAGGTGCCTGGTGCAGCAACTGCAGCAGCAAAAAGCAAAAATACATGTTGTCAGCAGAAACACTGGGAATTATTTTTGACACGGAGGTAAAAAAACACTCTCCTGTTTTTTCCTTCTTTCATTTCCACAGCAAGTGATCGCAAAAGACCTTTTTGGGAGTGTAGCTGCAGGAGAGTTCTCTAAGCTTTAAAACATGTGCTTTGATCTAAACTGTTGACACTGACTGTACAACCCTGGTCTACATTTGTAGTAGATGATCAGAATTAACGTCCACCCATCTAAAATGGAAAAGATGTGAGACTGCATTTTTAAGTAAAATTTTGAAGGTCAGGTGGCTGCTGCTTTCTTCTTGTCTGGAGTAAATAAAGGCTGAGCAGGCTCTGCACCCATCCTGAGCAGCATCCCTTTGGTAACGTGAGTCAGTCACTGTGTGTCTTTGTGCAGCGCAGGATCCTCTTGGATCTCACGTTCCTGTTGGCCAGTTCTTCCCTGGGTTCTTTCAGTAGAAGCATTTCTTAGATAATTGGAAGATCACGTGGCAAACAGAAACCTGAGCTCCCTCCGGCAGCAGCTGCTCTTTCTTTGGGCTTTGTTCTAATTTGACCAGCAGAACAAACTTCAGTGGGAGCAGACAACCCTGAGTGGGGCTGCTCCCTTCCCTGTGCTGTAACACCAGACAGGTTTCTTTTTGCTTCTCCCATTTCACCTCTTTGCTGGCAGGGGGAATGTCCCCAGCGTGTTCCAGGGAGTCCTTTAGCTGTGTGTGTTGTGTTCTGTGCTCCCACTGAGCACAGATCACAGTGAGCTGTGCTGGGGAGTTCCCTGTTCCTGTCAGTGCTTGCAGCAGTGCTGTCACTGTGAACTCTCCAGAAGCAACAAGAAATGTTATTTATTTATGTTTCAAAAACGCTCAGTGTCCTTTGGAAGGTGAGGTTGCCCTGAGTGTTCAGAAACGCAGGCCAGGCCAGGGTGACTTGTTTCTCCGTGTATTTGGTGTTGGTATCACTCTCCTTCCTGCCTTCCCTTTCCTCAGCTCCCCCACCACAGAGCAGTCCTTTTGGAAGTCAATCTATTTTGCCAGCAGCTATAAAAGGAGCTGTTGCTGCAGTGATCCAGGAGATAACTACACTTTTGTTCCTTGGAAAGGGCTTGTAGGTAGGAGCAGCTCAGGTCAGGCGTGCCAGGAGCTCCACTCGGCTCAGGGTGAACGGGCACCAGGGATTTGACTTTGCTGCACTTTGCTCAGCCTGGAGCAGTCTTGAAATGTGCCGAGTGGATTCCTTTTGGATGAAAATAGCCTGGAGCTTGCTGGCTGGGAGCATCTCCTGTGCTGTGGCTGCTCAGGGTGTGCAGGAGGCAGGAGAGCAGCTCCGGCCGTGCTGTGTCCATGGATGCTCCGCTCTGCCCCTGCCTACCATCAGCCAAGGATGGGCGGGATGGAAGCACCTTCTATAATTATGGACTTGGACTGAGGGCCTGGTTGCAGTTCATAATCATAGAATCATGGAATTGTGACAGTTGGAAAAGACCTTGAAGGTCACTGAGTCCAAACAGACCATATTTGAATATACCTGCTACATTTATTACTGTGACACCCTGGATTATTTTAAGGAGACAAGGGTTTGATACCCCTGTTTTGAGTTCAACATTAAGGAGATTCAAGTGCTTCTAACATTTTTTTTTAAAAGTGATTTTTAAAAGAAGAAAATTGCAAGAATTACCATATTCTGAAGATTAACAAAAGCTAGAACTGGTAACTGTATAAGGTTGTCAAATGATCCTATTTCTGCAAAACTCCCTTTTACTCCATTTTTAAATTACTCCATTCTAACCTTTCACAGTTTTTAAATGAGCAAACACAGATTTCAGCTGTTGCCACCGTGAACAAAATGAACTACTGAAATAATGACAAATGTGCCACGTGGGCTACAAGTTCGCAGTGCAGACTTTGTGGTTTCATTTCTGTACTCTGAGTAGCAGGAGAGGTGACAGACGTGGGTTGGTGTAAAGAAATTGTAGATTTTAATTAAAATTCTGGGTGAAAGGCTTTTGATAAAGGTTGGAAGCTCTACCAGAGAAATACACTGTTTGGCAACCCCAGTTCAAGCAGTGGTAGGATGTTCAGGATTTCTTTTTGAGTGTTACTCCTTTTATCAGTGATCCACTATCACATATTTTGGCAAATGTAGACAAAGAGTTTGGGAACTCTCAGATAAAAAGTGGAGCCAATTTAACTCAAGCTTCCCAAATAAACATTAAAGTATTCCCTTTAGGAAGTCAGAATCCTTTGAATTATGCATGTATTGTAGTTTGCAGTAAGATAAAAGAACTTTAAGGGGGGGGAGGGTGAGAAACTTGAAAAGCCTTAAGGAGTAATTTGAATAAATTGGGTGGAGAGAGTAAACAGCACAAGGGGAAAAAAGTTCTTTTCAGTAAGGCCTTATAGGATGAGATTAAAAAAATGACAAAAAATGTCAGGTGAAGTTGAAACAAAGCTGAAGTGCTTTAAACGTGTCACTGCCTTTAAAGCAAATCCCCAGGGAACTGTGAACTGCCCTGCATAAAAAAAGGCCCAACTTTAAAAAAAGTAAACTCTTAAGGGAGAGCTAAAAGAGAAGAAGAGCCATGGAGACAGTACAACTTATGTCTTACTGTACGTGAGGCCTCTGACAATGAAATTATCGGGGTAAGCAGATTTTTTTTTCAATTTAACAGTGTGTTTTTTATCTTGCAGTTACAGGACCGCACACAGTTTAGTGACCGAGACTTAGCCACCCTAAAGAAATACTGGGACAATGGCATGACCAGCCTGGGCTCAGTCTGCAGAGAGAAAATTGAAGCTGTGGCTGCAGAATTAAATGTTGACTGTGAAATAGTGCGGGTAAGAAATCCAGAGTCTTCCCTTATCTTGTCGCCGGAGCAAAAATAGGACAGATGAAAGGCTTAAAAAATTTCATGAGGAAGCTTGAAATAGATTTCACGTATTACATAATGAATGACCACGCTGGGAAGTGCTCTCCTGCTCTTTCTGCATCTATATATAGTACAAGCCCTCAGGTAAGATCTTACTGATCAGCAGCAGAAGCAGCACTACAAGCTGTTTGACATCCTCTGGAGTGAGATTTTAAACAAAAGTGTTTCATTTTGTAGGGAGATCCTAGAAGGCTGAAAGGTGCTATTTATACTGCTATTAAGATACCAAAAAAAGACTTTTCCGTAGACAAAGGGAAAGGATTTCTCATTCATGCTTATAGGAAAAAAAGTGAAAGAAAATGCTCCAAAATAGGAAAAAAACCCATTTAACAGGAGTATTGTGAGGGCAGGGTGAGACGTGATGGAAAGCACAGGGCACTGTGAACAGTTCTGGGTTCAGTTTGATAGTCCGTGTAAGTGTGGCTGAGGAGGGATTGCTTTACAAGGTACAGGTATGATGGAGATCACCTGACTCCCAAGAACACTCCACATCATCTCTTCCAGAGGCTGGGAAGTTTGGGACAGCCTCAGCTGATACCACTGTGTCCCATGTGAGCAGAGATACAGCATCACTCTCCAGCTGAGGGGTGTCAGCCACTCCAGGTGTGTCCATCCTCAGGAAAGAGTCTGGCTGTCTCTCAGTCAGACAAAACGGGACGAGAGCCTCCATGACAGGCAGGGCAGTTGTGATCGATGCTTTCAGTCTCCATCCTCTTTTTCCACCTCCTTCCTAAATTCCTGCCACTGCTGCAGAAGCAGAACTTGGAGCCCTTATTGAAACCTTCTGTTGGTGAGACCTCTGGGTTGGAACATCAGAGTGGTACCAGAGCTACTCTCAGTGTTAACACAGGTCTGATTTCCTGTTTGCCTGAATTCTAAAAAAACTAAACTGCACTTTTGGAGGCTGAAAAGAATTCCTCTTTTCTCGGTAGAGAACAAAGCTGCTCCCTGTTTCCAAGCTCTTCAATTTGCTTTCTGGAAGGTGGAGCTGTTCCCACTGCCAGCACCTCCTGGACATGACACAGCTCATTTACAGGACAGTGACATCCATGCTCCCTTAGTTTGTTCCCTCAGGAATCACACAGGGTGACACTGGGAAGTTCTGTGCGTACATTTAATCTGCTGCAATGCTTTTGTCCTCAGGGCAGGGCTCTGGCATAACCTGTATCAGAACACACACAAATGAAGGGGAAAAATAGATGTCTTTTCTTCTTTATTGGTACCAGTGGCTGCCCCACCTCTGCCTCTGGTTCCTCCCTATGACAGACTTGGGAACTGTGATGTAAAAAATAAATGCAGGATATATAAAATTGTACTGAGTAACTTTATAAACCTGAGTGCACACATATATATATATATACACAAATACTTGAGTTTATATATATATGTGTGTGTGTGTGTGTGTGTGTATAAAAAATAGCAACAAATTTATATACGTGAACTCCGGTCAAAACCTCATTAAACTTAAAATATTTCTCTTTTTTCCATTCTGATATTGCTGATTACATTTTGGTTTGGGTTCTTTGTTTTGTTTTGTGTTGGGTTTTTCTTGTTGTGGTTTTTTTTGTTTGTTTTGTTTTCGTGGGGTTTTTGTTTGATTTTGGTTTGTTTATACATTTTTATTAATTCATTAAAAAATAGCAGAATAGCCCTTTTGGCAGCAAGACAGACATTTGCTAAGGAGGGATGTCATCTATGAAACTCCTCAGAAATATGGAAGGAATATAAGACAACTGCATAACAATTTTTTATATTTTTTTTTTTTATTAATAGAATAGAAAGCTTTTGGATATAAGAGATCAAAGCTACTCCTGAGCACCCACTGTAGGGTAAAGACATCTTCTCCTCTTTGCCAGCAGTTCACCAGGTAAAAGCTGGTGACACTATAAAAACATGTTCATCTTCTGTGACATATTCAATATGTTCAGTGAAAGCTTTTCTGTTTGAAAGGTGCATAAAAAGACAAAAGCTGCCTCTCCTGAGTGCCTCAGCTTGTTCTGAATTTTTTACTAAAAAAGAAGTAGATTCAATTTTAAATTTTCTAGTTGTTATCACTATTTATTACCATCACAAGATTAGGGGAAAATTTAAAGAATGGCAATGCACAGCTTGGAAAAAAAAAAAGAGATACAGATCTCAAAGGGCTGCTTGTGGGGGGTTTTTCCTTTTATTTTTTTCCCCCAAACAATATAGGATATACAAAGTTATCTGGTTAGCTCTCTGCATACCTGTTGTGCATTCTTCAAAGAGGAAAACCAGCAAGCTGGGAGAGCAAATACCACCCAACAAAAAGGATTTGCCAGAAATAGTGTTCAGCATGTCACCCTTTAGCTAGTTAGAGATGCAGCTTGAAAAGATCTTTTTTTCAAGGTTAGCACAGCATGAAACTACCTTTAGTAGCTGGCACTGCTGTTAATATTTTTTTTTTATTTTTCTCTTTGATAATCAAGGTATTACAAGCAACAAGTTTTTTACTAAACTTTTTCACGCTCTCTATCAGAAAAAAAAGCCTCAGTAATGGAAGGGAAGGGAGAGAGTTCAGAGATGAAGAGGTACAGGCAGTTCTCATGACATCATGTTAAACTCTGTTTTGGGTCTTAAATAATTTTTAGTGTAGACATTTCTTAATCAGAGAAAGCAAATTAATGAACAGTTGTACAGATCCACTTGGAGAATTTGGAATGTGAGGGGTTTTTTTCCCTTTTTTCTTGTTTGCAACTTAGTTTTAATGATGTAAAATGAACTTAAAGCATCCGTACCCATCTCACTGGGAATGGCTTTCCAGGTTCTTGGTCCTGGGCCTGTTCCATCTTCCCCCACTGTTCCCAGTGGGCTGCTTTACCTGCAGGCAGTGCTTCCTAAAGCCTTGTCTTCCAACCACGGGGGACTGGAGGATGCTGCTGCATCCCGAACACCCGAGTGTTCTGTCCTCAAAATGGAGTGATGTAGATCTGCCACCTTGGCCAATTCCCTGTGGGAAATCCTAGAACAGGTGGGACGTTTGGGTCACTTCAGTCCCCTTAAGGAAGTTGCAGAGTGGGGGAACCTGGATCAAAGATCTTAAGTTAAATTTGTTGAATAATTTAGGTGGGGAGAGATCTTACAGGGTCTCCTAGTCCTGCTCTTTATTCACAGCAGGACTGACTTCACCCTCAGGGCAGGTTTCCCAGGATGATGTCCAGTAAAATGCTGAGTTACCTCCAAGGCTGGAGGTGCCAAGGTTCCCATGGACACACTGTCCCTGTGCCTCACTGTAAAGAATATTTTTCCTTTTTTTTCTCGACTCCAGTCAGAGCTTCCCTTGCTGCCACTTTGTGCCTGCTGCTGCTTTTCTTTTTGCTGTGCACCTTCGCTTCTGCCTCGTGTTGGAGGACTGAGCCTGGACACAGGATCCCAGGAATCAGCCTCATGAGGGTCAAACAGGGGCAGTAACCCCTCCCCTGCAGTGCTGCTGCACTCCTGTTCCTGTAGTCCAGATGTGCTGATGTCACTTGGTTGGGGGCCTGTTGCTTTGTCATAGTTTCTGATTCATTCATGTTTATTTCTCTTACAAGACTTGGATTGGGAATCGAAGACGGAAATATCGTTTAATGGGGATTGAGGTCCCACCCCCTAGAGGAGGTCCTGCTGATTTCTCTGATCAATCTGAATTTGTTTCTAAATCAGCACTTAATCCAGGAGAGGAAACTGCTACTGAAGTGGGGGATGATAATGATAGGAATGATGAAGTGTCAATCTGCTTATCTGAAGGAAGCTCACAAGGTATTTGAAATGCAGTTACTGCTGTGCCTGTATTTTTAATTTTGTGCAGTGTGCATGCTTTGGATTCTCTTGTTCACATTCACAAACGTCTGAAAGAGTCTCTCACAGTCACAAGGGCTCCACCTCGGCTTCTTGAAGGTACTGTTTGGTCTCTTTCTTCTCCCTCTCTCTGAGTTCTGCTGGGTTTATTATCACAGAAATTGCAGAAGCCTTTTCTTACAAGAGCTCCGTTTCTGCCTCATTCACATGAAATTAAATGACCAGTGCACCTTTTTCTGGTGCAGCTGAGAGCTGGACTGACAGCACAGATGGAGAATCACCCTTCCCCAGGAAGCCAGGTTTTAAAAAATGCTCTTTGCAAACTGGCCAGATGTACACAACCAGCTGGAATATCCATTCCATTTGACACCCCATCCCTGGAAGTGTCCAAAGCCAGGTTGGACGGGGCTTGGGGCAAGCTGGGCTAGTGGAAGGTGTGCCATGTCCCAGCTGTGGCAGGGGATGGGACTGGATGAGCTTTCAGGTCACTTCCAACCCAAACCATCCTGTGATTCCATGATTCCTGTGAGCCTGAGTCACCCAGACACTGATGCACATGGACCTGCTCCCTGTGAGCTGAGCAGAGCTGGGACCTCACAGCTGCCCTGGCAGGGAACCATCAGCTCAGACCTGGGCTTGAACTAAAGCTGCCCAGAACTCCCGGTGTTCCAGGCTCTGACAGGCAAACACAATCCAGCAGATCAAAGCCAGGGGCAGGGAGGGCTCAGGAGCCTCAGAACTGCACCCACAGGGTGTGTCCTTGGTGAACTGCAGGATCTGGAGCGAGAAGTGCCTCGGACTTAATTCCCTTTCCCTCCACCTCCCACGAGCACACGGAATCGATCCCTCCCTTCCCCTCCTGTCCACGAGCTCTGGGCCCCATGAGCTGCTCTGCACATCCCCAGCTCACTAATTGCTCCCAGTGCTTCTGATTAGAGAGATCAATAAAGCCTTTGCTCTCTAAACTAAAAGAAAGCCTGACCTGGGGCCTGCTGGTGCAGCTCAATACGCCAGGCTTGATCTTGTCATCTTGTCAGAACAATTTCAAGGGAAGAATCAGGAAAAGGGAGAGCTGCTGGGAAGGAATTTGTGATGGCTTTGTCATAACCTGCTGGAAAGAGAATAAGATGATAAAGAAATGGGTCAAGTGATTGAAAGGCAAGTGAGATGCAGAATCTCCGAGTCCTTGATTTGCCTGAGGTGTGGAAAGAGCTGATTTAAGTCAGATCTGCTTGAAAGAAAACAGTGACAGGGGAAGAGTCTGAACCCTCTGTAGTTAAAGTGAGAAATAACAGCACTTTCATTGAGCAAGGCTTTCATAAAACAAGATAAGGCTGGAAGACTTTGAGTAGATTATTAGTGTCAAAGCTTAAGGAAGTGCAAGAAAAATGACAGGATTTCCACAGCATCCAAGAATCCCACTTTCATTCCTTTATTCTCCCACAACAATTATTTCTATTCATTTCTCCAGTTCAAAGGAGGAGGTTTCACTGCTGCAGCTCAGCTTGTTTTGAACTCCCTGGAAAATATTTCCCGTGATACTCATGTGTGCCGTTCAGTCACAGATAGGGATTGTTTTAATGTTTGAGAACTGTAACTTTTGGTTCTCATTTATTAAAAACCCAAACCCACCACAACAAAAACCACTGTGAAAGACGGTTTGGTCACCTAATTAGAGTGACAGTGGTGATGGCTCTTGCTTTTAAAATGTAGTGCGTAAATAAAACAAAGTGAGCTGTACTGTGATGCAAAATGAAGCATTAAAGCTCTTCTACTGCCTCCCCTTTTTTAACGGTGTGTTAATTGGATCCATGCTTTGTGTGAGCACAGCCCTGTGGAGGGTCAGAGCTGTGCTGGGTTCTGTGAGCTGAGGATGAATTTTTAAAGAGTTGGGAATGCTGAAGGGAGCTGCTGTAGGATCCAAGGGGTGACTCTCAGGGTTATGGAGTGGCTGGTGCTCTGGAATGTTCCCGAGTCCCTGAGGTGCCTCCTCAGTGCCCTTCACCCCCCTGGGTGTGACGAGGGTCCTTCACTGCTCCTGCTCTCCACTTCTGCCATTTGATCCCATTCCTGTTGCTCCTGGCACTAATTGTCCTCTGAAGCCACGACTGATGGCAGATTAAACCTATTTGAAACAATTTTAAATTAAATTTGCTCAGTTTAGAGATATTCAACTGGTAGAAAAGTTACTTAAAATAATTAACTGTCTCTGATGATCTGGCCTAAACATTATCCTGTCCTTGCAGTGTTGGTAATCCCAGGGAAATCCTGTTATCCCTGTGTTTGTGTGGAGCTGACAGACCCTGGCATTGCCACCTGCCCCCTTCCAGTGTCCCGCTGAACCTTGCTGCCCATTCACTCTTTTCCTCTTTATAGTAAATATATATACTTATAAATTAATGCAGAGAATTCAAGTAAATACAAGAAACATACTTAATTTTAGGGATGGACAGACTTACCTTCCTTTGGGTTATGTTTTGTCGTTGGCCATTAAGGCAAATAGAATCATCTAGTCTGTAATTCATCTATATTTCATCCTTGAGGTTGAAATATAAGGCTAAAATCTGCTCTTTTTTCAAGTGCTTATATATAAAACAGCAGCTTAGGTTCAGTGGGGATAAACATTTGCCACATGAGAAGGAAATGATCTGCTTGCTCAGTTTTTGGGTTGAAACTAATCAATATCTGTAAGGAGGAGGTGGGTTCAGACACGTACCTGTAATTTCAGGTGATATTCTGATATGTATCCTATAATTTCCTATAATTTCTGGGAATGCAGAATTTTTCATGCAGTAATTTATTTGACTTTAAAAAAAAAAAAAAAAGTTCTGTAAACTTTTATGAAACTCTTTGAATATTCCAGCCTGAATCAAAACCCAGGAAGATTGTAAGAGAATAACTGATAGTTTTCTTATTGTTTCAGGTAGCAATTGGCAAATTGGCTTGAAATCCTTGTGACAGGATGTCTTCTTTAATCAGACATGTTATTTTTTATGAATAGACGTTGTTACTATGACTTTGCTCTTGGATTTAGCAGCTGTGACATATTTATGATAAAGACTGTTAATGTTCCTGCAGCGTGAAAGTGGAATGAAACCTGACAAATCTCATTTGTTTCTGCAGAAGAGACAAATGAAGCTCTTCAAAATGAAGAAATTGGTCACAAAGATGATGACCAGAATCCAGTTGCCACTGACAATGTGGTAGGTACCTTCCTTTGCCTCCTGAATTCCTCATGCTGGGGTTGTCCAACATCAGTGTTTCTCATTAGGTGAAAACTTGAGGGTGCTGAGAGGCCTTCCTAGTTGGGAGCACTAAAACTGTACTGAAAATACTAAAACATTCAGCAGAAATGGAATTACTTGTTTTTCCTCTATTCTGCCAATCTGCTGTTCTTCCTCTGGAGGGCCAAGCCCAGGGTAGAGCTTTGAAAGTACCAAGTGTAGCAAAACAGAAAGAAGGAGAGAAAGACAGAATTAAAGCTGGTTTTCTGTAGCTTTCAGCAATTATCTCTAGTGATTCCTCTGCCTGCCTGATCTTGGATGGGCGAGTCAGGTAGGGTGGGAATGTGCTGGATGATCCCACTCAGAATGATCTGGGATTCTGGGATCCTTCACTCCCATACCCTGGCCAGGGCATTGTTCACGTGCTTCTTGTCTTCCCCCTTGCTGGTTTAACTGAGCGCAGTGAGACAAGGCAGGAGCAGAGGGAGGAGTCCTGGCAAATAATGCAGTAAATCCCTGTGTTCAGCCTGCCCTCTTCTCACATTAGAAGAAAGGAGAGAAGACCCCAAGTGAGTGACTTTTACCTGGAGGGACCTGCAGAACGATCAGGGCATGGCCCAGCTCCCACTGCACTCCTGGGCAGGGCTGAATGCACAGCCCAGAGCATGGAACAACGTTTGTGTTCCACTGACCACCCAGAACCTGAGGGGGGAAGCAACAGGAGAGTCCCCCCTTCAAGGAGGAGACAACTTTTCCCTTCCCTTGTTAATTATCATCATCCTTTGGCTACACTGAAACCCCACGGGCTGCCTGAACAGATCCAGCTGCCTTTCCCCTCTCTTGTCCCGGCTGTCCTGCTGTGACCTCAGCTAATCCCTCGGAGGTCTGGCTGATGTGTCTCCCATGGAGATACAGGATCTGAAGTGACAGAGGCAAAGGGTTTGCAGAGATGAAGTCCCAGAAGTCTCCAGTTACCTGAACCCCAGCACTGTGCAATTTGATGTAACAATGGGAACAAATCCAAGGAATAGTTTCTTCACACTTTGTTCTGAAAACGCTGTCACAAAACTCTTTAAAAATGCAGTTAAAATTGGACTAAAATATACTGGATTTGCATAAGAGATGCAATTTTCCTATTTGAAATTCTAATCTGTTCTTTCCCCTACTATCTTAACGTGTATGTCTAAGAAAGATAGTGTGAATGTTTGGCACTTATTTAGAGACTCTTTCCTCAAGCTGAGCCTAAAAACAAAAATATTTGAATCACAGTGTTGCTGAGGGTAGGATGGAGCAGCAGATCTCGGGGACATTAAGCCTTTGAAGTGTTGTCACTTCAGCTGGGCTGTCAGACACGGGAAATGTGGTTTATCCTCTCTGCTTTCAGCACACACTTGGGACCTTGGTGAGTTCTGCCAGGGAGAGCCTGGTAACCCCCCTGGAAGGGTTTCTTCTGGGATCAGAAGGAAATTCCTGCTGCCTGGAGTGCAGGCAGCGAGAAGGGACATGGATTTGCTGCAGGGAAGGAGCCTCCTCTGGAATAACACCTCAGGAACCACCCATGAGCCTGGACTGGGCCCTTCCCTACATGGGATTAAACACTATCCTAAAACCACAGTAAATTTGCTTTATTATAGGCAGTTTCATAGATGTTCACAACTATCAAACCAATTAAAAATAGCTGAAAACCAGTCCTCTCTTCTTACCCTACCACTGCTTCCCCCTCAAACAGAGTGAAATCTGGACAGTCATCCTTCACAGCTCTGTTGAAAAATCCCATTCCTGTCACTAATTCATGTTCACTTTATCAGTTTGATATATACCTTAGATAGGAATAAAAATTCAAATCTCATAGAGGCACTAAAAATGGGTGCATTTTGCGTTTTCTCCTGTTGAAATAACCTTTTAACTGAATTTTCTTACATAGAAAGAAAAAACATTCTTTTCTGTTGGAACAAAACAGAACATGCAAATGGTAAATAATGTAAAAGTGATATTTTTTTTAAAATTTGGGATAGGATTGGGATGTATTTCTAAGTTTTAATCAGCGTTAAGCTTGGTCTTAACATTTTGCTTTGGGTGTATTTAGAAACCCAATGTAAAAACCTCCCCAGATTTTTGTGAATGAGGTGAAAATATCCATGTTTATGGATCTGGAGCCATCCTTTGGATCAGCATCCTCTGCTGTTTAGGGCACTCACTTGCCCAGTGGCCAGAGAAGGCCAAAGGGGAACTCCTGCATTTTTCAGGCACAGAGGGATAAACTTCCAGAACTTCCTTCAGTGCAGGAGGTTCTCACTGGAGCAGGGCTGTGAGGGGATATAACGTTCAATTGGATGGCTAAATCCTGGAGCCAGGGAGCTCCTCCCCGGTACACAGCCCAGTCACCATGGCAGCAGCTCCCTGTGCATCCCTGCATCCTGCTGAGGTGCAGTGTTGCCATCTAATGGGGCTGCACGGCTCGGGATTCCTCGGAGCCGGCACGGTCCTGCATCCTGTCTGCCAGCCTGAGACGTGGAGTGATGTCTCCTGACACCTTCACCCCTCCCTGGCACTCTGGGATGAGGATCCGGGTTGGTTTGTCTTCTCTGTGCATTGGAGTGTTCCAAATGAACCGTTTGCTTCTGTTCCAGAAAATAGAAATTATAGATGACGAGGAGAGCGATATGATCAGTAATTCTGAAGTGGATCAGATGAGTTCTCTCTTGGATTATAAGGTGAGTAACTGGGCTGTGTCAGGCACAGCAGGACAATCCCCAGGGAGTTCAGGGGAGGAATTCAGCAAAGACAGCCCCTCTGCCCTTATCCCTTGTGCACATCCTGCCCTCAGCCCCCTCTCATCCCACCTCCAGCCACATTTTCCACATTTCAACCCTGAGGGAAGCAGGAAAACCCCTTGGGAAGGGGAAAAACCCCTTGGAAGGCAAGAAGACCTGCACAGAGCAGTTGCATTACTGAGGCTGCAGCTCCTGCCACGTGTCCCCAAACCGGTTTATGGAGCCTGTAAACCACAACTTCCTTTTTGTGGGACAGTTGTTCCTTGGAATGCTGCAGCACACTTCTCCTGCTGCCAGCTCTGGAAGGGGCATAACAGCTGGGATCCTTAATAAAAGGGGGATCTGAGGAGAAGTCATTTCCCGGGACATGCGTGGAAGTGGTGGCTGTGGGAGGGAGAAAAAGCAGATGCCAAAGGGTAAAGGGACGTGTGTTATTGCTCTCCTGAGCTGCCATAATTCCATGTTTTATTGAGCATGGGCTTCCCTGTGTTGCTGATTTTTACACTTGGAAACCAGGTCTGTTCTCCTGACAACAATCAATTACCAAAATAATAACCAGATCATGCCTTCAGAACAAAAATTGCTCCTTCCAGCAGCGTTTTCCTGGGAAGGGCAGTGGGGAATGAATGTGGAGAGAGAATGACCTTTTCTTAATGTCACCTCTCACTGCAGTGAGAGCCTTGTTGTGACAGTGCCCTGCAGACCTGGGTTTGTTGTTTGACATCACTGATTAATCCATGAGTTTTCTACCTAAATCTTAATTCTTCCTTGGCTGGACCAAATCCAGTGCTGAACTGATGAGTTCCCATCTGAAAGAAACTCAGCTCATTTTTTAATGAAAGCCTCAAAATCACAGCCCAAATATTCCCGTCTCATTCCCAAAGCTGTTACCACCTGAAGCGGTGTGGGGAGCAATGTTCTCACTCAAAAAATGGGAATTTTCCGGGGAAAAAAAATCAACAAGAGCCGAAAACTAGTGGATCACATAATCTCACCTTTTCCTATCAATTAAAGCTGAATTACAGCCAGCAAGTGCAAGAAGAAATAGCATGTTTTTTCTCCTGGAGGATGCACAGTTGGTGCTGTTAAGCAGGGTCATTTTACAAAAAATGAGCAATGATCTGATCTTGAAACCTGAATAAACAGTTTGATTATCGTGATCTTTGCAAAGGTAAATAACCACAGAAAATTAATTTTAGCTCTACACTGATCACCAGATGCAGCATTTTGATCTTGCCCACCAATCAGTTGGTAAGTTTGAGATAGGAGAGGAGATATTTGGAATAAACAGAACTACTTATCAAAGCTGAATTTTTAATTAAGGGATTTGCAAGTATAGATTGGAAAAATGTCTTCTCAGCCACAACATGCACATTACTGACAGTTCCCCCTTTTGTACGTCTAATTTCAATGCCCAGAAATAACTACACGAAGGTTGGAATGAGATGATTTTTGAGGTCCTTTTCAACCCAACCCATTCAGTGAAATCCCTGTTTTATTGTGTGACCCTGAGGAGGTTGGTGAGCTGACACTTGATGGTCCCTGTCAGACTCAGCTGCACTGAAGATGCTGCATTTTAATTTGTGGTAACTTTGAGGAATTTTCAAGTTATTTTCCCTGGGTTTTGTGTCAAGCCTCTTGCTGCAACAGTGGAATTTATTTGCCTCTTCTCACAGTCCCTTTGCCTTTTTAAGATCACTGCTAGAAAGAGACCTGGGCTTTGGTTTTTGTTTTCACCCAAAACATTTCGTTTTAACCCAAGTGTGTTTGGGTGTCACTATAAAGCTGCAGTGGTGGTTGTTCCAAAACTCTGTCCTGCCCAGGGCTGGAATCCCAGCCCTGGAGGGATTTACCAGCCCTGTGGATGTGACAGTTGGGGACATGGGGTGGCCTTGGCAGTGCTGGGGGAACGGTTGGACTCGAAGATCTCCAGGGGCTTTTCCAACCCCAGCAATGCCATGAGCATTCCCAGAACTCCCTGTGATTTCCCCCCCCTCCTCCAGAATGAAGAGGTCAGATTCATTGAGAGCCAGCTGGAGAACCACAAGCAGAAGTATTTTGAACTGCAGACGTTCACTCGCAGTTTGATCCTGGCTATTAAATCAGACGATAAAGAACAGCAGCAGGTGAGCCCTGGGGTGGGTTTAATATCAGCTGTTTGGCATTAACTTCAGCATCAGTTTGTCATTCTGTGTCCTGTCACTCCCTTGGGTTTATTCCACAGCTCAAATTATGACTGAAAAACCCAATGAAGTTTTTCACTCTGTTTAAAAAACATTTGAATTTTTTACATTAAAAAAATACACCTAATACTGTATTGTCATGGTTTTTCCCTCCCAGGCACTGCTTTCAGACTTACCTCCTGAACTAGAAGAAATGGATTTCAACCACACCTCCCCAGAGCCTGATGATACCTCATTCAGCTTGTCCTCTTTGTCAGAGAAAAATGCCTCAGACAGTTTGTGATTTATTTTTTTTAACTGACAAACCAGAACCACCCCCCCCGGGATGTGCAGGTTTCAGGAGAAGGGCATTTTGCTCTTCAGTGTTTCCTCAGCCCAAAACAAAGCGAGTCCAAGGTGAAGGAGCCTGTCCTGAAGGATGGCTGGGGCACAGCCCAGCTGCAGTTTGCACTGGCAAGGAATTTGGAATGGTGGTTTTGCTAAAGGAGAGAGCTGGGTGAGAGAAGGTTTCACTTGTAGCAGTTTGGCCTTGGTTGGGAGAACTCCTGACTCTCCAGAGTAACTCTGGCTCTGTAGCAAAGTCTTTCTGAGCAGGGATTTCTGAGTGGAAAACAAATCCTTCAGCCTCACGTGCTCACCACGCCTGTTTATTATATTTTTCCCCATTTTTACTCAGGTAGGTGGACTAAAAATTGGGGATCCCAAATAAAATAACAGGCTTTCTCTGAGTTGTGCTTGAACCCTTTGGAAAACCTGAAATTAAACTAAAGTGGTTTTTGTTCTCTGACTTGAGATTGTTGAATCTTCCATTTTCTGACCAAAATAGCTGAGAAAACCTTGAAAGGCTAACTCAGAAAATTGAATTCTCACCAGTAAATTATTAATGTGAAGAAGCAGTGATAAGTGTTGGAAGAAGTGAGATGGAAATGGGAGCCCTGATACCTGCAGGGCATGACTTCCTGATACAGTAGCAATGGGGTTGGATGTTTACATTCTTTAGGGTTTTAGGATTGTAGTCACAGTTTTGATTTGTCAAAGCCTAAATGCTGAAGTTCTGCTTATTATTTTAAGTATGAGTTATGTATTTTTCCACAAACTTTGCTGCATTTTACCAAGTCAGTCAGAATTCCGGAGCTGTCATTGCATCCTGAAAGGTTTTCCGGTGTTTGGAACTCCAGGATGATCCTGGGTGATGCTGTAGCTGCCTGCCCATGGTATTGATGCTCTAATTGGAATCTGAATCCCTCAGCAAGAATTTTTCACACAGTCAGGTAAAAAACCTGATTTTTCCCATTTTATGCCAAATAATAATTGACTCTGGGGAATCCTTATTCATCCAGGACAGCAAGTAATCCCCTTAATTTCAGTGGGAGGTCCAAGGTGTAGCTCAGAGAATCCAGAGTGTTGGGGAAATAACTCCTTTTTTTCCCCCCCTAATACTGGGATTAACTCAGATTTTAGGGTTTTCTCAGTCTGATCTGTTCCTCCCTAATCACTTCTGCAGCTCTTTTTCTTTAGTGCCAGTAGTGAGCTCTGTTCTTTCAGGTTTTTTCTGTCTCTCTTGTCCTTGGGCATGAGGAGCTTTTAGCAATACTGTTAAATACCAGCTGCAGAAAGAGTAGGGACAGTTTGAAAAGGTGTTTTAAAAAAACCAAGTGTCACAGTTCTGACCAGTATGTGATTCTGTGAGTTCCCAAGAGGCCTCTGACCCCACACTCTGCAGAGTAACCCCAGAATTCCAAACTGCTGGGCCTGGATGTGAGTGGAGGCATTAAAACTGGGAGTGGGATCCCAGGAGAGAGGGAAGGGCCCTGTGAGCGGGAGGTGAAGGTGGAATGTCCCACCCTGGCTGGCAGACACGTCCTTGTGGCCTCACCCCCAGGAGCAGCAGCGTTTGCCAGGCTGTGCAAGTGACCCCAGTCTGAAGTGAAGGGCTGTCAGTGGAGATCACAGTGCTGTCCTTCCCGTGGAAGACACAGCTCAGCTGGAATTCTGCTGGCTCTGAAAAACTCATTTATAAAGGGTTTTCTGTCCCAGGCTGACAATGGTTTCTATTGCTGTCCTCTCCAGACAGGAAATCAGGGCCACTGACAACGAAGCCTCTTGTTTTCTGTGTTCTAGTACTGTCGTTTGCCACTGTTTGGACCCTGTTTTCCTGCTGCTTCCACTGAAATTCCCATGACAAAAGGCAGGATACTCTAAATGGGAGTTCTCAATTTCATGGTCAGTTAAGTCATCCACCTTTCTGCAAGAAAAGCTCCCACTGATGATTCCTGTTTTGCTGTCTTGCTTCTATTCCATCTCCAAATGGAAGGAATGAATTTTGAATGAACTGCTGCAATTATGTGACAAAAAATCCCTTTGCTCCAGGAAGCTGGAATCCTCTTGGATGTGCAGTTGAAAGGAGCTGCAGTCAACACCCACCCATCCCTGGGGGAATGTTGTTCTTTGGTCCTTTCTCCTGTAGGGAGACACCAAAAACCCAGGGAGGCAGTGGTGCTTCCACAGCTGAGACACCTCGCAGCTTCACAGGGTATTCGGGAAGGAAGAATGTGAATTATATCCCTGATAACAGAAAGCAGTGGAGGAAGATACTGTATGGCTCTTTGGCTGGTTTTTTTCACTATTAGTGCATATTTTCCAATTTTTAATGACATTTAAATTGCCATTAGTGGTATTTTAAGTGTTGATGGAAAGCACTGGGGTGGCTCTGTGGACCCCTGGCCTGGCGAGATTTGGGGTCTGGTTGTTTCTCCATCTGTAGGATGATAATGAGAGCCCACATTAAGGGCTAATCTATCATTCCATAGACTTTCCGTAACAAATAAAGCCAATACTGGGCTTTTTAGGCTAACAGAAATCAGCCCCCTTTGCATTTCAACCATTTCACTAATCTGAGTAACCCCTACAGCAGAAGGGCCGTGTGTCGATGTTTTGCCGCCCTGTGAAATCTCTCATTTATTTGCCCGTGGACAGCGACTCCCTTGGTGTGTTTATCCCTGGTGCATCCGTGGGCACGGCAGTGATGCCGTGTGTCCGTCTGGAGCGGCCCAGGTGGGCAGGGACAGCTCAGGGCAGACAGGCCGGGCTCTCCTCAGGGAGCAGGAGCTTTGATGTGACAAGTTTGCTCATGGTTCAAACCCTGTTTCCTGCAGCTCTGCCTCCTTCCCTTGCCCTGCTGCTGTCACATCTCTAGGTCTGACAGGAGTGAGCAATAGTAACTCACAGGTAAATTTGGGGCAGGTTTCAGGTACCCAAGGGACATACAGGTGTCACTTCTCTGCGGTGCTCGGTCCTCGAGGCATCGCTGTGCTTTCATCTTTCCAAGGATTTCTTTTCGTTAAGGCAATAAAAAGTCTGAGATAAGAAGCAGATCATGGGCTTTGAAGCCCTTTGAGTGAGGGTAGGAATGTACTGGTTCTGTCTTCAGCTTAAACTGGGAACAGCTTTACCAAGTCCATTCTCCAGACAGAGACTGCTGTGCTCATACAGGTGAACAGAACAAATCCACACCACCATGGGCATCCTGGCTATGGAAAGGGGAATTACTGCTGCAAATGGATCCACTCTGCCACTTGGGATCTCTTGCACTGCTGTATCCCTGACACTGAGAACAAACTCCTGCACAGCACTGACCTTCCCTCAGGGCTCCAGGCAGAGCCGACTGTTGGTCTCAGGGTCCTGGGACTGGAAGGAAGTACAAGAATATGCATTGAGGGAATAGCACAGCGTACCTGGATCAGGAAGAATCCATACCTTGTTCCAACCCAAAGCTCCCTCCAGCCCCTGCCCCACTCCTGCAGGCTGCTCTGCAGGACTGGCACCACGGGCAGGGCCAAATCCTGCCTTTTCTGCCCCAAATCATCACAAGGGATGTTGACTTGGTTGTGAAGTCCCTGAGTGAAGTTAGGGGCTAGTCAGTGAGAAAACTCCATCTGGTTCCCACAGAAAACAAGCTGGTTTGTGGTGGTTGGTTTCCCTAGTCAAGTAAATTTTAGCCCATTGGCCAAATGTGAAATCTGAAAAGTTAAGGGGGGGGGGGGGGGAATCTTCTTTGCAAG
>JAWMRA010000146.1:1775114-1792832 GCA_035584735.1 Pseudotriccus pelzelni | reverse complement strand
GGGGGGGGAATTATAAGCAGTGCTACAAAACTAGTGTTTTCCATGGCCCAGTAAGGTTTTAGTCTGAATATTCATTTCTCTGAAAAGCAGCAGCTGCTTTGGTCAGAAGACAGATGGGGCAGAACCTTGGGCTTGTGGTGGTGATTCTTTTTCAACAGATGAGCAAACCCTCTTGGATAAAAGAGGTGCTTAAGAATGTTCCTGTAAGGAAAATAGGGCAATGCTTTGGTTCTGGGAACATTTTCCTGTGTTACTGAAGGAATTCAGTAATCCTTTTCCAGCTCTGTATTACATTTTACACACACTACCTCTGACACCACCCTTGAACCCACACAGAAAATGTGACCTTAAGCTTTTTTTTTTTTTTTTTTTTAACCTTTTCTAGGCAATAACTTACACCCCAAGTGCATCCCTCAGTTCTCTGCTTGGTTTTAGTTGAGTGTGGGACATTCACTTGGTTTGTTTTAGTGCTGTTTTTCTGTATTCGTCTTAAACCCAAGCAATGGACAAGAAAATACTGAAGGTGGAATCTGAGGGAGGAAAGATCAGCAGATGTTAAGCGAGTGTTCAGCGAAAATGAATCAGAAAATAAATCAGGCTGAGGTTAAATGTAGATTTAGACCATGTTTGTAGTTAAGTTTCATCTTAGAAGAGTCCTTTTGATTTTCCCCCTCACATTTATCTCCCAGAAATAGAGGGGGAAGGTGGGCAGGATGGACGAGGGATGGGAGGGGATGAGGCACGAGGAGGCAGAAATGAAGGGCCTGGGGTTTAGGCAACAAAATTGAAGTAAACTGAAAAATTTAAACTAAAGCTTCTGCAAATTCTGTGAATTACAGCTCAGAAAGTCATGGGCAAATCCACTGAGTTGTGTTGGGGGAAAATTGTCTTCTCCAATGGGAATTTTATCATATCTGTGGTTATTTCTGGAATTACTGAGTGTATGTGGATACACTGATGCAGGTTTATGATGTGCACAGATATACTGAACTTGATCATATTAACATCTACAAAGGTATTTTAACTTGAAATATTAATGTGATTCTTCTCAAATATATTTGATTTGCTCTTCTTTTTATGTCTTACTATATATGGATTACATAGTTCTCAAAATGAGTCAAATACATCCATAAAAATATGGTTTATTGTTTATCTCCTTTGAAATCAGTAACTTTTAGGCTTGGAAATTTATGAAAATGCCCATAATAATGACATTTTAAGTGAACTTGGCGAATAAACTGCTGTATTTATGAAGAGATAACGAATCTTCTGCCATGATAATTCTTGCTTTATTTTCACTTTAGGTATCAGTTTGATTTTAAAAAAAAAACCAAAACAAAACAACAAACTATTCTGAAAGTTTAAATATTACTGTAAAACTTGGATGTTTTTCCTTAGCCTACAAAACAACTGATGATTCTGAAACTTTGATCATTTCTTTCTGGGCCAATTCCTTAAGCTTTGTGTATTCCTGAGTTTCTCTGTGAAAATCTCTATTTATATTGCATTTTTATGATTTGTATCAGTATGTGTAGCAAAGAAACTACTACAAACCTTCAACTGAAGTACCTCCACTATGGTCCAGGACCCCAGACCTGGGTGTTTGAGTGCTGGATGCCCAGAGAAAGGGTCCAGCTGTCTGTATTGCTTTGGGTTCTGTGTAAATAAGGGTATTTATAACCTTGGATTCCCAGAGTCATCATGAGAAATGCTTCTTTCCTGCTTTAGGAGCCTGCTCAGCTATTTTTATACAAAACGTTGGTCTTCGCCTTAATTTTTTTTATTTTTTTGGGTGAAAAGTTGTGCCATAGATATTTTAACTTATCCACAGATACTTTGCAGAGTTTGCTTTGACTTCTCTTTGCTTCGTTGTTTTTTTTCCCTCCGATTATTTGAATTTGATTCCTCCTCCAAATGCATCTCAAGGTTGGTTTCCTTTCTTAATTTTATTTTTTTGGGGTTTTTTTTTGTTTTTTCCAAGTTTTGGAGGATCCTTTCATCTGCATGCTTTGCTAGGTCGAGTTTTTCCTCTGTAGTTTATTGTTTATAGTTTAGACAAACCTTTTCTTGAACAAAAAAGCCTGAAGTGATGCTTGTACAAATGTATTTAGGGTGGCCCAGATGGTCAGAGAAAAGGGCTATTTAGCGTTGGCAAATTTGTCTGCCAGACTCAAGGATATTTTTCTACGTCTGTCAAGTTTGGGACTATGGAGAAATGAAATAAAGGTGAACTAACTCCTTTTCCTATATGAACTTCTCTGTTTCTGTTGTTTTCATGGCCTTGGAAATGTTCAGTTCTGTTCAGAGCAGCAACAGTGAAATCCCCGTCGGGGCTTGGGGCCGTCACGTTCCACTTCCCCGATTCTTTAGTTCCCTCCAGAGAAATTAATGAGTTATTTAGGAAGAGGGGTTTCAGGACTGTAAACAGAATTTTGTGCAGATCTCGGAGCCCTCTGTCCCGGGGACACCGAAATGTTCTCCCTTCCCACGAGAGGAATTGGTGTCTAAGGAAGCCGATGCACCCCCAGCACTGAGAGCTCAGGTGAGCCATTAATGCTGAAGGGATCTGAGCTGGCTTTGGGTTTGTTTGGGGTTTTTTTTAAGCTGTTTTAAAGCTAAAAGTGGGCTCTCTGTGCCGCTGGAACCATGAGGCCGTTTCTTATCAGTGCCTTGAAAATCTCCGGAGCTCAATCCCCGCCTCTGCCCTCAGCCGCGATCCCCGTGCTGTGACACAGGGATGGCGAGTGGGGAAAATCGGGAGTGCTGATGGCTTTTGGAGCATTTTGGTGCTGAAAATAAGAGCCCGGGTGTCCTGGAGAGCTCCCCCACGGCCGAGGGGTGGGAGTTAAACTTCATTCAGGACCAGGAATAGTGACGAAGAGCTGCGAGGGACCCCAAGTGAAAGGGCTTTGTGGTGATGCCCGCGCACAGGCACATCCCGGGATGCTGTCGGACAGGGATACGCGAGCCATTCCCTGCTTTTCCAGGCTGCCTTTATTGGCAGAGGCTGGCAGAGGGCAGTGTGGCCGCATCCATCGGGATCCCACCGGCACAGGCTCCCTGGACCTGCCCTTCCCCTGCGGGTTTGCACAAACCCCGAGGAATAAAACTCGCAGTGCTCTGAAATCACCCAAAACTCGGCGCTCCGCCCCCATTACGGCTGCAGAGGGGGAGCCTGGAAAAACAGAGGGAGAAACACATGGCCGGAGAAGAGTTAACGCAGTCTGACCCCGAAGATGAATTATCCACAGAGAATGTTCACGTGCCCCCGAACTCGGATGTTTTGGGAAAGCCCATCCCGAGCGGGGCGGCGGCTGCAGCTCCATTGCCACCTGGTGGCAAAAAAAAAACCCCAGGGATTGGGGGAAAGGTGCCTAATAAACTGTCCCCACGCTTCATATTTCGGAATGGGCAACTATTTTTATCTCAACGGAAAATAAACGTGATATTAAAATAGATCTGGCATTTGGTAACGAGTGTGCAGCCATAAGCTGGGAGCATATTCCACTTGGGGTTCCCCACGGGGATTCAGGTTTGGGGGCAGCAAAGCTGCTCCATCAGATGAGGGGACAAGTGACAAGCGGGGACCACTCCATCTCCACGGTCCTGGTGCAGGGGCTGAGATAAAAGGGCCATGGGGGAGAAATAAAACTGGAAAAAAAAAAAAAAAAAAGGGGGTTTCTGGTTATTTGTTTGTTCATGTTATTCTACTGAGGAAGGAAGGCAGAGGAAAGGGCAGGAAATTTGAAAATTTTTAGGATTTATCTCCTGTATTATCTTGATTTTTGGTTATTTCTCAGTGGAAATCTGGAATAATCTTGGACTAGGTAGAATTTTTCGCCAGAAAAAGCTCATTTGATTTTTTTGAAAGAAAAATTCTCCCCAGCCTCAATCTTCCTTTGGCAGCCTCCTCCTCTTTTCTGTGAGACTTTCAGTTAATGGTCTGTTGCCTCTTCCTTGGGAAGGTTTTGGGCCCAGGGGACCCCCACGGTGTGTTGTAGTGGTTGAGTTTCCAGCTGCTCCCAGAGCTCCCTCCTGGGAAGGACAGAGGGGTGGGAACAAGGCCGGTGGGGGAGAAGGTAGTGAAGGCTCCGAGGAAAGGGAATTTCGACTGCATGAAGGAAAGGAAGGAGACATGGAGCAAAGTGAAAGGATGAGCATGGTGGTGAGAGGAGGTGGAGATCAGGGGAGGGGGCAGAAGAACAAAACCCCCATGGAAGTGCTTGGAACGGAGGGGAATTGGAAGTGAATGGCAAAGAGGTACAACCCCCTGAAGGACAGATGGAGACAGTACCAGGAGAGCTGCAACCACGCAGGAGGGCCCCTTTTGGGAAGGCCAAGTCCTTGGAATGGCACCTGGAAGCAGACGCTCACCTGAGGAAGGTGAATGAGCGTGGGTTTAGTGTTCTGTTAACACTTCTCCTCTGGAACTGTTGCCAACCCATTGCAACCAAAGCCCCTTGGACCTTGACTCCAATAATAGTAAGTAGATGCCTCACTGTGATCCGAACTATAAACAGATTTTATGAATTCTGCCAGAAATTTGATATTGAATTATTTCTTTATGCCCACATGTCTTTCCTGGTTTGCTTAATTCTGCCAAATATTTAGCTCAGCCATCTCTTCTCTCAGCAGCCCACACTCTCCTGGCTACATCAGCCCATTTTTGGGCTATTATTTAAAATTTTAGTGTTTTCACCAGAGCCTGGCCAAAGAACCAAAGCTGTTCTGAGAGGAATGAGACAACTGAAGGTGTTCAGCTCTGATTTGGGGACCAGGTTGTTCACTCCTCATGTGACACCTGGACAGCCAAGCAGAGGGTGTGACCCAACCCAGTAATGCTGACACAGACTCCTTGGTTTAGCCCTTTTTTGGGGGAACAATTCCCCTGTAATGTGCCTTTCACCTCCCTGTTGAGCTCAGGGCCACGGGAAGAGGATGGACACATTTTTGCACATTCAGAAAGATATGGTTTCCTGAGTTTCCTTCCTCATATAAACCCCGAGTTCTTGGCTGAAAGTGCCATTTATTGCTGCCACTGGGGGCTGTGAGTTCACTCAACACTTGCCATGATCTGTGTCCTCATTGCTCCTCAAGAACCAGGATACACCCAATGATTCCTGCCTGAACGACGGGTAGAAAATATTGAGAAAAAAGCTTCGCTCAGAAGTCAGCTAAAAAACACCCCAATTTTGTGCAAACATTCCCAGTGAGGAGTCACATCACCTTTGCATATCCCAGTTCATGTTGTTCCCCCCTTTTAAACCAACTTTCAGATGGAGGAGCCAAGGTGGCACATCAGACCATCCGCTGCCTGCTGCGTGTCCTGCCGTGTCCTGCCGTGTTCCCGCACTGCGCTCCCAGCCCGGGGACAGGGACAGGGCTGGGGACAGGGAGGGGTGGCATCACTGGCTGCTCGCTGCTCCCACGCTCAGGAGATGTGTTGATTCACTCTGTAATTGATTTGGGCAACTCGAGGCAATCGGTTTCCAAGATACCACATCCCTCAGATATTTAAAACCGTAACTCTGGCAGTATATTATATTTAAATGTCGATGTATAATGTGTGTGTGTGTATATGTATATATATATACACACACACACAGATGGGGCTCTCTGTGAATCAGGGCAGGGTGTGTGGCTGGAGCTCTGTGGGGCTGGGCCAGAGGGGACTCCCCTGAACGTTGTCTTCTTGGATAGAGAAAATTGGACATTTCCACAGAAGAGAGAGGAAACTCTGCTGTGATCTTCCTCTGGCTTTCCAACAAAAACAAACAAACAAACCTGTAAATATTGGTTACATTTGGGTGAATGGTACAAGACCTGGGGCTGCACACACATCTTGTGAGCTTGGTTGTGCATGGAAAGAAAACTCATGTACGTGGAAGAAACCTTGAAGCAGCAGGAGAGACAGGGATAATCCAGGAACTGGATGGGGACAGGAAGATGTGGGTCACTCCGTCCTGGATGGGCTCTGCTCTGAGCAGGAATGACAGCAAGTGCCCAAAGAAGCCAAATTTAATGATCCCTCTGAGTCCCTTCCAACTCATGATACGCTGTGATTCTGAATTCCCAAACTTCCCTGCGAGGGAACAGGACCACAACAAGCCTGAAAGTGCAGGTAATAAAGGTTAAATTGAGAGACAAAGGGTAAACTGAGGGAGAAAGGTAAACTGGGAAAGCAAGGACAAGGCTGTGAGACAGGGCTGGGAATGCTCCAGCTGCCAGACACGGACAGAGATCCTGGGAGAGGGAGGAAGAGCAGCAGGAACGGGACCATCCCCCAAAAACAGCTGCTGTTGGGGTGTTGGGGGGGCAGACCCTGGCTGACCACACCAGGAACAGGGTGGGAGCAGTACCTGGAGGTGAGGGTGTCATTTGGGGCCACTCTGACTGTGCTTGGCCCCAGTTCAGCAGGAACAGCTCCCAGGAAGGGCCTGGAGCGGGATGTGTGAGCAGGAGCTGCCTGTGGGTGGAGCAGTGGGCTGGGATGACGGTGGATTTTTGGCTCGATAAGGAAAAAATAAAAGCCAACCTTTTTTCGTTTGCTTCAATCCCCACTACGAGCTTCAGATTGTGGGCCTTTCATTGAAACGTTGCAGGGCTGAAACTCTGCAAAAAAAAAAAAAAAAAAGAAAAAGAAAAAGAAAAAAAGGGTGAAATCTGTGCACAAGTTAATAATTTGTGTTAAAAGCAATGTAGCAATAAGCAAAAATTAAAATAAAATCCATCAGAAAATCCCCTGCTCCAGAGGCTTGAAAAGGTGTTTTTACCCTTATCTACCTGATAATGTTGAGTTACTTTTTCTGTTTCATACCCTAAAATTTTAGAATGATCAGTATTTTCTCCAGAATTATTTCTTAGTTCAAGGAATGAGAACTTGAACTGATTCAGCTCATGCTCTGAAATCAACTGAGTCATTGCAGCTTTCTCAAGCCAAGATCTGACCCGATAGCTTTGCTTTTCACTTTTTGGGTGACTCCTGGACCTGGTTTGTCTCTTACAATAGAACTACAGGCTTACAAATGTGTGTTTCTTATTTGTTGGAGGAGGGGGGGGGTTGAAGCCCCAAAAGGCTCTTGCAGGAACCCTCTGGAAGAGCTGGTGTTGTGGGAAGCAATGCCAACCCTTCCCAGCTCCCCTGGGCTCAAGCAGACCTCCCTGGGATGCCATTCCCAGAGATTGCTGGATGTGCTGCACCAGGATGGTGATAACCCAACTGCACGGCTGGAGCTCCCCGAGGGGAGTTTGGATCTCTCCAGAAATCTGAAGGACGTCACAAAAAGGGGTTTGCAGCTCTCTGGCAGCTGGAAGATGCACAGCCTGGGGGCAAAACAGCCGGTTCTAGAGCACCTGAAGTGCTAAATGATGTTCAGACGACACAAGAAGAAGTTTAACACAAACTGAGAGCACTGCACCCTTCTGGGCATAAAACAGAAAAAAAACCTTTTTACACCACGAGTGGGATGAAGATAAAGGCAAAGAAGGGCTTGGGGCTGCGTTAAGGTTGATCAACCTGCTCATCCCTGTGGGGCTGAGTAGCCCCATAAAAGGTCCAGCCGTGATTTCCAGCTCAAACACATCTTGAGGGAGGAGGGATTGAGGTCCTTGGAGGGTGTGTTGATAGGAAACAGAATCATGGAATGGTTTGGGTTGAAGGGACCTTAAAGCTCATCCACTCCCACCCCCTGCCATGGGCAGGGACACCTTCCACTATCCCAGGTTGCTCCAAGTCCCGTCCAACCTGGCCTTGGACACTTCCAGGGATGAGGCAGCCACAGCTTCTCCGGGCAACCTGGGCCAGGGCCTCCCCACCCTCACAGGGGAGAATTTTTTACAAAAATCCACTCTAAACCTACTCTGTGTCAGAGTGTGTCCTGTCACTCCAGGCCCTTGCAAAGAGTCTCTCTCCATGTTTCCTGTGGGTTCCCTTGAGGTCCTGAAAGGCCACAATTAGATCACCCCAAAGTCTTCTCTTTCTCTCAGCCTCTCCTCACAGGAGAGGTGCTCCATCCTTCCAATGACCTTGGTGCCTCCTCTGGAATATTCCAACACTGCTGAACTGTGGCAGTTGTTTTGGCAGGCGTTCCAAGGAACCACCGGCCCGTGTGGATCCATCCCCGTGCTGGGGAAGGCTGGGAGCGGCAGCCAAGGTGTCTGCAGGTGAGCTCTCCCTTTTTTTCCAGCTGCGCGGAGCGTTAATGAAACGGAGGTGTCACTGTGACATGCCAAGAGCTTTAAAGAAGAGCTCCCAGAGTCTCCAAACGACTTTGGAAGAAGCCAGGACTGTGGGGTTGGAGTTAAACAAACAAGCAGACAAACAAGGAGTGACAATTTTGGGCTCCCCTGAGCTTTCCACAGCTCTCAGCGGGTTCAGCAGATCTATCAGTGTGACACGAGGAAGGAAATGCTGAGAGCTCAGTGTGTGTTTTCTGGAGGAAAAAAAATCTTCTGTGGAGAAAATATTTATGGCAAAATGTTCTGTACAAAAAAAAATGATATGTGTTTATCCCATAGAAATCATCTCTAACTTGGGAAGAGGACTCATCACTGTGGGGTCTTGTGCTGGTTCTGTGCTCACAAAATCACCTCCCTTGCTCAAAAAGTGCCATTAATTGAGTTCCTTGGGTCAAAAAAAAATGCCGTTAATTGTGTCCATTGGGCCCAAAGAAATGCCATTAATTGATCTTCGATGGACCCACAGATTTATTCGTAGCTGTTAATACAGACAGAACCAGCTCTGAGTGAAAACACCTTCCACCCAGCAAGCTACATAACCAATATTAATAGCTGAGGTACAAATGTCTATAAAACCATCAAACCCTTTATACCTGTCTTATTAAAATGCATTAAGCATCGAGGGCTTTGTCATAACGGAAGGAATCCGTTACTTGTGTTGCTGAAAGCTGAATGATTGTGCTTAATCACCCATTGTTTGGTGATTCAAAATTTAGAAGGGCGTTTTAATTTAAATTTTCGAGAGTTCTCGGAGTTCATTTCTTTAGAAAGGCAGTTGTGGCACTCAGAAAGGCTCAGCTCCACAGTAAATCCAAGTTGCAGAGCTGCTGCCCAGCCACATGCTGCCTCAAGCCCTCGCTGCTGAGCTCAGTGACAATTTTAGATACCATTTAACAAGGCTCCCTTCCTTCTTTGAGTTGATTTGAACTTCAGCCCTTGATCATCTGCCTCTGTTTATGTGCTTTTATCCACACTCGAAAATTTTCAAATTAATATCTCGATGTGAGCATTGCAAGTATTTTAATTCTGACTATCTCTTTCAATGGTTCCTGTAATTACAAGGCACGTCACTCATTTGAGATTTAAATCTGCTTCCTTCCCACACAAACCCAGCATTATTGCTTTTTTTTTTTTTTCCTTGAGATTACTGTTAGCATATTTTAAAAGTGAGGCTTTTTTTTTTTTTTTTTAATATATTAAAAAAGCAGATTCTCCTCTTTTAATTCAAGAGTCCTGCCGGGTGCTTTTTGCCGGCCTTCCCGAGGTGGGACTACACTGTGCTGGTTGCAGGGAGAAAAAAAATCAACAGCTCCTCCTCCTCTCTTTATGAGATAAAGGTTGATTGCTCAGAATTACGTTTTAAACTTCCTTCAAAACACCACGACCTGGCGAAACGTTGTAAACTCACTGATATTTTAGTGTGTTTGAGGTGCCCCCAGTGGGATTATTCTTGCTGTTTTTACAGATGATTTCTTGTTTACCCCGTGGCTCTGCTGCTTTGTGGGAAGAGCCTTTCTTTGCAAGTCTGACCTCATTCTATTAGATGTTTCCTCCTTGAGTGCTCGCGTTTCCCACTGAAGCCAATACACAACATTTACTAAAAAACCCTCCCATTAAAGGCAGTGAGATTGTGCCTCTCAGATGGCTTGGGCTGTGTTTTTTTTTCCCCGTCATTCAGGAGTCTGCTCGTCTGTCAATTTTTACCACTTTCAGCTGTTCTGCCACGGCTCCTGATCGATGCCTGCGACAGCTCATCATTAAAAGGAGAAGCAGCTCTTTCGGTGTCAAAGGCAACTTGTTGAAGACTCTTCATAATTCCTTGTCCCCACACGTTTGGGGAAAGGAGAAAATAAGGCAAAGAACCGGGAGGGGTCACAGCCCTGTCCTTTCTTAGCTCAGCATTGGCTGCCCTGTGGCTTATTAAGAAGCGGCAAGATCACGAAATGAGCTGCGAAGCATTTTGTGGCCTTTCCCTCTATGAAAGACACTGGTTAAAGACAAACTGCTGTGGTAGCTGCTGGCTCAGGTTTGTCCTGGGAGCGCTCTGTGATGGGACAGGCAGTGGGGGCTGTGCTGTGCTGGGAGCTCAGGGGGATGGGATGGGCAGTGCTCTTGGGAGCCAGGCAGGGACCCCCACGGGGCACAGAGAGCGACAGTCAGGGTCAGGGAGGGGGAAAAGAGCTCTGGGATCAGAGTCCACCCTGTGCCCGATGCCCACCTTGTCCCCCAGCCCAGAGCACTGAGTGCCATGTCCAGGTCTTCCCTGGACACCCCCAGGGGTGGGGGATCCACCACCTCCCTGGGCAGCCCCTTCCAGTGTCTGACCACCCTTCCCAGGTAGAAATTGCTGCTGGTGTCCGACCTGAACCTCTCCTGGCACAACTTGAGGCCATTCACTCTCCTCCTGTCCCTTGTTCCCTGGGAGCAGAGCCTGACCCCACACACACCCAGTTCCCCCCTCCTGTCAGGGAGTTGCAGAGCCAGAAGGTCCCCCCTGAGCCTCCTTTTCTCCAGGCTGAGCCCCCCCAGCTCCCTCAGCCCCTTCCCCAGCTCCATTCCCTTCCCTGGACAAGCTCCAGCCCCTCATGGTCCTTCTTGCAGTGAAATAAGGAGCAGACTGGAGTTCTGGTGTGTTGATATTCTGTATTTAACACACGTATAACCCCAACTGAGAGAAACATGAGTTAGAGGCAACTCCCATCTTTTCTTAGTCTTCTCACCAGCCCAGCGTGTGGCTCCAGAGGCTCCTCAGCCTGGCATCCAGCCTGGCAAAGAGTTTCAAGTAAGTTCTAGTCACTTACCTGTTCATCTCCATTTAATACTGTTATTTGTCTAATTGTTTCTATTCTTGTATGTTTGCTATGTAAAAATGCAGTAAAGCCATTATGCAGGAAAAGAAAAGTGGTTGAGATGATTATTCTGTTATCAGTCATGACTAAGATGAAGAGAGATATACTAGCAAGACATTGTTCCTAAAATAGAGATCTTGCAAACAAGAAATGTCAGTCAAATGAGGTTTAAATTAAATTCCTGATCACAATTACTTACAGAATTACCGTGCTCCCATTGAAATTATTATGAATATTGTCGCCATTTTTAATAAGAAAAGAAGTTGGGCTTCAGATGCTGCTTCTGAAACGCGTTTCAGAGTGTCCTCAGCTTGTGTCCTGCTGAACCCAAAGTCACAGGGCTGTAAGAGGCATCCTTGGCTCAAGGGTGGCTCCAGGCAGGGCTCCTTGCACAGGACAGTGGGGAAAGGAGAACCTGAGAGATGGGCACTTCAGGAAGTATTGAATGGCCACAAACAAGTGACCTCACTGGGAGGAGAACTGATGAAGTGAAGAAATGTGATGTGTGTTCCAAATAAAGAACTGATGAGTCAAGTTGTGCCCCAATTGGAACAGGAGCAAAGTCAAGATAGCTTGAAAATAACCTTGATTGTAGCGGGGAAGAAATAGCAAGGGAGTTGTGGTGACCCCCAGGAGCCAGGAGAGTGGCAGGGGGCTGGGAAGGACATGGATTTTTCTCCCTCCAGAACTGGGGACTTTTTAAGAACTCACCAAACTAATAAGACCCAAACTAACATTCCTGGAGTGGCATTCAGTGACCTCCCCTGTGTGCCAGTAATGCAGATATTACTTGTGCAGTCAGTCCCTTTGTTACACAACTTGGAGAAAACAATTTCTAAAGATATAATTTTAAATCAGTATCTTTATCCTGCAAGACACAAACAGCTACTGCTGAATTATTTTTGACAGATCCCAAGTCCCTATTTAATTTTCCAGGTTGAGGCATTTTTCTAAGCATGGCTCAGTAGGAAGTTAATTATAATCTTCCAAAATGGGAAGAATTTTCACCTGAGATGATTAGGATACTGGTTTGAGGCATGGTATGTGGGCTCCTAGCTAAAGTTAGGAACTGGCAACATCTTTGGCTCTCTCTCATTTCAGAAGTAACACCTTCTGCTGTCACAAAAACTTCCCTGAAGATGGAGATCACGATGATTCTGGATGCAATCAATCCCTTAAGTATTCAGCATTGTTGATACATTTGCATATTGGAACCCCGTGGTGGGTTATTCTGTGCTCTGAGGCAAAATTCACTGGGAATTCCCCTTGGATTTTTCAGGCTTGGTTTCAGCTTCAAGGATTAAACAGGTCTGAAGAAATATAATGAAGCAAGTTCTGGAAAAAGACAAAAGTATGTGAGACTGAGTTTAAAAAAAAGGCTCAATTGCTTGTGGTGGCTTGGCCATCTGTTGGTGTGTGCACACTGCAGCAGGGGCTGATTGCGGGATTTAATTACGTTTTCTGACTGCATTTGGCTCAGCCAACCTTGGGAGTGTCTGGGAGGAATTGCGTTGGTTATGTTTGCTTGGGTAGCTTTTGGAAAGAGCTGAATTACCAAAGAAATCCTTCTCGAGGAGTCCTTAGGAGGAGGTTGGACAAGGCTGGGCCTTGGGGTTTTCACTGGGCGTCATCCTGTGAGAGGCTGGAGGATTTCTGTGCTCTCCGCTGGGCTTTTCTAAGCTCAGCCTCCAAAATTGCACATAAAGCCTGAGTGTCCATCCTCACAGTGTCTGTCACTCATGGATGTAGAACCAGCTCCCTCCTTGCTCAGTCACTGCTGTTCTCCAGCCCTTCTGCAGGGCCTGGAATTTCCTTTGAGCCCCTTGTCGTTTCCCCCAGGACTTTGGTAGCTAATGACTGCTTATTACTTTCCTTTCTCTTTGCAATTTGTGCACATATCGAGGGCTATTTTATGTTTATTTCCAAATCACTACTGAAAATGGGCGCAGGGAACCAGGAATTTCCCCACCCTTCATTTACAAGTGACTAAGCAGCCCAGGAATCCTCATCCTGGGGAATGGAGCAGCGCAGGGTGGGACGGTGGAGGTGGGATATCTAGCACGTGTAAAATCACAGATGATGTGGAGAGGGGGGTTAATCCCTCTCCCTTGCAATATAAGGCCAGGGAACACTACATGAAACTGAGCAGTAGGCTCAGAGTGAGATACTTTGGCCATCAGGTTTAGTTGTGGAATTTGTGAGGTGCGGCGGTCGCTGAAAATGTAGATACCCAAGAAGGTTTGATGGAAGAAATATCCAACAAGATTAATCTCTGTGCAAGATACCACTCTTGGCTCATGAAACCTGAATTGCTGGAGGCTGAAAACAAATCTGGAGAAGTATTCTTAGCTATTGCTTACCCTGTTTGTACCTTCTGTCTGGCATCTGCTTTCCTGGCCAGCTCTGGAGACAGGACTTTAATCTGAGCTTTGCCTTTGATGATATAGAACTTTGAGATGTGCCACTGGGCTGGTTTGTAGCATTCGCTCAGTTTGGGGGTGAGGGAGGGGGAAGACAAATCATAGGGCATTTAATTTCAAAATGCATTTTGAAATGAAGAAGAGCTGAAAGGTTTTAAGTGAAAAAAAGCATCAATAAGTGTAGTAGGCTCTTCATTCACCGTGCCTATCTGCAGTTTTCATCCCCTACTGTCAAAGCAATGTGATCAGCAGAGATAAATTCATTTTATTTTCCATATGGCTGAGATATTTCTCGAGCTCATTTTGGACAAATGTGGCAAAATTTGCTGCTAAGTCTGTCCTGTGGTTCTAAAATTGCCCAAGAGAAGAGTGTTTGCTTTGACGGTGAGAACGAAATAGTGGATCTTTCTCAAGGTGTTGATCTCGGAGCATCTTCTCCAGTCGCCTTCCTTTCTTCTCCCTAAGTGAGCTTTCAAAACCTTGCCACAAAAGTACCAAAGATGGGGATGGAAAAGTATAATAAAGCTGAGGCAGGGATTCCAGTACAGGCCTCTTCACTCGTGCTCCGTAGGTTCACACAACCACAGCGGAGGATAAAAGTGATTCTTGCTGTTTCCTCACACAAGTGACTCTTCTTGCCTTTGTAGGGTGGGACAAAGTGCACAACAAACTGTTCAACAACGTCAGAGTGTTTATATTTGATACCACATTTCTGTGCATACACACACGAGCCTGGCCCCAGTTGAATGTTAAGTATCAGGACATGCAGGATGGGACGTGGACTCTCCCATTTCTGTTTCATGTTTAGACTAACACAGATTTGGTCACGATACTGTTGCATAACTTAATCCAAATACAGATATTTGGTATTGTGGTACTGGTTTTTAAACTGTGAAAATCTTGCTGTAGTATTTACTGTCTCAGGACCTGAGCAATTTACTCTGTGTGTAGGATGGCCATGAATGTCCCACTGAACTTGTCCTCACCCACTGCATGAAGCAGTTCCTCCTCTGGAACAATTCCGGCACAGACACAGGATACAACTGTGCATTTTTGTTGCACCAGGACAGTTGTTTTTCCTCCTCACAGGAGAGCAAGTCCTGCTAACAGAGGGTGCTTTGTCCCCACAGAAGTTCCTCACACAACTGGGAGGAGTTGTGCTGCTCTGTGCTGTTCAGTCGTATTGCACAAAACATTAAAGGTGAAATGATGATGAACTTGGATAAACTCACCCTGAGAAATGAACTGCATCCCTCCCAAACCACCCTCCCAATCAACACAGTATCACAAAACCAGAATAAAAACACCAGGGGCAGCTTCCCCAAACTTTGCTTTTTGTATAATTTCCTTCCTGAGGTCTTGCCAAATGAAACACTATTCACATATTCCTCTATTCCCACTGTTTTTCTGCTTGGCTTTCCAGGACGGAGCTGTGCCGTCCTTGCTGGGGTTTGGATTCAGTATCACTAACTGGGGGAAAGAGGGGAACGAAAGACACTGGTCTGATGATAATCTTATTATTTCTCCCTTCTTGAGAAACTTTCTGGGTGAATGAGTACAAAGTTTGCAGGATTCTCCTGAAATAATCTTGTTTAGGGTTGCTCCAGATTGATAGAAAAATGGAGAGGGAACACACTTCTGTGATGTGCCGCTCTTGAGAAATATCCTGCTAGCAATGACATGCAGGAAATATGCTGGGATTTTTTAATTCATAAATAATCTGTTGTTCATATTTTCAAGGGTGTGACTGCTACTTTCAGGGAAATTGAACAAGTACACTAAGAGTGGATGTTGTCAGGCAGCTGCAGCCCTGGGGTGCATAAAAGGGAGGACTGAGTGCTTGGAGTTCATATTGCTGATACTGAACAAGCTGAATTTTGGCTGCAGAACCCATTTTATAATAATAATAATAATAATAATAATAATAATAATAATAATAGCTGCTGTTATTATTATTGGTGGTGGTGGTGATGTTATTATTCTTTTCCTGTTAGGCTCAGTACAAGACAATTCTCAGCAACTTCACCACGTTGCAGAATTAATTTTGAAATGGATATATATTAGGAAACTAATTACTTTGAACCCCCCCTCATCTAGTAAAAGCACCTGAGAGGAAAGAGTGGTTGTCACGCTGGTCATACACTGGCCTGCTGAGGGGCAGAACCTGCTGAGCAGATGAAGGTAATAGGAATGTCAAAAATATTCATCTGCAAACTGCTCAGCACGTGAGATGTGACACCCTCAGCTGAGACCTGAGCACCACAGGAGATGTGACACCCCTACAGGCACACTGGGCGCCCTAGAAATAGGGACAAATAATATCCAACTATGTAATATTTAAATATTCATTTGAAACCTGAGACACGAGGCTTTGGTCCTCCTAAATCAATCCATTGCACCTCCCATCTTGTTAATGGATTTTTGATGGTTTATTTCTTTATAAAAGAGCATGTGGGGAGATCTTGCAAATTTTTACATTTCAGTGACACACTGTTGCCTTTTTTATTGAATATTCTTTGGTTGCTAGACCGGATTAAAACAAATTCTGATTTTACTTATTCATTATTATATCTACATACACCACAATTTTCCTTTTCTAGCCTTTGACATAAATAATAATCCTGATTCCTTTGATTATTGCTTTCCCCCGAACTTCTCAAGTCCCTGGGGATGCAGAACACTTGTTTGCAGTCTGTTATTATCTGGAGCAGTACAAGTCAGGTGCTGGGAAATGGCATCAGCCACACGAGTTTCAGCCACGAGTTCTTGCTGAGCACTCCAAGAACTTTGGAAGTCACTTCTCACTTGATTTCCTTTATATTTAAATTAGGATCTGCGTCTTGGCACTGCTTCAGTACGTACAGATTTAATCTCAGAGGAAAGACTTGGCCATTTGTCTGGTTGTGGCTGCGCACCAGTGACACCAGCAGAGGCACTGGGGTACGGCCGTGTGTGCACCAACAGCCCACAGAGTTGGGGTTTGTCCCCTCAGCTCCTGTCACTTAATTGCTCTAAAAGCTCCGCGTTCACACACTCCTACTAAGAACCAAAATAAAGTGACCCAGCCTAAACCCCCTTCTTAATTTAAACCACGAATTCTCTGTCGACATCAAGGACCGGTAACTTCGCTCCTCCATCTTCTCGCCCACTTTCGGATTTCTGAAGGATGAACATTCCCGGTACGCACTCCAAAACATTTGTCTTCCATGGTTGAGCTACAGACCTTTAAAAATAGGCTTGCAGTGGAAAGGCTGACATGCCAGCTGGCTGCTGCTGCAGTGACACATCCACCACAGGCAACTCTTCAGCAGGCTCAGCGACGGGGAGCTGGGGCTGGGGGGGCTTCGTGCCACTGGTCCATGGGATTTAATCCTGGGCTGGAGCAGCACAGCATCCTAACGCTTGTCTGTAGGGTGGCTGACTTCCGAGTCAAAAAAAAACCCCAAAAAATCAGCACGGGAAAGCTTTCTGGACTATGGGGCGCACCAGCTTGTTCCCTCACTCCTGCTCATTTCGTCAAAATTATCTGGCAATTAAGAACGGTTTGAAGTCTTCCTTTTCCAGCTTTATCTAAAGGGCAGGGCTTATTAATAAGCCGTGCAGAGCGTTCAAATAAAAACTCAGTGTCACCGAGGCAGTTTTCCAGCCTTGAAAACGTGTTTTCTGACAGCCTCATCTCGCGTGTTCCAGCTCCTGAGATCTAACGGGGAAGGGGGAATTTTTTTTTTTAATTTTTTTTTTTTCCCCCCCACCAATCCGTGGTGTTTTTCCTGCCCCCCCCATATTCAGGTTTTGGGAAGGCTGTTGTTTTCTCCCCGAGCACAGGCTCGGAAACAAAGGGGCCCCGCGGTGTCCGTCACCAGGGGGAAGCGGCTCCGAGGGGCTCTCCGCGGGTCCCACCGCCCGCAGGGCCGCGCTCCGCCTCGCCGCCTTCAGCCGCCCGCGCTTCCCGGCCCGGCACCTCGGCGTTCCGAAAAGCAAAATTAAAACTAAACTTCTGCGGCGGTGTATTGATTTATTTATTTATTTGTGTATTTATTTGTTTCTCCTCCCCTCTGTCAGTTCTCCGGGAGAGCCTCCCCCCCCCCGCTCCTCACCGGGGTGCTCCCCGCGTGTCGGGGCCGGTCCCGCTCAGCCCCGATCCCCCTCGCTCCTTGTCCCCCCACCCCAATCCCGTCCTTGCGAGCCCCCTCACCCCACTTCCCTGATCC
>JAWMRA010000146.1:1744131-1774464 GCA_035584735.1 Pseudotriccus pelzelni | reverse complement strand
GGCGAGCCTCGCTGCCCCCTCGGACCGACCGCCCTCCCCCGGGACGCCCCCGGCCCTCCGCGGTCCCCCGGGCCGGCCCCGCTCGGCCCTCCCGCACCGCCCGCCCCCGGGCCGGGCTGAGCCGCCTCCGGGCCCGGCGCTGCCCCGGGCGGGCGGGGACACGTGCGGAGGTAGCGGGACTCGGCCCGGGGAGGCCGGGGCTTTGTGTCGCCTCTCCCGTGTCACAGGTGTCCGGCCCCGCTCCGCGCGAACTCGCTTCGGTGGCCGTGGAAAGTTACTTTGAGTTCTGCTGAATATTTGCGCGTGTTATTGTGGCTGCGCGGCCAGGTAGGCTGTCGCCGGAGAGATCCCTGTGCCTTCTCCTTGGATAACTATACGTTAATTATCACACACACATTGTCTCAGCGGAGAGAACCAGGAGTGCCTAAGTGAGCTTCGGATGCTTAAACGCTGAATAACTAACTATACATTAATTATCGCACACACAGCGAGCGGAGAGAACCAGGAGTGCCTGACTGAGGTACAGGAGTGCCTGAGTGAGCTTTGGGTGCTTAAACGCTGAATAACTAACCGTACTTTAGTTATCACACGCACAACGAGCAGAGAGAGACAGGAGTGCCTGACTGAGCTTGGGATGCTTAAACGCGTTTAAAAACCGGGGAACATCTCTTAGGTATTAGCACTCGGGGTGCTTCCGTCAGCAAGCACCACACGCTGTTTAAAAGGAAATAAAAGGGTAAAGTTGGTTGTGTTGCAACGATCCCTGTGCCTCAGCAGAACGTGGTGCTCGGGTATTAAAACTCTTGCACTTTGAAATCAGGAGCGTGGGATTGCGTATCAAGTATCGTCAGGTATGACAAATAAAAGATTACACCGAGGTCTGTTAGACACACAAAAGATGTTATCTAAATAAAGCTGCTTCAAACTGGTCAGACTTGCTTTCTGGGATGCAGCAGCAGACCTGTCTTATTGGAAGTAAAAAGGTCCGTGGCAAAATCACGTCTAAGTACAAAGTGTGCAAAACAGGCGTAAGGGAAAGTTTTGGGAAGAGTGAAAGGATGTCCAGTTGAATTTTTATGCTCTGATAAAAATGCATACGTATAAAGGGAAGAAAACCCCAAATTTCTTGGCGCCTTTAATATTTGGCGTTGTTTAGTACCACTTCCAAGTACTGTAATTACTGGGCATGCATTTTTACACCATGGCTGCTACACTCTAATGCTTTAAAATATTCTAATGATCTTTGATGCAGTCCCTGTACCTTAATATTAGAGAAATCCTAATTATGTTAGTGAAGCTACAGGATTAGAAAGTCAGCAGAAGTATTAAGGCTTATTTATTCGTCTTATGATTTGTAAAAATAGTGTGTTGTTGTTGAGGTGTGAAACTTAGTGAAAGTCTGAGAACTCTCTTGGTTCTGTTGATCTGTTCTTCAGTAATCTTGTTGTCAGCAATACTTGTTGTCATAACCCTTTCCAGAAGTGCATCTCAGGGATGTGCTGTACCTTTCACTTGTTGGATTTTCATGTTCACGTGGTTTGGGGATTTTAGCAAGGCATATTTTATGTTAAAATGGATTTGGGGTTGGAGTTTCACTTTTAATTTTATGGAATTAACTATGGCCCATAGTCCTTGGTTTGGCAGAGAGGTCTTGGGGACCTGGGCCTTGCTGGAACCGCAGTCAACAGAGTCACTCTGAAATAGGTTTTTATTTTGAAGATTAACTTGTGCTTCCTGGTGTTCATCTGTTGTGGAATAGGAAAAACCTGAGGAGTCTGTTTGTTGACTAAATTCAGGATTATTAGCAATAAGTGCATTTCCAGTAGCACTTGTGTTGACTTGAGTAAATGCAGTTGGCGAGGGAGGGATGTGATCTTGAAGCACCAATATTTGTTTCCTGCCTTCAAGTCACAGTAACAACATGAACTTTTGGAAGAAATTATCAAAATTCAGGATTGGATTATTCTGCCCTTTTTTTGGAGGGTCTTTGAAGTGCTGAGGGGTTTGGGCTGAGCACTGTGCTGTTCCTGTCTGTCCTTACGTTCTGTCGCTTGTGGAGCAGTTTTGTGACTCTGGGAATTCCCTAAGCCTGGGTAGGAAGAGTTGGTGTTGTGCTATTTAAGCTTCAAACATCCAGTGAGCTTCTTTCCTCCTGAATATTGGATTAATAAGCGTTTTCACGGCAATAAAAATAGGCGTGAGGGTGTTGATGATAATCAGCTGTTGCAGATTATTAGGATATGATCAACAGTCTACAAAGGAACAGGAAATAATTGTTCACATTTTATTGATCGAGGTGAGCAAAGTGCAGAAATAGTTGGAATTGGGCAGAATATGGTAATTTGGGAATTTTCTGCCCACTGGACAGGGAGGATTGCACTTAACAGAACTGTGTAGCTGACGTAAGCACATGCTGTGTGCAATCCAGGAATATTGGGAGTTGCATAAATGCAACCTCACACTCAAAGACTTACTTTTGCAAGAAACACCTCAGAAACCAGTTGCTTAATTGCCTGATTGTGACAGGGAAGACAAGGCTGAAACAGCAAAGTGCCCGAAAACTCAAGTATTCTGCTGTAAAACTGGGCTGCACTGAAAGTTGGTGCCCTCCCAAAGGCACGCTCAGGAGCTGAGCTCTGCTGCCGCCCGTGCCAGTTGAAATCCATACATCTTTGATTTCGGGCAGTGTGTGCAGTGCATCCTCTGGAGCACGTTGTGAGCCTGGACTGACGAAGGCCACTGAATTCTGTCAGTGGTGGGGGTTGCATAACTCCTTTGTGAGTAATTACTGGCAGTGACGTGGATGACTCAGCTACCTAGTTGTGCGTCTCTGAAAATCTCCACAATCCCGCGGTGTTACCTTAAGGAAAGAAAGTAAAAGTACTGCCCCTCATTTGAATTAAGTGCTCTCGGCCACTGCAACGATTTTAGAAAGACTTTTCAGAACAAGTTGCCTTTAAAAAAAAAAAAAGTATGCACATTAATGCTCTTAAAGGGAAAACAATGAGTGTCTTTATGCATTGAAAAGTGCTGCAATGCAATAATAATGATTTTCTGGTTTGGAATACCACACCTAAAGATGATTTTGAAAATGTGCTGTGGTATTCTGGGCTCTAAAAGGAGCCAGTGGGCTGTTGCAGGTGGCTCACCTTGCTTCCTGCAGGATACCTTTGGAGAGATTTCACAATAACCCTAAATCCAAGGGATGATGTGATTTGTTAACCCGTGATATATAGAATTTTGGTTTTTTTGTAGACGTACTTCTTTGCTACATTAAGAATAAAATTTGAAGTATGTTGTTTTCATCAAGTTTAGATCTTATCCTTTTCCAGAACTGCCTGCCATTAAACATGATATTGAGGCTGGCTGCTTTATGCCCTTTGATTCTGGAGTTACAATCACAAAGATCTCAAGTGTTTAGTAATTCAGTGATCCCTGTGCTTGGGGTCAGGTTTGTGTCTTGTCAGAGCTGTAACTAGTTCGAGGCACACGTCATTCTGATATCTCCTAATGGGAAGGATCAAAATGTTCTCTTTAAAACCAGTAATTATACGTTGCTAAAGGTTTGGTGTCCTGGCTGAACGTACGATTTCTTTGCCACAGGAAAAGAGCTTTACAACTTTCCCTCGTAATTGATTACGGGTTGAATTTTTTTAACTTACTTTATTACAAGGCAGATTGCTTTATCTTCCCCTTTCAGTCCCCGTGTTAGAGTGTGTGAGAAAAGTGAAGAAGAGTTGGGGATGTTTTGTAGGAAGATGATATGTCTTTTAGCTTCAGTTTTGTTCACATTGACCTTTAGATATTAAAAAAAAATAATACAACCCCTCACCTGTTTGGCTGTGCACAGAACCCCCAAATTCCTCAAAGCTATCCCAGGAGTTACTCAGTAGGCCAGTGTGTTGCTAATTAAATTAATGATTCAAACTCTCTATCGATGTAATTAAGAATAAACGAGGAACAAATGTAATCGTCCTAACAGGATTTTTGTTCAAAGGATTTGTTTTCAAAGTCTTTTTGAAATAATTGGGGTTGCCAACGTAAGCTTCCACTGGAATATTTTGAAATAAGTATTTGAGGTGGTACTTTTGTCTGTGGGGAAGGGAACTGGTTAGTCCTGTGTTCATTTGGGAGAATTAAGGTGCAGGTCTGGTGTCCCTGCAGTGACTTCCCAAATGGAAGGAGGAACTGTGGAGGAATCAGGAGCTTTTGGTGATCCTTAGGTAAAATTTTACCTGTTTGAAGCCACCAAGATTTTATGTGAGTGGAATATGCTTTCTACTTCTAATAATAGTGTGATGATAAAATTCCCAGTTCTGCTTTTTCTAGAGAATTTTTAAGTCTGTTTGAATGCCTGAATGAAGACCTGTACGAACAGGGCAGGGTGAACCAGCTTTACACCTTCTGCTTTTCCTTGTGGTTTGGTGTTTTTGCTGACCTTTGGCTTCTTTCAACCAAATCCTACAGACCCACCAAACCATAACACATTTACCACCTAAGTGGCCAAAACATCCTTAATATGGGGAGGGAAGAGGGTTCAAATCTTTGGTAACGCTGGGATTCCTCTGTAATTATCAGAGGGAAAACATGTGCAATAGCAGTTAAGCCTTTTAGCAGCCCACAGAGCCCTTTGGATATTCTCCCAAGGGAATGGGGTCTGGTCCTGGCCAGTCATGGGATCCAGGGCAACTATTTAACTCAGGAGCAGTTGGGACTTGGAGCATTTGGCTGCCCTGAACCTGCACCTCTGGAGGAGTAAGTTCTTACCTGCCAGCCGGTCCGACCTAAACGTGGAACTCGTCTAGTGGCGTGATCTCTTTTGTTATTTTATACTAATCAACAATGTGAAGCACTTTCTGTAATTTCCTAAATTTGTACTTGGAGAGATTGTCACTGTTTGCTAAATGTCTTGAGTTTCAGGTTGTGTTTTCATGGAGGTTAATATTTAAAATGGTCTGCTGGTTGTAGGACTTTCACAGCACTGAACAGCAAAATGGTTCAAGGACAAAGGAATCTCTTTAGAATCATAGCATGGCTTCTTCAACTGTCCTCTTGATAGAGATCTGTGCTTTTTAATAATAATTTAAATTTGTACATTCACAGATATTTAGTAATATAAGATAGAGGTGAAAATAGTTCTGTTCTACATATGTTTGTGCATAAATATTCATGATTAAATCAGTTTGATTGAGGAAGCTGTATTTTGTATCTGCTTTCCAAAGAGGTGGGAAATAATTATTAGTTGTCACTTTTTTACCTAATGGGGGGGACAGTAGAAACTTGGCCAGTATAAGTAATTGAACAGTAAAGACTTAATTTTTGCCATTGACTTTTCTGACTGAATGACTAAAACTACTTGAGTTCCAACAGATTTGTTGTGTTTTGTTACTTGTCTTGTTTGTTCGTTGTTTTTAATGGACAGTGACCAGGGTTCACAAAGAAATAAGGCAGAAGTGTAGCTGTTACATCAAGTAATAAAAGTAGCTTCATGCCCTTGAACATGAAATTCTTTGGAGTAAAAGTTGGCAGGTGTCCCAGTCTGTATCGGAAGAGAGAGACTGGGCAGGAAAAAACAAACACAATCCAAGGAGCAGCAATGAAAGGGAAAAGTGTACAATAGGAAATTGTTAATTAAGATGATTACCTGCCATAAAAATCCAATAACTTGGTGTATTTGATTTGCCAGCAGGTTGAAAGTAGGATTATATGGTGCTCTCGGGGGCAAAATAGATCAAATAACAGACTGATTTTGGGTTCAGCCCCCCATTCTTTGTGGCTGATTGCCTGGAGTTAAGTGCTGTTTTCAGTGTATCTACAGTTCTTCTGGCTGGAAGTGTTGGTTCCAGAGCTTAAATTTAGCAAAACTGGGAAAATGTGGACCATAAATAAAGAAAAGGTGAAATGTGCACTCAATTTGCTTCTAATTTAACTCCATGAATGAAAAATGTAATTACATTTCTGAGCATCTGGAGTGGAAATCCCTTTCATTACTAGGTCCAGATAAGCTTTTTGGACAATTTTGGTGGGTGTCACATTAATTCACACTTGAGTGTAATCTCGTGATACTGTGCGAAGAACTTAGATGGCATCATCTCAAGTGAGGTTGGAGATCAGAGCTGGGCTGAAATTTGGTGGGTTTTTGTGATGTATCGAGTTCATTCACACAGTAACAAGCACAGTGGGTGTCTCACCCGTCCCAGCATCTTATTTGGAAACAAATATTTGGGCAAAAAAAAGGAATAAATGATGTCAATTCGTAGCATTGGGTTCTCAATTCAGGGTAATGAGTGAGTGATTTTAGGCTTTTAGAAATAAGGGGGGTAGTACAGGAGAGGTGGATGGTGAACATGGGTTGAACATACAGGGCTTGGTTAAACTGAGTTCATGTGAGGAGTGTGTGTTTGAACTGGGGTTCTAATAAGCAGAAACTTGAAGAGTGCAAATAAATGAAGCCTCTGCTATTTCTTTAATTTTTTTTTAGGTGAGGATATAATCGAAAAATAAGTGCCAGTATCTTGATGTAAAAAGTGGTGATTTAATTTTATCAAAAGCATTAATTTATGAATTAGCTTTTAAAAGCCCCAGTTAAAATCAGGAGTGTGGAGCAGCAGTGGAAGTGGTTGAGATTTGCTGAGGTGGTACCAACCTCTCCAGCCCTTCCTGTTCATCCACATCTGGGGTTTGGTTTAAGTAGGGGCACGGTCTGAGTGGCATTTGCAGAGTCTCTGTAGTCCTGTGTTCTGCCAATTCCCAGATTTTGGGAATTTGAGGGATTTGAGATAAATTCAGAAGTACAACAACTAGAAAAAAAGTCGTTACCCAGTCTGAGAACTTAATTGGTTCAACTTCTTATTTCAGGAAAAATATACTTGGAGTTTGCTTCTGTTATTTCTGGTATTTTTGGGTGAGATCTGTTCCCCATAAAGGTAGTGATGCTGAACCATTCCCATCTAAATTAGCAGTTTTTACTAGCAAAATCCATAATGGGATTCACTCATTTTTGTCAGGTATTTCCAGTTTTTAATTAATGCTTTTCATGTCTGAGCAGAGCATGTCCTTCATATTTCTGAGGTTTGGTAGTTTTTTAAGTTTCACCATTGAATTGTTTATAACTTAGGCAGAGCTTTAACTTTTAAACTTTTTCTTGTTGCAACTCTGGACTTGGTATTTTCAAAAAGACTTGAAACGACTTGTGAATCTTCTCTTCAAACTGCAAATTAATTGCCGTCATCAGATTTCAGGGTTTTAGGTCTCTGAAAAGCACCTGTACATAATTTTTTTTGCATAGCAGGGGGATTTGATATGAGTATCATCTTGTATGGATGGTGACTGTAGCTTTCAAAGAAGGAATTTTAAACTGATTCCAATTAAATAACACTGGCATAATAATAATAATGATGGCATTTCCAAAGGGATATGCTAAATGATACGTAAGGGAGATGCTAAATATAACAACTGAGTAGTAGTGTTTGTTTGAAACTCTAGTTTTAAATTAGAGCAACAAGAACACGAGTTTTCACTTGTGTGCTCTGAAATGTAAATTGGTCAAATGAGGAACTCTGTTAATTTGAAATGGTTGTGTTTTAATGTTGGTTTTTTTTCTTTTTTTTTTTTTTCCCTCCTTCCCCTCTCCAGCTAAATGGCCTTAAAATGGCAGATGAGCCCATGGAGGAAGGTGAACCATATTCCTACCACGTAAGTGTGTTTGGTATCTGTTCACTGCAGACTTGCTTTGGAAGTAAAATTTATGCATTCCCTGCTCTCTAATAACTTTTGAACCCATCATTTTATTTGACCAAGATCTGAAGAGACTCTTGAGTCTCAAAGATGATTTTGGAAATTAGTACCTGGGTAGAGGCTGTAAGTGACTTGTTTGGGAAAATCTGCTGCATGAGGCAGAGCTTTATGGAAAGATTCCGTGAGCTGGAGAGAGCATTTGCTGATCCTCAACCTCAGGAAATGCTCAGGACACCCTTGAACCTTTTATACAGATGCTTATTGTTGCTCTTACTACACTGTCATCTGCTCTTCCTTTGTGTTTTTAATACATTCAGAACTCCAAGGTACTTAATTCCTGCTGGTTTAGAAGAGAATTAAGTTTTACACCACTATGTTAATTTTGCTTTTATGTAGAAATATCCCTGATAAACCCTATTGAGCACGATTTTTGTCCAGTGCCTTGGTGATGTGTGTCTTTGGGAGATGCTGAAGGTGAGTGTGGTGTCTGGTGGCTAAACCTGATCCTCTGTGTGGTGAAACACCCGGCTTTGCATGGAAAAACTGGACATCGTTTTTCAACACAGCCATCCTTATGTTTTTGGTCAGTATCATAAAGAGGGTGTCAGGTATCTCTTGCCCAGAGAGGTGGTGACTCCCCATCCCTGGAAGTGTCCAAGGCCAGGTTGGACAGGACTTGGAGCAACCTGGGATGGTGGAAGGTGTCTCTGCCCATGGCAGGGGATGGAACTGGATGGGCTTTAAGGTCCCTTCCAACCCAAACCAGTCTGGGATTCTGTAAGTAAATCTTATTGCCAGATGTAACCCCTACCTTGTGTTGCAACAACTTTTGTAAGTAAGGGATTTGGAGAATAAACTCTTGGGGATAGAACCGTGTTGTGCCTGGACATTTCCTGGTGTGGAGCAGTAAATAAACAGTGTCAGAGCAAGGTGAGCTGAGCAGTGGCTTGTCTGTCTGTTCTGTTTTTCACTCTTCTTGAACCAGGAGGAGGATGTTGCTGAGCTTGTTTGTCGGGTGCTGGAGCCACATCCCAGAGAGGCTGTAACAAGTCAGGTGGCACAAAGCCACCCAGCGTTCCTTTGAGCACTTTGGCTCCTGGGGAACCTGCTGGGAATAGTTCCCTCTGGTGCAGGGCTCGGTGGGAGCTGGTACCTGAGCTCAGAAATAATCTGCTGCTCGAGCAGCAGAGCACAGAGTCAGAGAACCAAATCCGCAATTTGTGGAGGCCAGACTAGAAATGAAAATGAAACTGGCTGATGACTGTTCAGCTCTTTATCCGCTCGATTCTTGTCGAGGTCTCTTTACACTTCAGTCATGCCAGTTTTTAGTACCTTAATGATAGTTAAGTAGGTGAAATTACACAGACTTCTTTTGTGAAGGTAAAACACTTTTTATAAAAAAATAACTCATTTCACCCATCTCAAGTTAGTCTTTATTTGCATGGAAAACATTTTTCTCCCGAGTTCACATTCAGAAATACTCTCAGTCTCCGCAGCAACCACGTGTGATGTCACAGGCTAATGACTCGAGGTGGGTGATAAACAGCGGAGAGGGTGAACTCTTAAAGATCTTTTCTCATGCAAAGGTTCCCAGTGTTTAGGAATACAAATTAGGATGGTGAAGAAAAAAGGCTTCTAAATAGAGTATTTACATAGTGCTTAGGAAGAACCAGCCATTAAGTCTGTTGTACAACTTGATGTATAATTAGACAACTTGCTGCTTTCATCAGATGACTTGAATTGCTGCCCTTCTTACCTGCCTTAAATTAGGCAGTGTTTGAAAAAAATAGATGAAAATGAAAAGATAGGTTCATCTTTGCTCTGAGTACGTATTTGCATAGTCACCAAGATGGATGGAGATGAAGGTGGGATGTCTGCACTGGATCTCTGGCTGGGTTTTGTGACCTGAGAGGGAAATAAAGTAGTTTGGAGTGTGACTTTCAGAATTAAAGTTGTTTCCAGCAGTGCCTTGTGTTTGTATGGGAAGCAGGCGAAACAAACAGGCCTTTCCCAGAAGGAGGGTGAAATAAGAGATAGAGGAGAGGGGAAGGACTCGAGTGCAGTAACAGCTGGACGACACTCTGAATACACTAAGATGTGTGTTTGAACTCTTTCTTTCCCCCTCTGGACAAACAAAGCAGTTAAGGCAGAGGCAGTTAATGCAGTGTGATGATTGCCTCTTTCTGTCCCTTTAATTATTGCGGTAAGGATGTATGAATGTGGATGATCTGATTTGTAGACAGAATTTTTGTGTTAACCCACTTAGAGAATTTCATCCAGGTGCTTCTGTATCAAGCCTGATAGGGTTGATTATAAGTTTTAATGCACAGTCTTGGACAAGCAAGATTTTCTGTAGTCAACCTGAGCATAGAAAAGTTATATAGAATGAATATAGAATGATGTTGTTTCTGAAAAGCAAGTGTTTCATCGAGTGGTCAGGCCTTTCTCTCATGCTGTTTGTACTGGTCATCCAGGGGCAGTAACGCACAGGAGGTTGGTTGGGTGTCTCTCTGGTCTCTGCTAAGGGAAGCTGTCAAGATGAAGACCTGAAAGAGAGGTTAGGAGACAAGCTAATAATAATTTGGATGCTCCAAAAGGTGAAGTACTGCAAATCAGATGGGAGTTTTCTTGTGATTGGGTTGTGCACAACAAGAAATTCGTTGATACTCTCTGTAGGGCTGAGAGATGCTGTTCCTTCTCTGTGCAACCTGAGGTGGCTGTTTTAGGTCTTAGCAGGTAACTTTTTAATTTCAAGGGTGCTTATTTCGCCATCTCACTCGTTTTGGCTCCCAGCAGCTTCTCTTACCCCATAAAAGCTGCAATACATCATCAGATTTGTTTTCATCAGGAATGTTTGTCTTTTCGCAACTGGAGCTGCTTTGCTCAAGATGAGAGGGACGTGGAAAAGTCAACAGGACATTAAATCACTCAGCTACCTCAGAATTACCCTCCTGAAGGAGGTCTTCACACAGGATAATCTGCCCAGGAGCTCTGCACCCAGAGCTGTTTCTTCTCCTGGGTGCAAGAATTCTCAGAGTCCTTAAGATGACTCACATCTTATTTATGGTCTTCAAACGACGTGTGTTCCTCAAGCTCCGCATGGATGGCCAGAGTTATTATTTGCTGCTGTGAAAAGCAATAATTACCCTAAATGATGAAATTCAATTTGGCTTTCATTAAGACTTATTTCAGGAAAGGGAAAGATGAGAAGAGTAATCACTGGGAAAACTAAGGGCTGCTAAAGAGGAGTGAAGCACAGAAGTCTTGGTTGAAAAATCTGTACATTTATCCCTTTCATGTAAAAAAAAAAAGAACATTTTTGCTGTAGCCGAAATATTTCTGGCAAAAGGAAATTCAGTTTAGACATTTTAGATGCATCTATTTAAGAAAGGGTAGATGGGAAAACTCTTCATTTGAACAGCTTTCTTTTACGCCTTGTTAGAATTTCAAATCTTTTTATTAAGATAAAACCAGACCAAGAAAAAACCCCAAGTATTTACATGCTGTTCTAGCCAGAGTTGGTTAATTCAGGCCTGCTCACTGTTGTATTTTGTTTGCTTTCAAACAACAGGATGAAGGAAGCGTGAAAGAAATTCCCATTACACACCACGTGAAAGAAGGATGTGAGAAAGCAGACCCAGCACAGTTTGAACTCCTCAAAGTTCTTGGCCAGGGATCATTTGGAAAGGTAAGAAGATAAAATAACCTGGGAAGCATATTTTAGATTTTTCATTTTGCTGTCTCTGTCAAGTGATCTGCAGCTCAAAGACGCTAAGTGAACAATTATTCAAATAGCATGGAGAAGAAATATGGCAGCCGTGTTACAATAATCTCTTTTTGTGATGTGCCACTTGGTGTCACACTGCAGAAATGAAATATAATATCTCAGTCAACTAGGGAAACAATAGGAGTTGAAATATTAATCCAAGTGTATAAGAAGGTAATTTTTTTTTTAAAACCAGCCTCAAACTAGATCTTTTACAGCACATACAAAGTAGTCAGTCAGCTTTACACGTTTCCATTTTCCTCCTCTTCTGCTGGTTCTGTGTGTTTAAGCAGGAACAAACCTCTGCATAGAATTGGATGAGAGAGGAAAAAACCAGACATGAGGAAGGCATTCTCTGAATAAGTGATAGTGTAGAGAAAAGACTTCTGAATATTTCTTAATGTTTTACGGCTCAAGAATCATTTCTTTATGTGGTAATGTTGGTTGCCGGTTCCCTCATACACTTCTCATTGTCAGAGCCTGAAGGGCCCCATGTGTTTATTACTCCTGAGTTGAGATGTCCTGAGCTGGTTTAGCACATCCAGACTCAGACAGATTCGACTTCCCAGAGTTCAGGCTTTTGAAACCTGGCAGGTTCAGGAACCAGCTTTAGGAGCTGGGTGGTGACTGAACAGAGATCTTTTCATCTCTCTTGCTTTCTGCCGGAAAGAGAAAACAAACAGGGAAGATCAGTGGCTGTTGCCTTCACGCTGTTCTGTTTTCTCTTTCCGGTTTCTACTTCCCAAGGACCTTCCTTTAGGCCTGGCAAACACAGAGTTGGTTTGCTGGAGCCTGTTTTTGACATCAGGGCAGGATTTAACGCTTCCACAGAAACAAAGGGTTAAATTTATCCATCACTAAATTTCTGTCTTTGGTACCTTTCCAGGGCAGATGTGGGGTTATGGGAACTTGGTCTGCAAATTAAATAAAGAGGTGGTGCTTCAGTTGTTTTCAGTGGCAGCTGTTTTGGGCCTCATCAGCTAAAATTTGTAACCTGAACATGAAGTCCTTACACCCTCACAAGCTGCTAGTTATTAAGCACTAAAATATACGTATGTGCTTATTGTTAATATTTATTTTTATAATTGTGATTGTGTTCATCTACAGATGTTTTCTTAGTTGCTGGTGTTCAAATTATTCCCTTTATTTGAGCATCAGCATGACCTAAGAGGAGAGCAGAGCTGTAGGTCAGTCATTGGCCAAAACATAAAACAAAAGGCCTGATCACCTTGAAATATGATGATTTTTTTTAACTAACCAGAGCTTAAAATATAAACAACCCCCTCCCAACCCTGTCCAAACTAGTCAGTGACAGTGTTTGATTTTCTGATTCTAGAGTGGAAAATTTGACGAGATAATGTGAAAAATACATATAATTTTTAGATGGTTAATAATTTCTGACGAAGTATATGTGTAAATAAATCCAGTGTTAATGCAAGTGTGAGTAAGGTGAGATCAGGGAGGCACTTTTGGGGAGCTCTTGGCTCTCTCTTGTGAGTTGTACAGCAGAAACATTTCTCATGACTAATAATTGCTCTTATAAGAACAGCAGTTTAGGAACAGAGCACCTCCCAAGCCATTTTGTAAATAGAAAAGCTCAGGAGTTTAAATATTAGTAGAGATTCCTGTCTTTGGAATGTGTTATTTTATCTCATATTAAGCTTTTCTTAGTGTCAAGTTATGTTCCATCTATCTTTGAAACTCGCCTGGAAAGAACAGAGTGGAAAAACCTGTTGGAGTTGCTATTCCAGAGGGAAAGGGTGCTTTGATCTTAAATGGTGAGGTTTCCTTGCTTTCATCTCCCCACTTGTACAGAATTCATTAATAAAACCCATTCCATGTTTGAGACTTTGGGTCTTGAAGCACAGAAAAATCTCTTGGGACGTGGCAGAGGAGCCAGAATTGTCCTTGTCCAAGAAAGTGACAGAAAGAAACAAATTCCTGTAAATAATTATTTGATAACTAAGGAGAGAATCCATGGTTTCTGACCACTGTGATAATTCAGAGAGCTTGGTGCTGCTGCAGCTCTAATCTGATTAAGGAAATGCAATTTTGCTCTCCCTTGAAGGTGTGTGCTCAGGAAAGAACACTGAAAACTGCCTGAAATTAATAGGAGCTTTGCAAATGCTTTGTGAGAGTTGATATTTGATTACTCAGCTTGCAGTAATTTTAAAAATGGGCTTTATCTTGCCAGGTCTTCCTTGTGAGGAAGATAATTGGTCCTGATGCTGGGCAGCTTTATGCAATGAAAGTATTGAAAAAAGCTTCTTTAAAAGGTATGTGTGTGTCTGAATTGAAACTTGAAAACGTGGTGCACCTGCATCTTAAAAGGTTTTTTTAATCTGAAATATTTGTCAGTGAGTTCCTAACAGCAGCTTTATTTCCAGACTGACTTGTGAGTTCATGTTTGAGAATTATTTTAAACTTGGCCAGGTAACTTTAATTACGTGGTCAGAAATGCTCTTTCAAAGTATTAAATTGCATTATTTAATTCTGGTTAGTTCTTTTGGTTTTTTTTTTCACTATATGAAAACAAATTAATTTCATAAACAATTTTCCTTTTGTCTTTTGTTATGTTAAAACTTTGCTGTGGTTAAAGTTAAGTCATTCCCTCTTGTTCTGGGAGCCAGAGCCGGGATTGTTTTGGCTTTCAGGAGAGACTTTAATGTGTGCAGGTCCACTGTGTGTGAATAGGGACTGTTGTAGTTGAAGAGGAAAAACTATGAGAAAAGTAAGAAAATATATATGCAGCACAGATAGTTAGTTCAGAAGTTGATGTTGAAATGTAGATGGGAGCTTTTTTTCCATGGAAATAATATGGATTATCACCAAATACTGGGATGCACCGGGAAAACTATGATGATAAGGAAGGTACAAAATCGAGTTTTGAGTGTGTTTTGAGGGAGACTTAAACATGAAAAAGGAATAAAGTACAAGGGAAGATCTTGATTTAGAGCTTTTCCACGTGCCCATTTCTGCTCTGCTTGTCCTGTACCAAACACCTTTGTTTCATTCTGGTCTCTTCTTTTCTTCTCGCCCCCAGTTCGGGATCGAGTTCGTACGAAAATGGAGAGGGATATTTTAGTGGAAGTAAATCATCCCTTTATCGTCAAACTGCACTATGGTGGGTATATAGATTTATTTTCCTTTTGCTGCACTTCCTTTCATTGCTTGAAGGCACAGCTGCTCTAGTTCTTTGTCATTTTTGTAGGTTCTAGGAAGTTTAAGTCACAGGGCTTAAAAGAAAAGGCCTGTAAATGCACACCTGTATGAAAGTTTTAGGTGAAGTTCTCCTGAAATTAAAGATTTGGAAAATTCTTTCAAATTTAACAGAGATACTTCTTTTTTTTTTTTCCTGGATTTTCATTGAGTGAAGTCAAACCAGAGTAATTAACATCCTTGCTGTTTCCGTGTTTGACAAAGGAGAAGTGAAAGAACAGTATTTTAATCATCTCTCATGACTAAGATTTTCTTCTGTGAAGAAGTGAGGAATCATTCAAGAAATTACCTCATGTGCTGCTGAATTATTTCAGTTCCATAACAAAAGTATTGCCTTTGACTGAAATTTCCTGGTTGTAAATCATTCAGATCTATTTTGTAGATCAGCTTTGTCACACAACTATTGATTTTTTTATTCTCTTTTATTTTTTTTTTTTCTGAAGCCTTTCAGACTGAAGGGAAGCTCTATTTAATATTGGATTTTCTCAGGGGAGGAGATGTATTCACACGATTATCCAAAGAGGTAAGTACCTAAAATTTTATCTCCACTCACTCTTAGGCAGAGGTTGTTTTTTCTTGGTATGGGATTGCCTTTTAAAGCTGATTCCCCCCATATTTCTTGTCATACTCAAGGTTTTATAACTTAGTTGGGCTTTCCTTACATATTCTAGAATATATTCTGTCCTTAAGAAACCTGAGTGTGTATTGATTAGTAGCCCAAGTTTTAATTTGGTATCTGCAAAGTACAGTTCTTTTGTCTAAAAATGTTTTGTTGCTTGGAAACGTAACTGAAGTAAATGAATATTTAGCACTGAAGAAAGGGGGATATTATAGTTCTCCTGCTCTTAGTCAGCTGAGGTGCTCCTGGAATCCTGCAGCCCTGGGAGGTTCCTGCTGCACTGTAAAATTTCTGGGTGCTGGAATACAGAAAATGTGAACGTGGAGTGGTTTTAACCTCCCCTCCCCAAACCTTCACACACAACTGGACCTTGAGTTCTTCATTTCTCTTTCTGTTTTCTGCAGAGAATCCTCAGAGGAGGGAATATGATGCAGCCCGTTGTTATTTTTTTTAAACATTTTGCCATCAAATATTTATCACATGTTACCTTAAGTGTTAGGAACGTGTTTAGAGGACTTTTATTTTCTTTTTGCAAACCTTTTATAGAGATCTAAATTTTTAATGGCTCAACAGCTTCCCAGTAAGAGAGCTTTTCAGTGTTTTCACTGAGCTTTCCAGTGTAAATCCACTTACATTGCTAAAGCACAGGAAAAGCCACTTTCTTAGATGAGAAAACAATGTTATATGACTGATTTTTTTTTTTTTCATGGCACAGAAGAGATTGTTTATCCCCAGAATGTGAGGCCCTGAGATAGTTTTTTGGTTTTTGGTTTTGGTTTTTTTTTTTCCATGTACTTTCTGTAAAAATAAAGATTTTAGTTTAGGAACAGGCAAAAGAAAAGGAAGAATTTAAAGGGATTTTTTGTTTTAATTTTTATAAAAAGCTGAGCTTGGTAAACATGGAAAATGTCTAAGAATTGAGCTCAAAATTAATTCTTTTTGAGGCTAAAATGGCTGGTAAAAGCTTCAAGTGACCAACTTGTCAAAGGTTATTGGAGCAGTAGGTAGGAAAGAGGTCAAGCTCTAATGAGTAATTACAGAGGAAATTCTGGTATAGCAGGAAGAAGAATTCTCTTGCACCAACACAGCTGGGATTATCCAGAATGCAACTGGGATTAAGAGTTAACTAAGGGATGCAAGTCCATCGTAACATTTGCTGGGGGTTGAAAGAGGTTCCCTTTGGGAATAAAGAAATCCTGATTGTCGACTTTTCTCACTGCTGAGGCTCTGTGTGGTTTTTGGAAGACTTCAGTTACCTCCTGTGAGGACTTTTAAATGTTTACTGTGTGTCTAGATATACAGAAAATCAAGGTTTTATGTTCTGGTGGGGAGAAAAGGGGACTTCCAAAGTCCATGAAAAAGCCAGTGGGCTTTTCGGTGCACGTGAGGGGAAATTGCCCATGGCATTTCACAAGGATTATTTTCAATTCGTTTGGTTTACTGTGAAGTCTTTAAAAGACTTATTTTGGTCTTTAAATTCCAATGTGGGTACAAGAGTTTCAGCTGTGGAAGTGAGATGAGTATGTAATGAAGTTTTTATTGGTACCATGTAATGAAGTTGACTTGCATCATGTTTAATTTGACACAGAGAACAGCTTTAAATGTCATTATCATGGGGAGATTGGAGATTGCCGTTTAGCATCATTGTAGTCTGAGATTTGTGTTTTGGCTGCTCCAAGGAGTGGAGCCCTCCAAGGAGTGAGGACATTACTCTTGCTTTTTTGATGTAGATGAGAACCAGTATCCACAGTGCTCTTCAAAGAAATCCAGGTGCCACTGTGTGGTGTAACAGCTTTATTGTTCCCACAAGGGTAACCCCTGTCATCATGGAAATGAGGGAATATTTCTGTGCCCCTGGACCAGATTACATATGTAAAATTCAAAGTACAGCTCAGGGCAGCTCTAAATCAGGGAGCCCAGGGACTTTAATTTAAGCCTTGTTAGGCAGCTCCTGTGCAGCAGAGTGGCTGCACTTCTTACTCCTGCTGCTTCCAACAAATAAGGGAATATTTCACTTAAACCTCACATTCAATCCAGTAATTTAAAGATTTCAAGGTTCTCTAGTAATTTGTAGAACATGACAAGAGCCAAAGCAGCTACAGTTTCTGTGTGTTAAATTAGAAGCAACCTGTGGAGTATTATGAAGGGCATCTCTCTCGTGCTCCATAAGCAACATCAGTTTTTCAGTATCTCACCAGGATTCTTGAATTTTGTTGTTTTTTTCCTAAGAGCAGAGCAGGTCCTTCAACTCCCACTGGAGATTGTCATTGTTATTTTTACCAGTGTTGTATTTTGCGTGCTTTTTTTCTCAATTATTTCTACTTTTTCTTTCCTAAATATTTCCTAAATGTTGTTAATGTGAATTCACAATCACCCAATACAGCAGCTGTATATGAAATTTTACGATGCAGTGGAAAACTCTCATTTTAGGATTGTGCCAGAAGGAGTGCTGGTGGTTAATTACACCAAATATAACAATTAAATTTATTACCTAAAAGTTAACTAAAGCTCTGCAGTAACTGCTGATGTTATGATTTAAATATCACAGCTAGTTCTTTTGTGTACTATATAATTAACCTGCATTAGTAAATAAGTTCTCTTGGGTGAATTCATGAATTGGGAGACTGGTTGTGAAATTTAGGCAGACAGGACTATATTTTTTTAGATTGCAGTTTTAAAAACTGAAGACAAGATCAGAAGGTAAATCTATACAGTTCTTATTAGGTTATGTTTACAGAGGAAGATGTGAAATTCTACCTCGCAGAACTGGCCCTTGCTTTGGATCACCTTCACAGCTTGGGAATTGTGTACAGGGACCTGAAGCCAGAAAAGTAAAGTAAAATGTATTTTACCACTATTATGTGTATTTTGCTTGTTGCTTCACATTTGCCACTGTAGCGATGTCAAAAAAAAATTAAACACATTTTTGTTAGACTATGTAAACAAATATAAACTGTAAAATATATGATTTAAATTAAATAATATTCACTTATTAAAGTAATAACAGAAGCTGGATATAATATTTTTTAACTTGTATTTAAAATATTATGTGTAAACATTGCCCTTGATGTGTTTTAGTGAATGTGAATTTTAATTTTCAGCATTTTGCTTGATGAAGCAGGACATATCAAGTTAACAGGTAGGCAACATTCATTACAACTTTCTGAACATATTTCTTTTTTTGCGTGTTTTTGGATTATCACTTTGAAATGCATATAAAAATGCAGGAAAAGAGTTCTGTGAGGAAAATTAAAATAGATCTCTTTTAGGAAGCGATGTTTACAAAAGATGATTTGGAAACCAAATTGCTGTGAATTTCTGAAAGCTTTAAATTACTTTTAAGGTGATGCTTTTGTACTGTAGATTTCATTATATATTTGGATCTATAAATATTGCTGTTAGATTCCAAAAGAACAGGAAGTGTTCTAAACTCTCAAAGACTTGATGGAATAATAGTGATGTTTTTGTGAAATTCTGCACGGATCTGTTTAAATTTAATTCAGTCTTAAAGTTCTCTCTTCCTTCTGCAACTGGAAATGATAATGGATTACTGATTAGCAATATTTCCCCTATGAAAAAAGGGATATTTAAAAGCCTCACTCTGAGAGCTGAGACAGTATCAAGGACTTGTGTATTCACTGGCAGGAAAAAAAGGATTGTGGGAATTGAGGAGCAGAGATGCAACAGTGTTCTTCACTGAACCTGAGTCAGGTTGCAGAACCATGTTGGCTTATGTAACAACAATATTTTTAGTCAGATTTTACTTATTCATCATTCAGTAATACCAGACCATGCAGGCTGTGTTCCCTCTGAAACTCCTTTTTATTTCTGTCCAATTTTTTTTGTGCGAATAAAGGAGGCAGTAGACACAGAAAACGGGAACTTTTGGTTATCTTAAGGCTCTAAGTGTGTAATATTTCAAAAGTCAAGTCATTTCAGTTATAACATCGATGGCTGCTTGTCCATTGAATGACTTAGAGAAGGGTTTTGGTGTTATGCAGTGAACTAATGTCTGTGGTATCTCAAGATATTTATTGGTTTTTTCCCCTGAAATGCTTTACTGGCTGTGTTCTTGTGATGCTGTTGTTGTAGACTTTGGACTCAGCAAAGAATCAGTAGATCAAGAGAAGAAGGCCTATTCTTTCTGTGGTACTGTAGAGTACATGGCACCTGAAGTGGTAAACAGGAGAGGGCACAACCAGAGTGCTGACTGGTGGTCCTTTGGGGTCCTCATGGTACTGTGCTTTTGCTTCCCTTCCTAAGGTCCCAAACACTGTATTGCTCTAAGAGAATGTGGCTTAATGCTCTTAGAATAAGCTTGTCCAGTTTTAATTATCAATGCTTGGGGGAAGGGGGTGAATTCAATGACTGAATTGCTACTATAATGGCAACTCCTTCGAATAAAATTGACTTTTCGCCTGTGTGGAATCCGTACAAGGCAAAGCTGATATGGTTGTATGGGTGTGAAATGCCAGTTTGTGTATTTATTTTGCATGTTACTTGATAGTTAAGGAAAAAACCCAACATATTTGAAGCCTTGTTTTGAAGGAATATTAATGGCATTTTGAAGAGTGAGCCTGTGGAAGGAATGCTGGAGTGGAGCAGTGGAATAAGTAACTGCTCCCACTGCTGCCCTCACTGGGATGCCTCAGAGCATCAGGCTGACATGTCCAGATTGGCATTAAAAGTGAAGTGCTGTTCCAGTATTTATTGTTCTTGCAGTTTTTAAAACATGGCAAGATCTGAAACTTGGTTATGGAGGAGACTTTATTGCCTTCAAGTGGCTTTATGGATGTAAAATATTCCCCATCGTCATTATGTCACCTTGCCACTGTTAACATCATGTAACTGCCGATGAGGGTTGTAGATCTGTGGCATTTTGATAATCGTTAGAGATGATGTAGGGAAGAGTGCAGTGCTTAACACTGTTTCAGCAGCTCAGGGGGGAAGAAGTGTTGATTGAGATGAACATTTGTTCTTTCCAGTTTGAGATGCTCACTGGTACCCTGCCGTTCCAAGGTAAAGATCGAAACGAAACCATGAATATGATACTGAAGTAAGTACCTGTTCTTACTCCTTGGGAAGTCAGAAAACGTAATTTTAGACATGTTTTAACAGCTTGTTATAACTCACTGTGCAACCTGGTCCAGTGGAAGGTGTCCCTGCCCATGGCAGGGTTGGAACAAGATGGTCTTTAAGGTCTCTCATAGCCCAAGCCATGTTATGATTCTGAGAGCATTCAGTTGGAAACAGGAACAAAAAAATCAAAGCCCCCTGATAAGTTTTAGATCCCAGATCCCATTAAGCATCTACGGGAACTAAAATCTTAGGGATGAATTTGTTTCCACTGTAGGTGTGTAATAAAGATAAGAAGGGTACAGTGAATTAGAGCAGCATTATTTGCACCCATGTTGTTGTCCTCCCTTGCCACTGTTACAGCACACCTTGTTTTGTAAGCAGCAGGTGACGAGGTGTTGCTTGGTGTGTGGATGGATGGAAGGCATTTACGGGCTCTCAGTTCTCATCTTAAATTGCCTCCGTTACAACAGAGGCTGTTGAGCCAGACAAACTGGGTGAACTGGTGCTTCGTGAGTGGAGCTGTTGGGCAAATGTGTTCTTGTCTGTGTTTGTGCTCAGCTCTCAAAGAGTTTCCTCCAGAGCACGTGAGAGCCTTGGGCTTTGAGGGGGTGATGGGGAAGGGCAGGAGGGAGAAGCTTCATTCTCTCAGTTGGAGCTTGCCCTGAGTGTAGGTTTACAGGTTGCCTGTGAAGGGATGGATTAGAGCACGAGCTGCCCCACACGCAGCTCCCAAGTGGTGCTGCAGTTCTGCAGAGGATTCTCTTGCCTTAGCATAATAGTTTTCATGAAATAAAAGAAATGGTAAAGTCAGGGAGCTGTCATATGATGGCTCAATGAGCTACTTGAGGCCCTTGCTTCAAGGGGAATAGTAGCAATCACTTCAAGGCAAGTAATTGGGATTTGGTGACTCTTCTGGTGTTGATTCTGGTGATATGAAGGTATCTTTGAAAATACTTAGGTATTCCTCTGGAATACTTATTTTGCTCTGTTTTAGCATAAAGCTTTCTTAGGGGGTTTGATGGTTTGGGTCTGGCGTGTTCTTTATTGTTTCTTTTAAACCACGCATATAATGTGAAACTTAAAAGTCGGTGAGTTAAATACATGCACTCTCCAAGACTTGGGAATAGATCAAACTGTTCAGTAAAAGTCTATGTAGACAGTTTTTAGTAAAATATATTTCTTTCTCTTCCTTGTTCTCTGGTTCTTTCTAGAGCAAAGCTGGGGATGCCTCAGTTCCTCAGCCCTGAAGCACAGAGTCTTCTGAGGATGTTGTTTAAAAGGAACCCATCAAATAGATTAGGTTGGTTCATTTATTTGGATCTTTAAATAACTCAACCCAACTACTGTCATTTCAAAGGAAGCAGTTGCCAGAGACTCCCAGGCTCTGGGTGATCAGTAATACCTGGGTTTAGATCCCATTTCTTAGCTTGGATCGTGACTTCTGGCTTTGGTAAAGAATGATCGGAGCTTGAATCTGTGACTCTTGGTGAGCTTTGGCAGTGTCAGAGCAAAGAATATTTGCTCTGTATTTGTGGGGTGCTTGTGTTCTGCCTCCCTGATGAGGTGTACGCTGCTTGATCGCATCCCTGGAATGTCTGTGTATTTGCAGTTCATTCAGATAACCACATCTGTGTGGATTTTTTAGAAACGAACTAATTTTTAGTTCAATCTTCAAAGATTTACCCAAAAGTGTGTTAAATACAGTATTTTCTCTGTTCAGGGGCTGGTTCAGATGGAGTTGAAGAAATCAAGAGACATCCTTTTTTTTCTACCGTTGACTGGAATGTAAGTGCAAAATGATCTGAATGCTAAAGCTGTTGTTAATTTTTCTCTGTGTTGTAGCGTTGTAAGTATTTGCATGTGAATAGGGCACAACAAAGTGCAGCAGTGCTGACTGTCACATCCTGGCTGCTGCTCTCATCTTCCTTGGCATCTGGAGCTGGTGTATTTACGGTACAGAGAGTATTAATTATGAATTGGGCATTTAATTTTTAAATAATGAAGAGTTGCAGCTTTCTAAAGCTGAAGTTGTCTGTTAGAGCATTTGTAGCTGGGAGAGGATGCTGGTGTTCCCTGTGTGCAGAAATCCTGCTCTTCAGTGTCTGTCTGGTGCTTCCATGCAGGGCACAACTGTCTGTGAGTGTAATGCTCTTGGATTTCTCTCCAGTTGCCACAGCACATCCCTGTGTTATCGGTCAGATCCCATTCCCGGTTGGAATATTGGCTGTGGTGCTCTGAGATGATCCCGAGTCTGTACAAGATCACAGCTGTTGCTTCCATTTTTAACCAGCACCTTGTGATTTTCCTCTGTGGTTCTCCCATCTTTTGAGATGTGTTTGCCAGAAACATTCTCAAAAGCAAGATGCTCCTTATCAAATGAATCCCCTCTGAAAACCCTCCTTTGCTGTAATTCCTGCAGAAGAGGGATAGATGGAATAAACAAGATGTTGCTGTGCTGACAGGACTGCCAGGCCAATGCTGTGCTCACCTATTTTCTTTTTCTTATCCTTCTCTTTTTCTCTTGGATTTATTTCTGAAAAGGTGGTTTTCTAGCTGTGTTTATGCAGAATCCACCAACAAGAATTCTCAGTAACAGCAAAACTTCACTGTTTTATGTGAATATAACTTTTTAAGTTGTTGCCACTTCTGTATTCTATTTCATTTATCCCATTATCTCTTTGGGATGAATTTAGGTCCCTCTTCCTTGGTGATTTTTGCAATGTTTGGTTTGCTTTTTTTTTAAATTGAAATATATTCTATATTCATGTGCAGGAAGATTAAATTAAAAAAAACCAACCCAACCTGCAAAAAATAGATATGAAAGGAGAAGAGAAATAGCAGGAAAATGCTCTCAGAACTTTGTGACCTTTGCATGGGGCTTTGACATCATTTAACATGAAATTTTCTCTTCCTTAACTGTAAATGGGACTTATTGCAGCTTTGAGATCACTCGGGCACTGCATTTCTCTAAAGCATGTTGAGTAAAGGAGGGGAAAAAACCCTCAGAGCCATTGTTCTGCTTTCCCTGATTTAGTTTGGGGGATTAGGACAGAGCTGGACTGGAGCTTTGAGAATGGGCAGTGCCAGCCGAGCAGGACGTGCCTTTACCTTGGCAAAATCACAGCGCCCGTGGAAGGCTCAGTGACTCTGGAGTAACTGATGTTTTTCCTTCTGCTCAGAAACTGTTCAGAAGAGAAATCCAGCCTCCATTTAAACCTGCTTCTGGAAAGCCAGAAGACACCTTTTGTTTTGATCCAGAATTCACAGCAAAAACACCAAAAGGTAATTAATTGTGCGTGGCTGTAAATTGATGAGGTTTGTGGGGCGAGAGGGTCAAGTTCCTGTTAAAACAACAAGCAAAAAAGCCAGTGACAGAGTTAAAAGGAAAGGATGCAACAGGGTTTCCAGAGCTTTGAAGGAATGCGTTCCCCTGGTCTTTGAAATATTCTGCTAAACTTTGATTCATACAGGAAAAAAATAAATGAATGGAATGCTAACATCTGAATTGTGGTTTCTAGTTGTGATTTAAAGTCAGACATGCACTGTTGGGGGGGAATTAATACTGAAAGTAAACTCAGTTTGATAGCAGCAGTGATTATTTTTAGGGTCAGTATTTCACTAAGAGGGACTTCATTTAAGTAATGATTATGATTACAGTGGCTTAGTCTGCTTCAAGTTTCACTTCAGGTTTTCTTTTGTGATTTTTTTTTTCTTTACCTCCTGCATGCAACTTATAAACCCACTTGTTTTGTGTTTGGAGAAGGTCTGTGATTTCAACAGGCTGCACAATATTACCAAGCTGTGACTGTGAGACTTCGTAGTGAATTTAGAGGTGCACGTAATATAATCTGGGGAAAACTGGGTTCTAATTATTCAGTAATAGCACTAATTAAATATTCTTGCACTGCCTCACTTGTGCCTTGCCAGCAGCACATGCACCACTGAAGCAGCACAATCTGGTTGCTCTTCTGTGTTATGAAGCTGTTGAACACAAGACCACGATCTTTATTCCTTTTTCATAAGTCAAGTTGTGTTTCAGTAAATTTCACCCTGAAAACATATGTTCATACACTAATTCCTGCAGCATTTCCTAGTTCAGGTAAGACCCAGGAACACTTGCTTTGTGTTTGTTACAGAAATAAGAGTAGACAGGTAAAAATCTGGTCAACATCTGGTGTTACTCTTGATTGCTTCCCTTCCTTCCCTCAGAATGGTCCTTGTAGGATAACTTTCTTAAATGTTGAAGAATAGCCTTGTGTTGCTGGGATTTATCCACACTAATCACATGTGTCTGCCACCAGATTCTCCAGGAGTCCCACCGAGTGCAAATGCCCATCAGCTCTTCAAAGGGTTTAGTTTTGTTGCAACTACTACTGCAGAAGACCATAAAATATCTCCTCTCACCAACATCCTGCCCATAGTACAGGTAACACTTTTTGGTTTTGGGGAAACTTTTTTGACATGTCAGAGACTGACAAACATTTAGTATTTACAGCCTGTTCTTTTCTTTTTTTTGGAGGGGGGGGGAACTTTTATTATAAATGTCCTTATTAAAATACTTCCCTGGGATATTTTTGAATTTTAAAAAGTCAGCTGCTGTTTCTCTGGAGGCAGAATTCCAAAGAGAAATCATGGGCAAGCAGGAGAAGCTTTCGCTGTTGGGAAACTGTCATGGCAAAGAGCATCCTGTTGGTTTAGATGACAATTTGAATTTGTTTTTTTTTGAAGCAGCTTCATGGGAACAGTGCCCAGTTCACTGATGTCTATGAACTGAAGGAAGATATCGGTGTTGGTTCCTACTCTGTTTGCAAGAGGTGTATACACATAGCCACAAACATGGAGTTTGCTGTGAAGGTATTGGAGTAAATTTCATTGTTACAGTTCAGAAACTATTGTGTGGCAGATTTGTAAATCTAAATTTATGAATTTTCCAGTTACTGGAGCTGGTTTTATAAGTCAGAAGCTTGAAAATACTGTAGAGTTATGAGAACACCAGAAATAAAGTGAGATTCACAAGGGTGGGATTGGGCTGCAGAGGGAATTAGTGATGCTTCAGACAGTCCATTGCATTTCCTTGCCCACTGGAGCAGGATAGGCCGCATTAATGATAGAATTTTAACAGGGATAGGGCAAGAGGTGAATAAACTGTGGGATGTGAAGCTGGAACGTGAATTAATCGTGATTAATAAGAAGTAATTAATGCTGGAATTTTTTTATTCTATTGTTGAAGCAAAGATATAAATAGAAAAAAAAAGTATTAAGCAGACTTCGTTTAGCCAAGTTGTTTTTCCTGTTGTATTTTGCAGATAATCGATAAAAGCAAGAGGGATCCCTCAGAAGAAATCGAGATTCTCATGCGTTACGGACAACATCCCAATATTATCACTCTGAAGGATGTATGTGCCTCTCTCCCTGCTGCCTCTTACTACACAGTAGCCAAAAAACGAGTACAGATGTAGGGAATTTATTGGGATTCATTAAATTTCTTTTACATGGTAAAATGTATTGTGAGAGCGGTACCTAATAGTAAAGGGAGTATTTCAAAATAGTGTTGTCCTGATACTAATTCTTTCTAAAGGCTGTTCAATGAAGCTGATGTGAGAAATAACGTAAAGGTTAGAAATGCCAGATTTCTTATTTTGAGTACTGATGTGTTGGGAATCTGAGAAGGCTGTTCATGTTGTCCTGTGTATGCCAACTGCCAGCAGCTGAAAGTTATCTGTGGAAGGGAAGAGCAATAGGAAGTGGTGGGGCTGCTTTCCTCTTAGAGCAGAACTTGTGAGACTGAAAAACGTAATTCAGAGTCAGGAATCAACTGCTGATTGACACATGAGCTGCCTGACACTCCGTGCTGCGCCAGGGCCTGCTGTTTGTGCTCCACATTCACGTGGGAGGAGGGGAACAGTCCAGTCTGACACTTCAGTTTATCGGGGTGTGTAACTGGAGGTACGGGTTTGGAATAGATACAGTTACATGCATACACTTGTTAAACTTCTCCTCAGGTGTATGATGATGGCAGGTTCATCTACCTGGTGACTGAGCTGATGAAGGGGGGGGAGCTGCTGGACCGGATCCTGAGGCAGAAGTTCTTCTCGGAGCGCGAGGCCAGCGCTGTGCTGTTCACCATCGCCAAGACTGTGGACTACCTGCACTGCCAGGGGGTGAGGGTTCCTGCCAGGCACAGCCTCTCCCACACCTCTCAGAGCTACAAATCCCCAGTGCTGTGTGCCTTGCTTGGCTTGTTTTTATGGCAGAAGGGAGAAAGGTTTTGTATTTTGTCACAGAGGTTAATCCTGTCAACAACTCGTCCTGTTATTGTGGCAAACCCTTTTGACTCTGCAGTTTAGGAAGCAGCAGATGTTTGTTCTCTCGTGCTTGTTAGCAAATGGTGATGTCAGTTCCAGTTGCATTTTCAGCCAGTAGGCTTTTTATTACCTTACTTGAATGAGAATTTTCTGTTACTTAATAAGTATATTCATCTAGAGAACAGTTTTTATAAATTGCATATTACGTACAAACAAATGCACGAGCTCCTTCTAAATGGTGCCTTCTCAAATTTCTTGGTTTAAAGGTGGTGCACCGAGACCTCAAACCCAGTAATATTTTATATACAGATGACTCCAATAATGCTGATTCCATCAGGATTTGTGATTTTGGATTTGCAAAACAGCTTCGAGGAGAAAATGGACTCCTTCTGACCCCGTGCTACACTGCAAACTTTGTGGCACCAGAGGTATTTTAAGCTGCTCTGTGTTTTCTTTATGCTGTTTTTGATGCATCAGATACTTAAACTTTTTAGCAATGCTTGAAAAAAAAGAAAAAAGAAAAATTCTGCTGGTTTTCCTTAAATATAATCACACATACTTTACAAACACTGGTGCATGTGTTTATTATAAAGCTGCTTTAAAATAGCAGAGTCCACCCTCAAAAATAAGATGTAAGCCTGTTGAAAATCTTAAGAGATGATGTTCTGGGAACAAGAAATATTGTTTGTATTTACTAAACCTGTATATTGAAAAATCAGTAGTCAAACCTGTGACATGATGCAGGGATTGACTTACCCTTTCCTTGGGCTGGGTAGTGGTGTTGGTTTGGGGTGGTTTGTGATCCATGAAAAGTCTTCAACGCTCTTTGTTTCGCAGGTGCTCATGAGACAGGGATATGATGCTGCTTGTGACATATGGAGCTTGGGTGTTCTTCTTTACACCATGTTGGCAGGGTGAGAAAGATTTCTGAGCTGTTTTGTTTACCTAAAATTCCAGCAGGCTGCCTGAATCCCTGCTTCCCTTCAAATGGTAAGGTATGGAATGACACACTCAGGTGGAACAGTAAGTAAATAAGTAAACAGAATAACCAGCCTTATCTTACTAGGAGGTTTAAGGCTTCTCTTTTCCATGGGACGTGACTGGGGGATGCCAAGGACTTCCCCCAGTTCCCTGGAGAGAATTTAAGCCCACGAAGGTACCTGGTGGTTTTCTTTTTACCATCCAGCCTCTTGTCCTCCCCACCCTACACCCTTGGAGTCACCTTCTGGTGTCTCCTGGCACTGTTACAGTACACACTGGTTTATAATCTCTGGAGTTCTCTAACTCGTCCAGGCTGATGCAGCTCTAGGAAGCATCTAGTGGCCAAATGAGAAAAGGTTTTCTGAGTTTTGCTCTACCAGAAAACTAGCAGGCTTTTTTGTCTTAGGGCTAAACAACTGGAAATTATTTTCTTCATAAATTGGTACTTCTGATGTACTATGAGAAGCATTCCTAGTATTTCATAGTATCTGTGTATTCTGTGATATGTTTCTGTTGGCAGTGGAATACTGAGGGATTCACGAGACTTTTTCCCCATTCCTTGCAGCTTTTTACCCCAACAAGGTGCTTTGTTTTTTTGTGTCTCAACAGCTACACTCCCTTTGCCAATGGTCCCAATGATACTCCTGAGGAGATCCTGGTACGGATAGGCAGTGGAAAATTCTCCCTAAGTGGAGGCAACTGGGACACTGTTTCAGATGCAGCAAAGGTGAAAACGCGTTCTGTTTTTGTATTTTTGTAGAATTCGAAGGAATGTTGCTGAACTTTATGAACCAGACTGGTCTGTCAGGGCAGGCTGTTGTTATGATGTGTAAATGGTATTGCAGGGAAGGACATGTGGTGCAGCCTCCTGCCCCAGGCAGGGCCAGCTGTGAGATCTCTCCAGGCTCGGGGCTTTATTCAGTCTGCCTTTAGAAGCCTCCAAGGCTTGGGCACTGAACAGTTTGCCTGGGCAGTCTCTTCCAGTGCTTGGCTGCTATAATAGAATCAAAATCAGCTGTTTGTGGGGTTCCTTCTCTGGAGGGATGATTTTTACAGTTATCTGTCAATTGTAGTAGCTGCCCAGTCTGCCATTAAGTTGAAATTTTTATAGTGCCATTTCTTTGTTGTTCAGTGCTGAAGTCATCAAGTGTCTTCCCTTTGTTAGTATTTTAACAACCAATTAGATCTGCATATCTAGCCAAAAATCTTCATCAGCTTGATTATGCAGCTGTCCCTTTTTATTTAAAAACACTCCATCTCTTCTCAATGGCCGCATGGGTTCCCTGGGGGTTGGTGTTGACCTGGTGTGTAGGTATCTTGATCACCAGTGTTACCTTTCCTAAAGATTGGCATTGATAATATTAATATTTAATAACTATTAATAATAATTACTAATATTAAAATATCTTTTTCCGATCCTTTGGAATGGCACTGTTTGTTCAGTTCAGTAGGAGTGATTCAGAATGCTGCTGTCTTAGCACAAGTAACTCACTTCTGTGTATTTAAGAAGGCTTAACATTTTGTACCTCAAACAAAGGGAACATTCTGTCATCTTGTCCATATTTTGTTTTTAATTCAAACTATTCCTGTCTCTGTTCTGTGCCCTTCCCACCCAGCTCTGCTTTTGACCAACATTGTAATTAGTAGCTTATTGCTGATGCTTTTAACAGGCAAAACCAAGTGGCCATTGCTGTTTGATTTACTCTTTATGTGGCTTCTGGAAGGAAAAGTTCACTGCTGGTATATCACTATCAATTAATTCAATTCTAATATGTAGTCAGACCCCAAACACTTAGAATGAACATGGAGAGGTGTTTGCAAATAATAGCTTTCCTCCATAAATTCTGTCTGCTAAATTTTAATAGGATTTCTAGTCTTTTAAAGATTCTGTTAATAATAAACATGAAAGGCACAACAGTAAGTTCCTTTGTAATAAAGGCTTGCTCTGTTGAACTGCTGCAATAGTACAACACATTGTTTTGAGCCCTCTGCAGTGTCAAGGCACAGAAAGATCCAATTTGTCTGCTGATCTGGGGGAGTGTGTGTGTGTGTGCATTGTGTTAATCCCTCTGCCACAGTGGCTACTTTGCTCCGTGCTGCCATCAGTGCTGCTTTAAAGATGATTTGAAGTGAACAATGTGTTTGATTTTGCTGCAGGACTTGCTCTCCCACATGCTGCACGTGGATCCCCACCAGAGGTACACGGCAGAGCAGGTGCTGAAGCATTCCTGGATTGCCTGCAGGGACCAGCTGCCACATTATCAGCTCAACAGGCAAGATGCCCCACATCTAGTAAAGGTAAAACACCCTGCACTGTGCTCAGGGTGGTGAGTGTGCAGTGGGTTGGGTTGGTTCAGAACCGCAGACAGAACTTTTGTTAGTTCTTTTTGGTTGTTCTTTAGAAGAGGAATTAACTTCCTTTTCATTCCCTTAGAACCTGCAGATGTAACTACAGGAGAAATTCATAGAATGCTTTGAGTTGAAGGGACCTTAAAGCTCATCCAGTCCCACCCCTGCCCTGGGCAGGGACACCTTCCACTAGCCCAGGCTGCTCCAAGCCCCGTCCAACCTGGCCTTGGACACCTCCAGGGATGGGGCAGCCACAGCTTCTCTGGGCAACCTGTGCC
>JAWMRA010000146.1:1701056-1744031 GCA_035584735.1 Pseudotriccus pelzelni | reverse complement strand
CAGGGATGGGGCAGCCACAGCTTCTCTGGGCAACCTGTGCCAGGGCCTGCCCACCCTCCCAGGGAAGAATTCCTTCCCAGTATCCCATCCAAGCCTGCCCTCTGGCAGTGGGAAGCCATTGCCCCTTGTTCTATCACTACACACCCTTGTATAAAGTCCATCTCTAAATTATTGATAAATCAGGTGTTTTAGCTTATGTTCAAAGGAAGAGATTTTTCTGGATGTTTTCTTTACAAAGATTAAGGTAGTTAATGTTGAGTTGTGTCATGAGTCAGGATCTGAAGAGCCACTGAACCTGCTGTATTTGATAAATTGGTGCTGATTTTGCTTGGAAGGCACTAATTCTGCCCTGCATTAAAAGGTGACTCCTACATCTAAGGTATACAAAAGAAATACACAGGAAAGAAAAAGAAATGTCAGGTGTCAGCCATGCTTAGAAATCAGAAGGATTCAGCAATAAATGTATTTTTCCGAGCAGACTTTAGAGATGCCCATGACCTGCCATAAGTAATTTAGTTTTCATTGAGTTAATCAAGAACTTAATTTCTAATTGCTTTATTTTCTGATGAAAATATTTTTTATATATATATATATATATGCATTATTATTTTACTTTTCTCTTTTCCCTAGGGAGCCATGGCTGCTACATATTCTGCACTGAACCACAAGACATTTCAGCCAGTGTTAGAGCCTGTTGCAGCCTCCAGTTTAGCTCAGCGACGGAGCATGAAAAAGCTCACATCCACAGACTTATAGATCCACTGGGACACCTGAGCACACAGAAGCAAGGGGGAAACTCAACAAGTGGCTCTGTTTCGCCTGACCTGTGATCAAAAAGGCATCTATGGTTTCCTGCTACACTACTTGAATTCTGTAAAAGCCCTTTTTTTAGAAAGAAAAAAAGAAAAAATCCACAGGTTCATACTGTGTTTGTTTTACAGGCTGTATCTGTTAAATTAATTTAAACATCAGGTACACCATAAAGAACTTCTCTACACTGTCCTTTGAGATCTGTTGCAAATATTCTTTCACATTCTGTATAGTTTTGCTGGGTTCAGTTAAAAAAAGAAGTGGTTTAGGGGACCGTTGCCAATGACCAAGTTGTACATAAAGTGTCAGTGGGAGTTCTCTTTTCTTCACACCTTTAGACCCTGTTGTGAAGGACAAATTAATTTCATAATTGGGCCCTTAATTCAGCTTGATTCATTTCACTTGTCCATGGCTCTTAAGCAAATTTGGCTCATGTCTTGTGCCAGCGCTCAGTTCATTAGTGTGGATTTGGGAGGTCTGTGTTTGCATGGTGCCAGTAACTGATAAATTTCTGTGAAAACACAAACAAAGGGATGTGGAAGATTCTGCACTTTACCCATCAACCTAATTTGATCACTTGTGACCTAAATAGAAGTGCTGGTTGTGGCCTCTTACAGGAAAATGAACAGTTCTGGTTGTTACCACAAATTGTGTCCTGCACTGAGCTGGAAAAAGTTAAAATGTGCATAAACCGTCAAAAATAAGGATCTCAAAACCACTGGTACCACTCTGAGACAACATCATGCAGCTCAATCCTTTGTTATTTCTATTTGCCATCCATCAGTACAACTCCTAAGTTATCTCCCTCAGCAGTCTTCCCACTGAATATCAAGGTTTTTTGGCATATGACATAAACTGACACTTTATTATAACAGACTTGGCACGTGGAATTTTATTTATTTGATTTTATTTTTTCTGTTTTAAAGTAGAACGTTGTTGCTTCTCTCTGAACCTCTCGCCGCATGTACAAATATTACAGAACAGAAATGCAAAATTCTCTTTGCCTAACTGTAGGGGTAGCTTGGGGAAATAAATAAGCCTTGCAGTGTGCCCAGATAAGGGAATTCTGACCAAGGAATGTCACAGTTATGGACAAATTCCTATTGCCAGCACTCCCTTGTCCTCTCTGTCTGGTGTTAGGATTTGAGCTGTTCCTGAATGCTGTGATGAAGAGGAAATTAATTGCGGGGCCAGAATTATCTTGGGGTTTTCTGCCTCACAACCTTTGCTAACTGCTGGTAGACTGGGAACTAATGCATTCAGAGATAAGAGTATTTTCCACAGTTGTAGACGCTGAGCAGTTGGAGTTTCGTAGCAGGATGACACACATTTTAAATATTAAACAAATCAGTGACATTAGACTGTGAAGAGGTAGAAAATCCAACTGACCGAAAATCAAATCTGATTTGTCATCGTTAAATTTCCACTTACAGGAGGACCCCAGTGATGGCAGAACTTGGCATTTTGAGACAGAGGAAAAAAAACCTTCCAGGAGAATTCTGGCCCAGCCACCAGGAGTGGTGGTGGTAACTCACATCTTACAAGAGAGTGTTGGCTGGGTTTTGTCTGTACATGTGAAGTACTTGGGGGTGTTGGAAGTTGTGTTAGATAAGCTGCTTTCTTCTGTTGTGGGGGAAGATGGGAATTACCTGACCAGATAGTTAGGTCTGAATATATCTAGATTTGAGACTTCCTGAGTATAGCAAACATAGGTGTGCTCTTCGTATCATGCAGAACGTACCCCATGTGGAATTTCTGGAGTGTTGATAGGTGTTGGAAGCTTTAGGGGCCATTTGTGCCTGGTTTTGAGGTGCCTGCTTGAAATGCTTGAAAGCTTTTCAAAGAACACAACCGCTTCCTAGAAAAGCTTCTTGTTTAGGACAAAATCTGCCCCTTTTGCTGGTTCATCTTCCCTTTCCTTACTCTGGAGACCTTTGCCAGCAAGAATGCCTGTAAACCTCTTGTCCACACTCTGTCAGGGTAATTCTGATGTAAATTCAGGGCTGACTGCCAAAAGAATTTGAATTCACTCAAAAAAAAAAAAAAAAAGGCAGAGTGGTGGAAATGAAGCTCCCTGAGCCAAGGTCAAGGTGTAATGTGGGTTGGAATGTAGTAGTAAAAGCTGTGGTGGGGATGAGAGGTAAATGCAAGGCGTGGAACACAATGGAAAAATGTCAAACTTGAATTGTCTTCAGCTTTCCTGTAAGGCAGCAGCTGGTCTTTAATGGCTTTACCCATGAATCATTTAACAGTGTTTCTATTGGTATTTTCTTTTAGCTTGTAGAAGCACCACATTATAAGCACCTTAAAAGCATTTTGCACAAGAGCAGTTGGAAGCAGCTGAAGGTACTGAAGTTGTTCTTGATGTGCAGCACAAAGGTGGTGAGAGGGGAAGTACACAAGGCAAGGCAAAGAAGACAAACAGGGTGGATGTTCTGATCCTTCGCAGAGTAGAACAGCTCGAAAGTTATTCCTGCTGGTTTCATATCACTCCTGGCCTTTAGTAAAAGTGATTCTCCTGGGGTAAAAGCGAAGTTTCAGTGACTGCAATGTTACGAAGTTGTCTTATCATGAGGAAAACATATGGATATGTTATATCTGACAGGCCAGCGTACCCTGGTATGCCAATTGTAATCCTTAATTTAGGGGGGGAAGTTCCCTTGCTGTGACTATTTCAGCATATCAATCTTGGAAACATTTTGGATGTGCAGGAATACAGAGGAGCTCACGTGCAGTTTGCTCTTTCTGTATCTGATGATCGTCTTTGAGATGCTCCTTTTGGAATTTCTTCCATATTTCTCATCCCTCCTTTTCCCAGCTTAGGTTTTGTGATATAAAAGTAGCTTGGTCTGCTCATGGGCTGTCAGTTAAATGTTTGAAATGGAAGAAGAGGTAACTGGAACGTGCTCTGCCTGGAGTGAAAGGTCAGTGCACAGTGTTTTACTTTCATATCATCTGGGCACAGCTGAAGTTTACAAACTGCTTTACTGAGTTAGGGGAAAAAATAAGTCACATTTTTACAAGGACTGGTAATTACACAGAAATTCAGCCTAGAGGAGTTCCCACAGGACTAAAACTTAAATGATACAGTGTTTTGGCCATGGCTTCTGTTACTGCCAGAAAAGCTCCTGCTCTGATGTTTGGTGATAATTATCAATAAGCTCCAGCTCTCTGGTGCACAGAGAGCAGATCCCACAGGCATGAGCTGGAACAGGCTCAGGACATGCTTGGCTGGTCTTTCACCCCTCGGATATCACAATTCCCATCTTCAGGTACCCTTTCGAGCAAAAGGGAGGGACTCTGTTGTATTCCTGTTACATATCCAAAAGCTCTGCAGTGGCATCGCTGTGAGCCAGTGGTGAGTGGCACAGAGTGCCCACACCCAGAGCTTTGCCTGGGTAGGTTCAGTCAGGCCGCTGCTCTGTGGCTTCTGCACTCTCACTGTTGTGTGGTTTTGGTTCTTTTTCCCGTTTTCCTTAAAACCAGTAAGTTCTTGAGCACACCAAGAGCCTGAGGTGCAGGTGCTCCAAGTGTGCTGTTCACTGTAGTGTGGCTTAAGTGTCCCTGCATCCAGAGAGGGAATCCAAAACCTCGCCCAAGTCAGTCATGTTGAGTTTGAATTCTGTCTTCCCTGTTTCAGTTCAGTTGTCAAAGCTGATCTTTGTTTGTCCAGTGGTTAAATGACCTCGAGCAAACTTCAGCGGTTGGAAGTTCCTTGCAATGGTTACAGGCTGGTCTGTGGAATTGAGTTCAATGAATTAACAAGGCTGTAATAATTCTCATGATGTGTATCAGTGAAATTAGGCTAACACATCAGTGCAGACATGGGAGTTTATGTATTTTAGCACTTAAGTTTTTCAGCCCTATCCAGAATTAAAAGTTTGCAAGTATTTGTGGGAGGGGAAGAGAGGAGCAAATTTTTCTTTCTCACGAGATTTCAGAAGGCTCCTGAAGCTGTGATGATAATAGAGCCCTTACATAATCCTGTAAGGTTAGAAACCAGACAGTTCTCCTTGGAGGTTCATTCAGAAACCGCATTGGATGTGAGCTGATACCTGTTGGTAACACACCTCCTTGTTCGCACCGTACCATCCAGCTGCATTGACATCCTCTAGTCCAGCACATTCTGAGTACTGGTTGTCTCTGCTTCAGTGTAGTTCTTAAATGTTTGCTCCCCCAATTTATGTTGTGCCTTTGGGAATAGAAGAAAATACAAATTTGGGAAAACCCCACCCTGAGTGTGTAGCTAAAGCTGACTTGAGTATTTATAATAATTCATACAATTAGAAGCCCCCATAAAGTCATCAGCAACTGGTTGTCTCAAGCTTTTTCCTGTGTAATGAAAGCAAACTTTCTCTGAAAGCTTTAGAAGATACTTGATTGATTATATCTCAATATTTGGGCAACAGCTCATTACCAGTAGCGAGTTGGAATAACACTGAATCCTCTCCTGGGGTTTTTCTGTGACAGCTGTAGGTGCTGGGGGTGGGTCTCCTTTGCAGGACCAGGGGTTCAGCTTTGGGTGTTTTGCGTTGAGGTTTGGAGCAGTGTTGTTGATGACTTGCATTGTCACCCTGTCCCAAGCACTTTGGTGTCTCGCACTGACCCTCTGGGCAGAGCTGAACCTGCTCTGGCACGGGAGTGGTGACAAATCTCCGTCTCCGAAAGGGCATTAACTGCAAGCAGTGCAATGAATTCCACGCTCTCTGAGGTACTTCAAAGATGGAACTATCCACAAGGTCCCCATTCTCAGATATTGTAACTGTCATTTCTTTCTCTTAAAAGCATATTGTGGATTTTGTATCATACTGTATTTATTTCATTTAATTTTAAAAGAAATGTTTTCTTTAAAGCTCTGTATATATTGACATTAAAGTTTGCATTGTACTACGTTCTCCTCTTCTTGCAAGGCTGAGTCTGGCAGTGCAGGGTGTGCTGTGGTGGTTTTTTTGGCACTGTTGCCAAATTGCAGCATGCCAAAGACAGCCTCAAAATGGTATTTATTTTTGTTAAACTTCGTGAATAATCCTAAAGGTACAGTTTTAAATAGCTGGCAGTTCCTTGAGCACTAGAATAAAAAGGTTGCAAATTCATAACGTTTTATAATTGACAAAAATCCATCACTTACGATTTGGAAGTTCACCAACTCTTTTTTTTTTTTCCCTCTTTAAATTGATGAGCAAGCATTCCTAAATTAAATATAAGTTGTATTACTTGGTAAACCTTGCCAAAAATCTCACATACATCAAGAGCTATTTAGAAGTTTATCCTCAGTCAAGTCTTTCATGCCATACTTGTAATAAAACAGGCATTCAGTTGTAGGATTGATGTGTTGGGGTGGGATGATCTGCCTTCTGTGTGTTTTTCAGGTATCTGTTAAGTTTGACTTAATGCATTAAGAGGAAATAATTTTCCTGCAAAGATCTGATCCTTTGAAAATAGACACTTTGGATTGTGAGTGCCAGGAACCACATTAATAAGTGCCCTGCACAGACACCTGGGCAGGGTTATGATGATAAATCACTGCAGATTATTGAACTCCTCTGTCCTAAAAGTGAACTGTTGCAGCAAAGCCAAATGTTGTTGATGTTCTCACTGCCAGAGAATGGAACAGCTCAGGATAATCCCCATCATGGCACAAGAAAATGAGGTTTCAGTATAGTGGCACTGATGTTAAATTGCAATATCTGGGTTCTAAATCACTCCTGAAGTATTTGGTAACTGCTGTTGCTGTTTGTATTCAAAATGGCTTTATGGATATTATTTTTTCTCATAATTCCCAAGGCACAGATGGGTTTTTCCATAGTTGCCTCAAGTCCATCTCTTGGGTGATGTTTGCTCACACAAAAGCACTTTGGGGCCTGTCTGGTAGGTGACTGGAACTGTATGGGAGGCAACAGGTGAAGAAGATTCCAAGATGGTGATGATTTGCTTGATTTCACTGAAGGTAGGCAGGAAAAAAAAAATAACCAAATTGGCCAAAAATATTACTCTAAAATACTTTTAATAGCCCTGAAAACCCCAAAGTGTCAGTCAGTTCCCGTAGGCTTGGTGAAGATGTTGCTGGTGGGTGAAAAGACAAGGCATGGATTAAAACCCAACCTTACTGAAGGGTTTGAGAAACCAAGCACCAGGGACAAGCCGAGTGTTTAAAAAAGGGACTCCAGAGTGTGCCTTAATCACATACTGCTCTTGTTTTCCTGCACATTTTGGTTCTCCGGAGCTGTTTTCCCCATGATTCATCTCTGAAGCTGTTAAGAGGCACCTTCCCACGTCTTTTGTGCTCTTATGGGGTGGACAGTGTTTTAAGGTAAAGAAAGTGCTCCCACCTCTGCCCCAGCACTGGCACGTAGCAGGAAAGAGAGAGCAGGTGTCTGCTGAAGTTCTGACAAAAAAAAAGATTTAACTGTATTTATTTTAATGGTTATTTAGAAGTTTTCTCCAAGAACAGGTATTTTGTTGTCTTCTGCTTCTTTTGGGCTGGATTCGGTCTTCTCAGGGGTGAGGAAGCAGTGAGTAGCAGGGGTGAAGCACAGCCCTGGGGGATGCTGCTCCGAGGAGATACAATTCTTCATTTCTCTTCTCTTGAGAATCTAAACCCCAGCTATTTGAATCCCAGTATTGCTGAGGGTAGGATGGAGCAGCAGATCCTCGGGGACGTCGAGCCTTTGAAATGTTCCCGCTTCAGCTGGGCTGTCAGACACCGCAGCCTCGGTGGGTCCTGCCGGGGGGAGCCGGGTGACTCCTCGGGGAGGATTTCTCCTTGGGGATCGGAAGGAAATTCCCGATGCCTCGTGTGCAGGCAGGGAGAAGGGGCATGGAAGGAAACCTCCAGGTGGGTACAGAGTCACAGCGAGCCCAAAACCCCCGCGAATGCCGGTGCCGAGCTCAGGGTGCGGGGCCGGGTTGGTCCCATCGCGGGGCCCTTTGCGGCAGTTCCCGCTGGCCGAGCCCGTCCCGGGGGACCTGCGGGGGCTCCGGGGGTCGCAGCCTCCCCTTTTCCATCCCCGAGGCCGGGCTGGTCCCGCAGAGCCCCCCCGGGAACAGCGGGAGCCGCCGCCGCCCTGCGCTCCCCGCGGCTCCCGGGAGATGGAGCCGCCTCCCGCCGCTCCCCGGCATTCCCACCCGGAGCCGTCCCGTGGGAAAACCTCCCCGGCGGGAGGATGGCACGGGCAGGAACTGGGGTTCACCTGTGGTACTGGAATTCGATAGCGTTTTGGTATTCTATTTGTTTGGTTTTTTTCCTTGTCGAGAACACCTTGTTCTGCTTGTTGTCTTGTTTTCCTGCCTTGGGGCATCGGCCAGAACCCAGAGTTTACACTCTGCCAAGGATTTTCCAATAGCAGCAACACTGGGAAAAGTAGAGTAGGAATCGTAAAATCACAGACTATCCCGAGCTGGAAGGGACCCACAAGGATCATCCAGTCCAGTCCCTGCCCCTGCACAGGCACCCCAACAATCCCCCCATCCCTGAGAGTGCTGTCCCAACGCTCCTGGAGCTCTGGCAGCCTTGGGGCCGTGCCCACTGCCCTGGGGAGCCTGTGCCATCCAGGAGGATGAATTGTGGGGGGGCAGGATGGCACACGGATCCACGCGGACACCGGGCATGGGAATGTCTGGGCAGTGCCTGGGTGCGGAGCTCCCCTCTTGCAAGAATTCCCCTGCTCCTCCTCGGCACGCGGGGTTTGTGCCAAGAGCAAAAGCTCCTGATTTGGAAACAGCAGCAAGAGACAAATTTGGAAACTTCTGACCTGGAGCAAAACCCTCCACAGGCAGATTTCTGAGGTAAATAGAAACGTTTTGGATCCAAACAGAGACCGGGTGCATGTTTTTAGTGATTTTTTTCAAAGCTATGGAACTGAAGCGAAGGTGACATAAACACCTGTATGCTTTAAATACAACTTTGTACACGTTTACTGTTTTGATTAGGAAACTTATTGCAATTTAATATGCTCTGATACTCCAGGGTTCAGCATCTGGAGTAAACTCTATGATAGAAAACCTCAAATTCTAATAAGACAAGAATTTAGGAATTAAAGTTATTTAAGGGCTTGCCTTGCTAAGTTAGAGAAGCACATTATGATGTAGTTAAGGGTGTCCCTGCCCATGGCAGGGGGTTGGAAGAGATGGACTTTAAAAAAACCACCCAAAATAAGGGGATTTCTTGTGCTGCTCAGGCTCCTGCTGGAGATGGGGGAGCAGAAAATGAACCTGATGTTAATTAAGAGCTCCAGCCCAGGAATTAGTGGGATTGCTCATTCCCTGTGCCCTGTGGAAAATGATGAAACTCAAAAACAGCTGAAAAGGAGTTGATTTAAATGCTCTGGCGATGATTGTCAGGGAGGGAATAAGGGCAGATTTGAGGAAATTAGTAACTTAAAGATCCCAGCAAACTCCTGACAAAGGCAATGTAAACTTGGTCTCAAAGTAATTATTACAAATAAATATTTGAAACGCTACAGGCCAAATTAATATTTCAGAATTCTTCACTATTTATTACTGTGCTTAATTTTCTTACTGAAATATATTTGGGGCCTCGGGCTGTTAAGAATTTAATTTTTGAGGTACTTTAATGAATTATAAAGCATGTTTTAAACAGAAATGAATAGCTAATAAATGCCAAAAGTAATTAAATCTTCTGAAACACGGGAGGCCTTTGTATTTAATTAAAAAAAAAAATGCCCTAAATTGTTGGAAAGTAAAGAGAAAGAAAATACAAAGTGGATCAACTGAAGTTTTGATTAATTTACTAAATCAGAAATTGTTTTCCCTCTGCTGTGGCAATGTTTTCTTCCATGTAGCCCCAACCCATTTTCTGTGTCCTTTAGTCAGGGTGGTGACACGTGGAGACCACCTTGCTCTGAGCCCCAACTATCTGGAAGAATAGCACTTTACCTTGTTTAAAAATTGCTGTATCTAAACTTTTCCTGGGATCAAACAACGTCCAGGATTCTTGATTTTACAAGCCCAGGGTGTTCTGAATATTTTAACATATATATTTATGCATTATAATGATACGTTAAAATATTATATTTAATATTTTTGGGGTTTTTCTAAAGTGAAAACAAAACACTGAAGATGAAGAGGTTTTCACAGGTTAGGTGAGCTTTTAGTATAAATTTTGCATCTGGGGCTTGTGTGATGCTGAAAATTATATGAGCCTGAGCTCTGTGCGGGGATTTATGAGCAGAGCTTCCTGCACGTTGAGATGAGAAAACCCACCATTAATTTTCTGTGCCTTGAAACTGAGCTTGATTTAGGTGCTTTCATCCCAGGGGAAGAGACATTTTCTAAAAATCCCCCCAGTGGTAATTGTTTGGAGTTCAGAGTGAACTAACTGAAACTCCTCGTGAATCAATTGTGTGCCGAGGATGATTTATGCCCCAGCACGTGCCTTCAAATGTCCTTACAAATCCTCCAGGGCTCAGAACGGGGTGATTTGCTGCCAGTGACACTTTGTGGGCTGTTCAGCAGAAGCGTTTGCTTGCAGCTCTTGCGGGAGGGAGCTCCTGCTCGTCGATAAAACCCCGATTCCTTCCGAATTTTCCTTTTTCTGAGCGTGCACGTCGATGCTCAGCAAGGGGAGGTGTGAGCCAGCTGTCCCTGCTGCTGGGCAAGAGTGTAAGGTCAGGAGAAGTAATTTTGGGCATGCAGGGATAAAAGGCCGTGTGCAATTTAGTACCTGGAAGAGAATGAAAAGGGAAATTTATCCTCTAACCCATTAAGAAGTTTTATTGATGTTTTATTTTAAAGTTTTTGTGAAAGGCATCACCAGGAAAGAAACACTAAAAAACATCTCCCTGTGAAATTTTGCATTTCTTGGTAAGTTTCTTTAACCTGCTGTATTTTCCCCTTATTTTTTAAGGTAGGATTTATAGAAATGAGATTAGGTCCTTTGTTTTTAGTTCTTCTCTGGGCCTTGAAATTTCCTAAATTCTCTTTACTTTGAAATTATTTTTCTTCTGAGGCTTTTGAAGGCCTGAATCGATTTCTGTTTCTTTTCTTATTAATGAAACCATTCATCCAAGAAAACTTTGGAGAAGAGAGATCTAATTTACAGCCCTACCCTGGTGAAAAGAAATCAGGTGAACAATCAGCTGGACCATCCAAAGGATTATTACTATTGCAACGTAAGCTATTTAAGAAAATGTCTACAGGGAAATATCTGGAAAAGTAATAACTTAATCCTAAATATCATGAAAACAAGGCAAGTTGCTGGCTGTAACAGAGATGGGGAATGGAGCAGAGACAGACACTCACCCAGGGGGTTTGTTTTAGGCAGGCAGAACGTTTTTGTTTCAAAGCAGCCATCTAGCCCTGAAAAAGGGCTGGATGTTGCCAGGATGGAATGCAGGTTGCTGGTTCACTGGGAAAAACCTCTTTCTGTAGTGTCTTGATGATGCGGGACTTGCATTTGATGTGCTTTAAGGCCAGAGGGGTGAACAGTTGTACAGATGATATTGAATTCACTTGTGTTTGCTGGGCCAGGTGCTGATTTCTGCTTGAACTTGCACGTAAATTCTCTTCACTTTAAACACTTCAAATGTCAGAATACCAAGGATCCTGCCTGCAGTTTGTTGGTACATTCCTTTATGCCTTAGAAAGGTTCCCATTTCTCTCTGGGCTGTTTTACCCCAGGAGCTGCATAAGCTCATCACAACCGACCAAAAGTTTGTTTAATTATTTCTTGCCTTTAACCAGCCTTTGCGTCCTCCTTTTAATTAACTCTGCACAAAAAAAAAAGGCTCCTCTTTCTGGCTAATCTTGGAGGAGGGACACAGAGCTGAACACACGAGTTCCTTTTCGGGATGGAGGAGGAGCTGTGTGCAGCCACGGAGAGGGTACAGCTGCTGTCTGGTCCAGGCACGCTCAGCTCTTGCCAGCTTGTGGAGGCAGCCACAGGTTGGACAGACAAGACAGTGCCCAGCTGGGGGTATTTTGGAGCCTCTTCGCTGTGGGACGCTCCAGAAGTGTTTTCTGTAGGATCACGTGCCCCTGGTCTCTGCCTGTGCTCCGTGTCCCTCCTGCCCGGCCGGGGGGAGCGGAGCCCGGGGGCTGAGGGAAGGCTGGCTGGGTGCAGAGATGTCAAGAAAACCTGTGCTGTGCCCACTGCCAGGCCTGTGCAGAGCAATTATTCATGCTGGAGACCCAATGCTAGGAGACATGGGCTCGGGCAGAGGGAATGTCTGGTACTGGTAGGACGAGATCATTGTGCTGCAAGTGGAATGAAAGGCGCTCTTTTTTTTCTTTTTTTTTGGTAACAAAGATAAGACAGGCAGTGAAAGACGCTCTTTTCCATGAAGGAAGAAGGCGTTATTCCTGCTGAAATGATTTGGACAGACTTTATTTTCTAGGAAAGCCGTGAGTCTCTTCATGGATTGTTGTCTCCAAGCTGAGTTGCTCGGTGAGACCTTTCGCCAACGGAAAAGAGACCCAAAGAGCGTGAGGGGAGCCCGTGACCTTCCACCACTGCAAGTCAGGAGCCATAGAAATGTATGTCAAGGCTTTGAAAAGAAATGGTTGTACTCGAGATGCTTTCCTTGGAAAAATCCCTCCATCTGGAGCTACAGTGAGGCGAGATTTCAACCCAGGACACATGGGTTCCTTTTTCCTCCCAAACAAAGTATGGAAGTCAGCTGGGGTGCCTGAGCTTTTGAGATATTGGAGGGAAAATATTCCATCTTCTTATTTTTAATTCAGGTGAGGTGAGCTCTGTGTATAATTAGTCTTTTTGGAAGTAAAACCAATATTCTTTTAATACAGGGAGACAAACGGGGTGAAAAAAATCCTCTGTGTGAGAACTGGGTTTGGTGGCCTCCTACCTGGGGAGCAATCATAGCAATCCCCAGGTCCCAACTCCACCGAAACACGTGGCCACCAGCCCCAAGGGCATTTCTGCACCAGTGGAGATGAAATCTTGTCTGATGTGCATCATCACTTCAGAGAATCACAGAATGTGCTGGGTTGGAAGGGACCCGTCAGGATTAGCGAGCCCAACTCCTGGACACCCCAGATGGAACTTTAAACATAAGTAGCTCTTAGTTTACTTCTGGTAGTTCGTGATCCCAGGCTGCTCAAAACCCAGTGATCCTGCCTTCCTGAGCTGGGAATGTCCCTTTTTTTGCTTCCCTCCCCTTCCTTCCCCAGTTCTTGACATGTATAGGAAAAAAAAGGTGTTGCCATGGGCTAAGAAGGTGGATGATATATTGCCATTAAACAATATTCCTCCTTTTCATTTACAATACTCAGTAATTCCTGGTTTGTCCCAAACCTGGTTTTTTACCTTTTTTTTTTCCCCAATATTGTTTTATAGAGCAGGGCAGCATCTCAAATCCACACATTGTGGCATGTGCCCATGGCAGAGAGGTCAGAACTTAATGATCTTTAAGGTCCCTCCCAACCCTTCCCAATCTTCTTAACATGGCAGGATTAGCCTACAAAATTCACTTATCCAAGTGATATGAACTTATTGTCACCTGTATGACACAACACAGGCAACAGATGGCATAAGCAGATATAAGCAGATATATTGCTTAATCAGGACCTAACGCCATACTTGAAGTTTTTACCCGTTAATTTGTTGTTTAGTGATAGAAAGGACGGAGAAGTGGGCATGAGTTGGACTCCTTCTCACCCTGGCACGGTGCTAAACCCCCCCTGCTCTCAGGCAAACCAAGCAGGACTCTCTGCTGTGACTGGTTTGGTTTGTATGTGGGGCTGCAGCCACGGAGAGCCTTGAACAGTTGCCCGTGGGACGACTGAGAAATGTCTTCTTAAGGAAATCTGTGTGAAAATGGAGGGAATACGCTGCCCTGCCGAGGAGGGGCTTTTCTGTGGGGGATAATGTGATTTTTCTTCTTTAGAAGTGGTTGGAAATTGCCTCGTTTGGGGTTGTAGGTCAGAACATCACCCACTGGTGTAAATGAGCCATAACGTTAATTCCTCCTAAATCATCACATTGATGTTGGTAAAGTGGTCAGTAACGACTCCAAACCTGTGTGGTGACCCTTGACCTCTAAACAGGGCAGCATTTGGAGAAGAATTAGTTGGATTTGCTTGTCCATGGGAGAGGTGACTGCAGAGCACACTGTCCCAGCGCGTATAAACAGGAGATGTTGAACTGGTTTTCATGAGGAAAAGGCCACTTCCCCTTTAGCAAATCACAGCAGGTCGAAATTAATGGCAGGCGGGAAAAATGAGCAGCTTCTGCTTCAAATCAGAGGGGTGAGGGAGAAAAGGGACAACACTTTTTGAAAATGTTAGTAAGGCTGGTGCTATTTGTAGGCTGAGCTCCTTGAGGTGGGGCTCGTGCGTGGAAGTTCAGCAGGGGTCATGGGGGGCTCTTCCCAGCCATCTGGGAGGGAGGGTTCCCCGCTCCTGGGAGACTTGTCTTGGCAAGTTCCTCTCATATGCATCTTCTTTCAAAGTCTTTATTTCGCTGCTTTTGATGCTGGGCTGGATACGTGGCTTTTCTGCACATCCTGAGGGTGAATCAGGGCTGCTGTGAGTCAGGTAGCTCTGATCCACGCAGGGATGAACCTGCCTGTGCTCAGGGAGTAAAGCCAAGGTGATCAGAGGAGGGGGAGTGTTCTAAGGCAATGGAGAATAAGTTGACTCTAAGCTTTGTTGTGTTCAGCATTCTTGTCTGAAAGGATTTTGCAGGGAAAGCAGACACGGGCTGGCATGAAAAGAGGCTTTTGTTGCAAATTATAAAATAATGAAGACATTATTTTCACTGCTCTTCTTATTTGAACAATATTTAGCTACTTAAGATATTAAAATTCATCACTGCAGTGTTACATTAGAAACTTTTGCATAACACCTTTGGGTTTTTTCCTTTTTTTTTTTTTCCTTCTTTTTTTTTCCTGGTGCTTGTTTTTCAAAGCTTTGAGCTTCAAAGAGCTCCTGGAAGCTGGAGGGTCTCCTTCCTTCCAAGCCTTGCTGCTTCTTTGGGGTCCCCCCTCCATTAAATCCCCACATCCAGTGGGGAATCTTTGGGTGTCTCCTTCTCTGGGTGGAAAGCTCCTGCAAAGAGTTTTGTGTTTGCTGAGGAGTCTCCTTCTCCCAAGCAGCTCTTTCCTTCATTCCTTGTTCGTTGTTTATGGGGAAAACATAAAATCACTTCCTGCACTTCCACTCATTCTGGTAGCGCTCTAAATCCTGCGCTTAAGGATGCATTTAATTAAAGATTGACTATGGCATAAAGTGGAGGTTAATTAAATACCAATCAAGTCCTGTATAAAATACATACAAAAGGGCTTTGACTCAGACACTAAAATGAGTCTCCAGGAGGAGATTCCCCCTTGCAGCTCAAGAATGGCTTCCCACATGCTTTTCCCTGCTGTATTTGCCATTCAGAATATTGAAGTCCCTGGAGAAAACCTGTGTTTATGGAAACAAAGCCACGGTCTGACCCATTCCTGCTGTTCAGAAGAGATTTCACAGCGGCTTTTGCGTTGGTTTCAATCAGATCTTCACTTGCTTGGGGTGATGTTGGTGTAATTAGGAAAACACTCTAATTGATAGAAGAATAACTTCATTGTTTTGAAGATTTTTTTTTTCCAAACGTTTTTGAGAAGGCCCCTTATAGAGGCATCAAGTGGTACCTGAATGTCCAAAGTTCATCAAAGAAGATGACTCTTCATGGAACAAATTGTTAAGCTGTGAAGGGCCTTACTAGGATAATGTTTGTGCTGGAACTCAGAGGAGCTCCAGGGAGGAGTTTTGGAGGGTCTGGAAGAGGATTCCAATGTCGGAGAAACCTTGGGTGATTTTTACTTTTTTAGGGACATTTCACGGAGGTATATCTGGAGTCTGTGCCCCCTTTAACGTGAGGCCAAATGGGGAGACTTGAAATAAGAGGCCCTAAAGTTTACACAGGGGGATCAAGGGCAGAGTTTCGTTTCTCTTCTAACTAGATCTGTTTCTTCAGAAGACCTTAGAAAAATGACTTTTACGTGCTCTCCATGCTCTGCAGTACCTCAGGAAGATTGAAAAGCGAGTTATCCTACTTCAGAATGGGGTTTTCTTTTAAAGAATTTAAAAATCCTTGATTTTAAAGTTGTTCAGAACTTTCCTGTGGGACATTCTTATGTTTAAACTACCAAAGCTGAACTTATCAGCTTTATTCAGGAGCAAAGTAATTCATGTAATTTTGAAATATTTTCATTTTTTTAAATGCATGGTTCCACTGAAAACATTATGGTTCTTTTCTTTCCCATGAATCCCCTTGAACCAAAGCTTTTCTCACTGCATCTTCCAGAGGTTTCCCTCTCCTTTAGGAATCTGCTTACCATGACTCAGTGGCATCCCTCCAAGGAGCCCAAGGCTCCTGGTTAGGATGGCAGGACCTCTCAGAGGTGTTTTTCCAGAGGGAGAAAGGTGTGGTAAAGCCTGTGAAGAACCAGCCCGGGCTGCAGCAGCGCCCCGCAAAAATGAAGTTGGAAGTTAATTGTTCTTGCTGCTAAAAAGCCCAGGTTAGTCTGTGTCATTACACTCATTTTTCTCCCATCTCAGTGACCTTCATATCACATTAACAATTTTATATTATGTTAGCAAATTGGTCTGTGAGAGCTGCTGCTCTGATTGCATTCTGAAGGTCATTAATATGATATGAAAATATTATTGTATTCTCTCCTTTCATATTTTATTAGTGATATGGAAAGCAATAAAGAGGCTGATTTTTGCTGGGAGGTTCCCCAGGGAAACATGCTCTACAGCACTGGTGTCCCACATTGGCTCCTAAGCCAATCTCAGTGGGAAGTTCAATTTCCTCATCATTAATTATTTAGCTGTACTTAACTGCTGTAAATTCTCAGATTAATTTTTTTAACTGGTGAGTTTGATGACCTCTAAAGACACTGGCATGAAGCAGGGCAACATGAGACACGGTTGCTTCATTGCAAATAGAAGAGACTCTTCCACGAGGATTTGTGCGAAGGAATAATAACGGCAAATTTGATTTTTCTGCTGTGAGGGTGAAGATTTGTTTTATTACTACCTTTGGTGCTGCAGAATGAGGGAGGAAGGTGATGGCAGGCAAGGGCGTTCCCTGTGGATAACCCTGGTTCAGATGGTCCCTGGCACCAGGGCTGTCCCCAGGAAACCCCTTCCATGGATTCCCTGGTGCCTCTGGATCCTGATCAGCTGCACCATCACGGTTCAGTCACTCCCCATCTCAGTCTGGGCTCTGAATTTAATTTGTCAAGTAATATAGACTGGAAAAGTCCCAACACAGGGCCAAGTGTGAAGGCAAGAGCATTTGGCAGACTTTGTCTTGTTATTTAAGTATAATGAAGCTTTGGACTTGCAGAAAGAAGGTTAGAAACTTTTCAGACTTAATTGGAAAAGAAAGGTTTGCAAAGGCAAATTTATTTTTAAGTTAACAATGCTATATTAGAGTGATTTCAGTCAAAAGGATGACTTTGGCAAGCAGCAAGTTAAATGTTTTAATGCTTTACCAGCCTTGCAGTCCCTCCACTCGCCCATAAATGACATGTAACAGTAATTTATTAAATCACTGTAAATGATAATATTGAACTAGAATATCACAGGGCCCAAACGTTGGTTGGGGTTTGAACACGATTTTGCCACGCAGAATGTTTTAGTGTTTGAATTTATGCTTTAATGTCTGAATTTGTGCTTTTTCCCTGCCACAGCGTGAGGCTGCTCCGAGGCCATTGGCTTCGGCCCCACGATGGCTGCGGCACAGGGAACACGGAGCCCCTCGGATCCCGGGAAAACACTTCCAGGGCAGATTTATAATGGGGTTGTTGGTGGCCAGGGATTGCAGGAAAGTCGTTCTGGAGGTTCCCACAGCCTGGGGAAAATCCCAGCGGGTTCCTGTGCAGCACTTCAGCAAACAGGGATAAAAAAGGGACTGTTATTATTCCATGGAAATCCGGGCTGAGGGATGGGGAGCGGATGGAAAACTGTGCAGTGCTGCTGCAAGGCTGTAGATGGCAATGCTCCACCGGCGCTGGGAGAGGCTGCCGGGCCCCGGCACTGATGCTGCATCCCGGCGCTGATCCTGTGCTCCAGCACTGATCCTGCACCCCAAAACCGCTGAGCCCCAGCACTGATCTTGCACCTCAGCACTGCTGTACACCCCTTACAGCCCCCCACGCTGTGGTGTGTCCAATCTAACCCAGCCCTGTGTCAGTGGGAAGCCGTTCCCCCTTGTCCTGTCGCTCCATTCCTTGTGCAAAGTCCCTCTCCAGCTCTCCTGCAGCCCCTTTAGGTCCTGCAAGGGGCTCTCAGGTCTCCCCGGAGCCTTCTCTTCCCCGGGTGAACCCTCCCAGAGCAGAGGGGCTCCAGCCCTCGGAGCACCTTGGTGGACTCGCTCCAGCAGCTCCACGCCCTTTAAACTGGGATGCTCAGAGCTGGAGGCAGCTCTGCAGGTGGGCTCTCACCTGAGCAGGGCACAGGGGCAGAATCCCCTCCCTGACCTGCTGCCCACGCTGGGGATGATCCCAGGGCGTGGTTGGCAACCCTGGAACTCCAAGGCCACGTGTTTTTACTGTGGTGCTGCTGCTTCCCCTCAGCTTTGTGTCCTCACCCACCCAGGACAGGACCCACGTGGCAGGAGATGCCCCGGAGGCCCCACAGAGTGCAGCACCAGGTCATGTGCGCTCAGGGTATGTCCGTGGCACCATCTGGCCTTAAATATGGGGCTGTAAAACTCCATGAAAACCCGGGACAAAACAGGCAGAGCCACGCCGAGCCCCAGGAGGGATTTTATGGGCAATAACAAAGTTCTTTGGTGTCTCTTACAGGACAGGGGAGCACATCGAGTGTGGTGCTGCTTGACATCATCTGAGATAACAGTCTGAGGGGACTGAAGGTAAGACCCCGTGGACTGAGCCGTATTTCATCACAAATAGAGCCCTTTAACCAGCAAACTTGTTCTGGGAAAGTTTCCAACTCAGACAATCTCTGGCGTTGTGGGGCGGTGGGATCTCTCACGCAAGGAGCATCAAAGGAGTCTCCGGAGACGCTGGAAAAGAGGACAGGAGCCTGGGAGGGAGACTTCAAAATCCTGGCAAGTGTACAAATAAAATACACTTCGGTCTTAAATTCATGTAAAATTTTATGAAACTGCCTCTCGGAGATTATTCCCAACGTGGAGATAAAAAACAAACAAGCAAACAACCCCTCCCCCCAAAAAAATCCCTGGCTGGTGTCCACAAAGAACAAGTGCTGTGGTTTCTAACCTCTGGATGACATTACCCTCCAGGAATTGCCTCTTTGGGAAGACTCCACATCACCAGGCTTTATCTGCATCCTCTGGTTAAAAGAAAAAACCAGGAGACGTTCCAGCTCTCTGAAAGAAGAGAATTTGCCCCTGCCATGGCTGTGTCCACTGTCTTGGGTTCCATGGGGGCTCCACTGACTCCAGACTCATCCTGGACAGCAAAGCTGAGCTGGGAAAACTGGCTCTCCCCATCCAGGGCCTCTGTATGAGATGGGATGTGTCTGTCCTGGGAAGCAAACAAAAAACGCAAGGCAAGAAGAGGGAAAAAACCCCCACCAAACAACACAGAAAAACCCCCAGCAAACAGACCTTGAGAAGAGAAGGAATTAGAAGAAAAGATAATAATAATAATATTATTAAAGACAAATTTTAATTAATAAGTGGCTAATTAATTTTATAAGCACCATAAAATTGCCATAACGGCCTAATTGCTTTGCTTGTCTTGCCAAGAGCCAGTGAGGAGATGAAGTGCTCTAATCCCCCGGATTTCCACGTGGGAGGCAGCGACGGAGGGGACACGGTGGGGTCTGCACAGCCCAGGCTGGAGAGATCCAGGATTCCAACGGCACACAGGAGCTCCTCTTGATGCCCCCAAATGCAGAGGCTCCCTGTAACTCCTGGGGTTTGTTTCCCTGGGCACAGCCCTGCCACCTCCTGTTCCAGGGTACTATTCCAGTGGCATCCTGGTCACACTCGAAGTATTCAGGGAGATGGGTTTTTTCCTGTGCTGTTTCTGGCAGTCACACCCTTGCTGTCAGTTGTGACGAGCAATTTGGATTTATCTGCGCTGACCCCTCTCACCTGCTGTTTTCAGGAATTAGTCCTTTCCTAAAGGCGGTAATCAAGTGAAATCACATCATTGTGTGCCATAATCTTATTGCTAAATGAGATTTTGTCTTATCCTCTGATTTCTGAAGAGAAAAACGATGACTAGTTGGGCACTATGGGTTCTGTGGGGTACAGCACAAATTCTATTATTTCACATAATTGGTGCTGCTGACTCTACCGTCTTCACATATTTATCTTCCTTCCATTCCTAACAAACATGTTTTTTCAGCACTTCTTTGTCATAAGGATGATGAGGATTAACTAAATGCATGTAAACATAACCATAAAAAGGGGGAAAAATACACTGCATGAGCAAACCTGATACTCTTCCCAGTTCATTAGAATTTAATGAAGAAATACTCAGTGCCCAACAGGGGAATCCTAATTCATTATGTCTTTTGAATTCTCATTAAGCATATGTACAGTGACTACTAGAAACCTGCACCCTTTCAGCTCTGTTGTCCATTACACTGGCTAATAAATAGTCATTATACTTAAATACTGATGAGGAGACTAAATGAAGTTTTATTCCCGCAATTAATTTTCCCTGGTTAACTCCTGATGATTTTCCAACATTGTACTGGTTGTGGCTGAACCAAAAATGTTGCACAGGTGAGGTTGGAGAGAAACTGCCCTAAAAATGCTTGGAGGATGGAGAAGGGGATGGACCACAATGAAACCTCAGCACATCCCTTCTCTCCACCTCGAGGATGTTGCTTTAGGGTCAAGGGGCTCTGCTGGTTTTTTGTAGAGGAAAAAGCTTTTTATCCTTTTAAACCCCTGGAATTGTCCAAGGCCAGGTCGGACGGGGCTTGGAGCAACCTGGTCCAGTGGAAGGTGTCCCTGCCCATGGCAGGGGTGGAACCAGATGAGCTTTAAGGTCCCTTCCAACCCAAACCATTTCAAGATTCCAAGTGGTGTCAACCGGTTTTGGCCCATATCTGAATGATCATGTTGTCTAAAGTCATCCCAGAGGTAATGCTTGGCACACTTTTCTACCATTCCTGGGTGAAAGCTTTGGAAGGAAGCCTGTATCAGGAAACATGGTATTACTAAACCCTTCTGACTTACTGTTTTGCTTAAGGCAATGTTTAAAAGCTGCTTAATCACTCAGAGCTGTATTTTAGTTCCAGAAGTGGCAAAGGGGTTATTCATTTCCAGGTCTCTTCCCTTTTATTAATACCTTTGTCTTTTACCTTTATTGCTAAGAGTGGCTGATAGCTCTGAAATAAGGAATCTCTTGGGGTGTTGGAGTCAAGGAATGACTGGTTCTATTACAGCTGCTTTCCAGGGGATTTTTTTCCCCTGTGCCTTGCAGCGTGTGAGGAATGTATAGGAGGCTCTTGTCTGGCTCTGCTCTGAGGGGGATGCCAGCCCCAAAAAAACCCCAGCTCACGGTATCTTGATGATGTAACGGCCAGAACTGGTTCAGTGGTGTCGGAGGGGCCCTGGGCTCAGGGGTGGGGCAGAGGTTTCTCCCTGTGGGAACTGCGATCTGTGCTGATTGAGGTGGTTCAGGGACTGAGGAGCAGCCAATAAACTTGAAAATCCGAGTCAGAGCAGTGATAAATGAGCCATCCAGGAGCTACAGCTTCCCTGGAGATCCCGGCCCCGAAAGGAGTGAGGAGAGAGGCGAGGAGGGAACGCTCATGTTGTTGTTTACAAGGAACTCCGGCGGCTTGTTTGGGATGACTTGGCACTTGGCGTGGGATCAAAGGGGATTATGAAGGAGCTCAGCAGGAATGACAAACAGGACTGTTGCAGAGGAGCATTTCAAGCATTTCAGTTCCTGCCCCGATGAAGGCGCGGGAGGTCGGGGCTCTGCCGGGGTGCAGGTGTGTGGGGAGGAGGGGACAGGAGCACCCCGGCTTCCCTGGGAATGCTGGAGCTTCTTCCCTGTTCATCCAGGGAATTGCACCTTCTGTGAGGCCTTAGAGCCCCTTCCAGCACCCAAAGGGGCTCCAAGAGAGCTGGAGAGGGACTTTGGACAAGGGCCTGGAGACAGGACAAGGGGGAATGGCTTCATGCTGACAGAGGGCAGGGTTAGATGGGATATTGGGAAGAAACTTTGATCTTGTCCTTTGCAGGATGAGCTTAAGTTGTTTAAGTTTTCACAGTGGTGATAGTTCTGTCAAAACAAAGTGTTCTTTGGTGCATGTAAAAATCATCTGTGTATCCCATCTGAAATCCACGGCAGCGATTAGAACGTTGATCCGACGCAGGCTGAAGTTAATGGGTGCATTCCAATCAACCCCAGGGGGTTTTCCCAAAGCTTCTCCCCGTTCCCCTGCAGTAGCACAGGTGAGCTCTTTGGTGGTGATGGAGCTTGTGCCCCTGCATTGCCTCGTGTTGTCCTTATGCTCTTCCCTGAAAGGGCTGCCCAGCCCTGGCACAGCTGCCCAGGGCACTGGTGGGGTCCCATGCCTGGAGGGATTGAAAAGCCCTGTGGATGTGGCACTTGGGGACATGGGTCACTGGTGGCCTTGGCAGCGCTGGGTTAATGATCTCACTCGATGATCTTAGAGGGCTTTTCCAACCCCAGTGATCCTCTGATTCTTCTGTATTGTCCCGGGCTGAATTTGCTTTACCACTCCACTTCCATAAGACATGTGAATTCTCAGATTTTTATTGCTTTATATTAGATTTTATTTTCCTTATAAAGGTGCCAGTGAATGTAGTAAACCTGTATATAAAGAGAAACCGTATTTGTTGGTGTCTTTCTAACCTCTTGCCTGCTCCTGGCATGCCCAAAGTGCTCATGCTCACTCTTGCTCTCCCAGGCTTTAGAAATCAGTCTTTATTTGTGTCACTCCAATGACAGATCGCCCCTATGACGAGGTTTTATCCTTTTAAACCAAAATAACTTTTATTAATACCTTGATTTAATAATTGAAGCCTTGACTTTAAGGGGGAGGGGGGCAGGTGTTTGTTGTGATTAACAGGGCACATTCCCTACGTATCACACAACTTTACTAAATCTTAGTAACGGCGTGGGGGTCAGTGTCGCTGTTATTATAGTAATGATAATTATATCTTTGGGAAGCTGTCAGAAAAGTATCTTTTATAGGAGTCAGAGCAGTGTAAACAGACTGTACAGGCAGGCACTACCCTTTCCATCAGTAGGTAAACAATCTTTGTTAAGCTCATCTTGATAGTCTTATTTTGTTGCCACATTTTAATTACTCATCCTGTCTGTTTATATTCCGTTGCGTTTTGCTGAAGATACAGGCTTTAAAAATCATTGGTATTTAGGAAAATCCAAAGCTGGGGTGATGCATGCTCAGGTGTTAATTTATTTACATCAATTAATTTCAGGCCCCTGATGTAAACCAATTAGTATTCAACACTTAATGGAGTCATTATCTGTCAGATTAGCTTTTAGAAATGCTTGTCACTGCTACAGGACCAGGCAGCAGAACTTTGCTAATAAAACTAGGAGAATTAATGGAGTGAACAGCATAGATAATGACTTAATGTGGAACATACAGTATAGAAAAGACACTGAACAACTGTCTTCAAGAAATTAAGATATCACTGAGCTGGCTACTTTATTCCAAAAGTGAGCTCAGATGGTGCTCTTTGGAAACATCAAAGGTGTCTCAGCCTTGGCAAAGTTTTATTTCAGAATGAATGACTTTCCCCCTTTGTGCCCTCACATACAGTCCAGCCTGGTGTGGCACACAAATAAATGCTTCACGTTGTACCACCCTCCTCGGGGCTGTTATTCCCAAAGGATTAGGAGTCAGTGGGAGTGCCAGTGTCCAGGTTACGGAGCTGTGTCTGTGGGAGGCACCTGCAACTGCCCCAGGTGAGTCCTCCTTTGTGAAATGCACTGCTCACCTGCCACCAGGGCTGTGGGACGCCGCAAAATGAGTTATATTTGAGAAAGTCGGGCAGGAGATGGGAATTGTTCCGGCAGCAAAGCCTGGCATCACACCTGCAATCACCGGGTGGGACCTGCAAACTGCAATGAGCCCCCAAAAAATCAACACTGCAGTTATGTGTGTTCTCAGGAACTTTCCACGTGGCTGTAAGACAGCAGCATTTGCCCACTGTTGTGTTCTTCCAGCCTAAATTTCCTTTTTTTTTGATGTTTCACCCAGGCAGTTTTCCATGTGTGCTTTGCGGTTATTTCAGTGCCTGCTCTGTGCTGAACTCATCCCTGCATGGAGGGCAATCACAAAACTTAACCCCCTTTCAACTCCTAAAGAAAAATTCAGGTGCGGCTTAAAAAACCCCCGCAGATGGTTTATTTGCACAGTGATTCCTGTGGTTTGTGCTCTCCTGAGGACTGGGGCGCACACCTGGACATGCCTGTGCTAACACTGACCTCGCCGTGGGTCAGTCCTGCACCTTCACCCTCTCATGTGTCCTGCTTTTGGGGGCTGGGGGCTGGCTTGGGCAACCCTGGGGTCATGGCTGTGTTCATAATTGCATGAAGAATTCCTGTAGTGATTCTATATTTTTTATTATCTATGTATTCCTGTGTGGTGATTCTATATACGCCTGTGTTTGAGAAAAGTCACCAGAAGGGACCGGTGATGATGTCCTTGTTCCCAGGTGCTCTTTGCCTTCAAGTGTTTCCCTGGCACGAGCACCAAAACTTGAACCGTACCCTAAAATAAGACAGGGTAAAGCTATTTTTGTGTTATTTACTGCTCTTATTTAGTATAAATCATGATGTCTTGCCAGCTCTCTCCCTGTGCTGCCCAGCTGAGCCTGATGACCTCTTGTTCCTGCTGGGTAACCAGATCAGTTCTTACGATTTTAGGTTATGCACCACTTAGATAACACTGTGGGACAGTTGTCTTCAGCCCTGAGCATAATTTCATCTTATGCATATTTTTTTAAGTTAAATAACTGCATTAACCCCTTGGATAACTCACCTCTCCTTATAGAGATGCTGTTTGTAAGCACTGATGGCCATTTATACCTAATTTACAGTTATATGGGTTTTTTGCACTGGTTCTGGTTGTTCTCAATGGTAGTTTTCCACTACTCCAGAGGGACTCAGTTTATGGCTGCAAAATCAATATTTACATTTGATTTTCAGCGTGGCATGTGGCTGCTGAGAGTGACTGAGAAATTGTGCACCCCCCTGCAGGAAAATCATCTTGTTTCAGCTCTGCTACCCAAGAAACTTGCTGACCTTCCCCTGGCTTCCTTCCAGGAGGATCCTAAAGGAGGAGGGAGACAAATGTCTTCATCTGTGACTCTTCAGGGTGCATAGGAGGTGATGTAGCACTCCCCTAATTTCCAAAATTTGAAAAAGCAGTTGATGGCAGACACAGGGCATCCTTTCCCTATCATATCCACCCCCCGTGGAACAATTGCTGTCCCAACACTCCTGTGACAGAGGGTTTAGACGTATCAGTGACAAGGAATGTTTGTGGATTTATTTTTCAGTAATCACAGCAGAAAATCCTCAGCTCTGCGATGTTCTCCTCCAGCTGTTTGTCTGCACGATCCCTGGAGTGGGAGAACTTGGACCACGAGGAAGGAAACCTTGGCCAGCAGCCTTGGGAAGGTACAACTGGTGACAGAGGGATGTGTTGCGTGTCTGGGCAAACCGGGCATCAGCTTGGAGGGGTGGAGGGCCAACAGCCAGAGCATCTGTATCACTTTTGTCAGCAAGAGACACAAGCTGATTTTATGAACTTCTGGCTCAGCCGAACTTCATTTTAATATCTGTAAAGAAACTTAAACCCAGATTAACCTCCACTAGACTTGGATTTCATTGTGAGCGTTTTTTTACAGCTGTTCAGAGTTTTCTGCTGTTCCAGAGAACAATTAATTTGGGTAACAATAATTTGTGGCTTCAAAGAGTGTATCCATATGGCCATCAAGACAGTTTGTAATTCCATAATTGAAATCATAGACCGCTGCTGCAGCATCCTCATAGGGCATGGAGTTTTTTTGGATGTTTTTTTGCTTTCCTTCTGCTTAGCCTTTCTCATCAGTCTAAATATTTGCTGGTCTTACCTCAAAACTGGTGATACGACCCCGCTGTGTCCTTTGTAGAGGCACAATACGAGGTGTCACATTCAGATGCTGCTTTATGGTCCTACCTACTGGAGATGCCCCTTTGAAAGGAGAGGAAATTGCTTTTGGATAACATCACTCCCCCCATCACAGCTGGCGTTGGCTGCTGCAGATACATGTTTACATTTTGCTTGGAAAATGTAAACACTAATTAAGCATTAATGTTAATAGGGCCCGGGCCCCCGGCTCTGCTGCTGGCGCTGCCCTGGCTGCAGTCCATCCCACCCCACCACTAGCTGCGTTTCCTGGCAGAAAACAGCGATAATTATTTATTCCTTTCCGAAGAGGACACCGGGGAGGGTCACGTAAGGACAAAATATTGTGTTACTGGGAATAAAACTGACTCCTGCCAGCCCGATGAGAAGGGCAGGAGGGGTTTGTTCTCCTGGGTTCCACCGGGGATGTGGTGGCTCTGGAGCGAGGCAGCCTCCAGGGAGAAAATATCCCCTCTGTTTCCTGTTCTCATTTCCTGCATCCCCACTCAGCTTTCCTGGGCAATTTTCTGGGAAAAGCCTCTTCAATGTACCATAACAAAGGTACCAGAGGTATTCTGCAGTGAGCGTAGGGGATGTAAAGCAGCACCTCATCCTGCCACGGACGCCGTTTTAATTCACTCTATAAAAGGCTTTCTTATTCTTGTTCCCGTTTTTATGTCCTGCAGTGGGATGAACTGGTCCCTGAGGTGCCTCTGCTGCTGTCTGGTCCTGGTGGGGTTGTAGCCGTGGCCGTTTCAGGTCTTTGATGGCAGATTTTCCATTTTCCCTTCGCTCAGCCCCAGCGAGAGCAAACAGCAGCACTTCTAATTAGGGAGTGTAATTTTTCCCAAACGGGTCCTCTCCCTTTGTGAGCCCGTAGATTTGCCTGGAGAATAAAAGCTCCCTGATTGTCCCCTCCTTTCAGCCCTTCCCCTGATGAGGAGTGTTGCTACACCTAATAAATTAAAGGACACAAAGTTAATGAATTTTTCATTTGAACTCACAGCTAGGTATGGATTAGTGAGGCTGACGTTGCTGAAGAGCTCAGAATTAGGAAGGGTCCTACAGGGACATTTTCCTCTTTACTAAAATCTTTTCATTCACCTTTTCAAGCATTATCTTGCTCGGGAGAAAGAGTTCTTTTCACGCCATATAGCCCGTGGGGTCTGCTTTCTGTCCGCGCCAGAAATGGGATCATTCATTTTGTTTGTCTAATGGATAAAAATAAAGGGCAGCGTGAGTGACATTCAGACAGCCTTTCTCCTGAAAGAGAAGGGGTTCATAGGATCCTGAGCAGCACTCTGGAGCAGACCTTTACTGAGCATTAATGCTCCCAGTTCCTTTAAATTCCAGCTCTGCCAGTTTGCACCAGCAGAAGGTTGGCTTTCCTTCCGCTTCAGCGGGGCTTGGCCTTGCAAATAAAACTACGCTCAATTTGTTTAAAAAATAATTGTAAATTAATGTCAAAGGACCCATGTGATTCAGAATTATTTTCTGAATATAAATTTCTGCGGCTGTTTTTAGCGTGCAAGGTGATTTCTGGTTCCTGAGGCTAAACCCGCACATGCGACCACCGGGAAGGAAACTCTAATTTGTTATCCCTGTGTTTCCTGTCCGAATTGAACCTTTTCCTAAGAACTTCAGTTTTAAAACTCACTTGTCTTTTGATGCTCTGAAAGGCTCATTTTAAAGAGCGAATCAGGTTTTGCTTAAAAGCAGAAGCTGTCTGAATGCACAAGATGCTGGAGAGGGTGGTGGCACCAATGGAAATGGCATTTTTATTCAATTTCTGCTCTAAACTTTTAAGTTATGTTCCTAAATGCTTTTAAAATAACTGTATGTTGCACCTATAAATGCATTTCAGTAGCAGGTTATTTTATGGGGGGGAAAAAAAAAAAAGCAGTGCAAAAGCCTTTGGGATGAACCCATTTCAAGTAGAAATGCCCCATACATGAGAGATTTCTCCCCTTCCTAAATAATTTGGGATCAGAGATCTTGGCACTGGGTTAGGCAAGGGTGAGCATAAATCTGGGTTTAACTGAGATTCATGTTTCCATTAAAAAGTAATCGCAAAGAACGAACCGTGATTGTCTTAATAAATGATATTTATGCCCCTGAAGCAGCAGAACGGATCCATCATTTTTTACGTGGCTCTAAAAAGGAATTAATACTCCTTGTATCCTTTTTTTCCAGCAATGTCCCTACATCTGTATTCCCTACCCCCTTGTCTTGGACCTGCCTCTCCCAGAGCCCACATTTGAGTTCCCAAGAATCCCCTTTCCCAACCCATTAACTACTGTCACCTTCCAATTCAGGTGAGTAAGAGCTGGGAAACGATCCCAATTAGGGAAAAATTTAATTTCTAGTCTTAGAAACAAGTTTAAAAACCCCCAACATGATCAGTGAGGAACAACTCCTGTGCCTTTGGACCTGCCTGCACTTGCACCATATGCCAGTGGGAGTATTTTGAAAACTTTTGGGGGTGGAGGAAGGTTGTTCCAGAGGGAAATGTTTCTCTTGAGATTCATTTTGATCAGATCTCGCTGTGATACACTATAGAAACTGATACCCTTGTTAGTGGGGTTATAATCAAGGTCTCTCCTGCTTTAATGGCGAAGGAGAAGGTTCCCCCAGCAGCTGCCAAGGGGGCATTTTGCAGGTGAAGGGTGAAGTGCACTTTTAATCCAGAAATAAATTAAAATTATTAGTGGAAGTTAATTATAAATCTGCCTCCGAGATTCAGATTTTTTTGCTTATAGAACAGGTTTACCATTTCCTTCTGGATTTTTTTTTTTTCCAGCATGAGAGGAAAGTTATTGCAGTCTGTTGATGTGCATCAGCACGGGCTGGGAGTGATATTCCAGTGTCTGCTTTTCCACTTAAAATATTTCCATGTGCTGCTGGTTCTCTCTTTTTCAAGGATGACTAGTCGTGCTGAGCATCTCTGTGAGTTGTTTTCTCTAAATTTTTTTTTTTTTTTTTTTGGTAAATGAATGTCAGACAGAATTTCAGTGTATACATTTGCTTTGTGGCACTTTCTAATCTGTCCAGGCTGATTTGCAAATCAAATACTAAGAAAATATATTTATGAATGTACTTTTTAATGGAAACAAAACAGATTTCAGAGGAAATATTCAGAGACAGCCAACACTTTTGCATCATAAACGTGCTGTGTTTCTTCTTATTTTCCCTATTCATTATTACTCCTCGCAAACAATTCACTGTTGATAATTAATATTAATTCCATCCTCTTAATTGACAGTATTACCAGGGGGTGACTAGATGGGTTTCCCAGTATTAAATAATTTTTACCAATTTGTACTGCTCTCAGCTTGCTGCTCTGCTGATTTCCCAGTTGCTTCATCTCTGCTGCATCTGCAGCCACGCGCAGGGGGAGCGAGATCCCTCAAAACAAATTTGCAAGAACAAATAATATTTGTGCTCTAGAACGGAGACCAAATATTCTGTGTGTTAGATATGAGAAGGAGTGAAATGTCTCCTACTTCAGGAATTTATTTTATTTGGTAAAATTAGTTGCATTTTCAAGACTGCTTTTTTTTCTGCAGTAGAAGAATAATTCTCCCGATGTGTAGCATTCAGAGGTGACGATTCACTCCCCAGGTGGTTCTGGAGCACGAAGGTCAGGTGTGGAGGCAGGATCTGTGTGATGTGCAGCAGCTCAGTAACAGCCCCAGACCTTTGCTGTCTGAACCCAGCACTCCACACACAGCAAACACCCCCCAGGCTGCACCTACACCCCAATTCATGATTTTTCCTATTTCCATCTCCCATAGGTCAACCTGTGCCAAAGCACACCCAGCTGGGCACAGGAGAGGCTGAACCACCCCCATCTCCTGGTCGACAACCTTTTTGGCTTTCCTCTTCCCGCCCCTCTCATTCCCCTTTCCTCCTCCCTTGGGTTTGCAGAGCAGGAGGAACTTCCCTTGCCCAGGAGGACAATGGGAACTCATCACTGCAGGGCCGGGATACCACACATGGAGCTTCCTCAGGTGGGGTGCACACCCTGCGAAAACCTGGCCCTAACTGGGAATTTCACAGTGGTTCAACAGGGGAGGCAAACGATGGACACAGTCCAAGAGAGAACGTTGACTGGGTTTAAAGGGCTGTGAAACCTGGCAGGACTTGGGTTTTTTTTTCTTTTCTGTAACTTCAATTTTATAATTTTTTGCTTTTCATAAAGTATCTGGGACATAAAGTTTGTGATAACTGGTTTAACCACCACGTGCATTTTCCCACCCAACAGCCCAGTTCTTCCTGTCCTCTTCCCCTGTCTCAAGGTACCACATATTAGTTCACATTAAACCCCGTTTCTCTGTCTATGTGATACCAATCCTGGCTTGGTGCCTACACTACATTCCTAATTCTTTGCAACTGATGACATTTTATGTACATATGTATATTTTTAATACTCTATTACAAAACAAATAAAAAAGGATGTTAGTGATATAGCAGAAAGTAAAGTAAATATCAATGACATCATTATATTTGATGCCTTGGTTTTACTTTTCGTACACTTGCAATAACTGCCATCTTAATGACCTGTTATTTTCATTACCAACTATCAGATCAGATGTGATTTTGAAAATAAAGTGTAATTTTCCCAAGTAATTTGTTCGAGGTAATAGTAGGAAATAATACACTTAACTGATTTTGTGTATTTTATTTTCACAGCTCTTTCAAAGGAGAAGTTGCCTCCAGTTCAGTCTCTGAGTAGCTCACAGGAGCCCAGGGCTGCTGCTGGTTTGGGAAGTTTTGCCATCTCCAGCACTTAGAGGTGACAGAAAGGAGCATTATGTTGATTCCCAGAAGAATTTCCGTGTACATCCAGCGATTTGTGGTGACACTGACAGGTTTTTCAGAGGTAGGATGAGACCTTTGAGTCCTCAGGCAGCAAAACCCTGCTCTGCTGCAGAGCTTTAGCTTTTGGTCGTGGACCAAACTCCACCAGCTCAGACCAGCACTCCAGCAATCCACATCTTCAAGCGCTGCCTGTGTCACCTTTTTGGAAAGATGCAAGAAAGCCAAAGTCATTGTGGAGTAACTTCTCTGAGGACGCATCTTTCTTTTCCAGGTCTTCCAGGTAAAGCTACTCTGTGTTGGCTTCTCCTCTCTGCCTCAAGTTTGGTCTTAAATTTGCTCTTAAATTTGTCTTAAAATGCAAGTTTGCAATAGTAGGGAATCCAGAGTCATCAGAATGGGTGGGAATGCCCCATTCCTGAAAGCGTCTCTGCCCGCGGCCAGGGGTGGGATTGAATGAGGTTTAAGGTCCCTTCCAATCTTCTTCCAGCCTGGCCTTGAACACATTCCCATGTATTCACAGGATTGGATTTACGTAGGGGATTAATAATCCAACCAGAGCTGAGAGATGTGTTTGGAGTCCAGCTGGAGAAGGTATAAATGAGCAGGGACAGCTCATGAGCACTCGTTAATGGACCATGGGCATCTTATGACACACAGTGAAATTAGGATGTGATATATTTAGAGGATATAAAAAGAAAATAAAACACGTACAGTGTTTAATTGGCCCATAAAGCCCCTTTTTTACATGTGAAAAACAAGCAAAGAATTTGTGGTGGCCTGGGCAGCCTTAAACAGCTTGGGAACAGGGATGGTGCCCCCAGCAGCACAGCTCTGTGCTAGAAACCTCAAGAATGTTTTACCTTTTGCATTTTAGCCTAAAAAGCCTGAGGACTGATGGAAATGTCCGACCTCTGCTTGGGTTTGCTGATTCCCACTGCAGCGTTGGAGATGGGAGGTTGGGTGGGATGGGTCGCTCGTACCTCCTGGTTGGGTGACCTGCCTCGTGTCATGGTTTAGGTTCATGACATCATCTCTTCCTCCTGGACTGTTTTAAAGGAGTGAATTAACACTGTGCTGGTTTTGCCCCCTCGTTCCAAGCGCTGCCTCCAGCCCAGGCTCGTGCGTTGCCGTTCCCCCGCTCTCGTTACGGTGTTTGTTATGAGAATGAGATATCATAATTTTAATGCCTGCTGTAGCCTGTGAAAGCCCATAAACATTTAATAGACTCATAAACATCGACTTTAACCTTTTCAAAATGCTGTAGCTGGAGTGGCCCCCACCACACTGTGTCCCCACAGGTTCCTGCTGGGAGCACGAGGGATGGCCACGGAGAGCGGATCCAACAGCACAAATCCCAAAAAGGTCAGAGCAGCACAGTTTATTATTATCTCCCCTAGAATATATGAGGCATTACAATCTGATAGCACAGTTTTGTGGCTTAGGTTGGGGCGAGAGGAAGAAATGGCCCGGCATAAATCCCTGGTGAAGACAGTTGTAATGGGGGTGGAAACCACAAGTCACAAGAGGTAGTAAGCAACTCAGGACGAATTGTGGATGTGTTTCCTTTAGGAGATTAGGGGAAAAAACCCTCAAAAATCTTCTGATAAAATGCTTGTTTGGTATTATTTCATTGGTGTGCTTTATATTGTATAAACCAGCCAAAAGTACATTACAGAGCAGGGAATGTTCACAGTGAGTTTGACACTTGGAGATTGTCTGAAACGGGTGTGCAGCAGAGTAAATGGGCATAAACCAAGGGAGACTTTGGGTTTTAACCTGGATTTGGGATGCAGGTGCTGTAACAGATGCTCTCATTCACTGAACTGGGTTTGAATTGCTCCGGGCACTATTTTTGTCCCAGGAATGGTGTTCAGAGAGGTTCAGCAGGGCTTGGTTTGCAGGGAGGAAAAGCTGCACAGACTGTTGAGAGCCAACATGAATGTTGTTCAGGTTGTGACTGCAACCCCATGGAGTCAGAGACAGGACAGAACAGCTCACAGGGAGGGAAGCCCACTCAGTGACTGTTGTGCTCATCTGAATCCCTGGCACAAGAGTTTTCCCAGGTCCAGCTGAGACAGCCCAAGTGATGCTGAACCACAAAGGTTCTTCACCAGAGAGAACTGTAGGCTCAAAAAAAAATTCACAGTTTATGATTTTCTCATATACCGTCCTCCAAAATCTTTGAACTTCAGCTTTGTACTTGAAATCTAATCCTGTTATAAATATCTTACTATGCATATTTCCCTGAGCAAACCACTGCCAGCCACATTACCACGTATTCGCTTCTGCAGAGATCTGGTTACAAAGGCAGATTTTCTTAGGCTCTACTACAGCTTTACTACAATAGTAAAACTCATAGTGTGTTGTTTTAAATCAAAAACTTCTCGTGGCTGTATAAATGGGAGTGTGTTGCATCCTCTTTCTGCTCCAGCTAACAGAAGTTTGGGCTGAGCAGGGCAGGATTTTGTGTTTATAGGGTGCTGTGTCATATCTGTGCTCATTGTGCTTGTTTAGCATCACCTAGAGAGATTTTCCTGCTCTTGGATTGCACAGAAGGATTCAACCCTGCAAAAGCTTTACATGGACAGAATTCCCCCTGCTGAATTATTTCCTTTGTGAAGAATCTCTATCAAAGGTAATAAAGTTTTAAATCAATAGTCTGAAATGTATGCAGAGCTATAATCTTCCTGTAGATTTGGTAATCCCCCGTGACATTTACAGGACAGTTTCTGCAAACTCAGAATTCCAGGGCTGAATTAGCATTTCTTAGGTGGAAGAGATCCCCTGTGTGTGAAGCAGCAAAGAATCACCAACTCACGACTGACAACGTTTGTATTTATGCATCAGCAACTCATTTTCAGGATTTTGGGGGGGGGGTGGGGAAAAAGGCTTTGGCTGATTTTCCTTGTCTGCAAGTGTTTCCTGGCAGGATTTTGATTTTTTTTCCCCTTTCTCTCCCACCCTTAAGGAGCCTTGGGCAGCCCGGCACAAGGCCAGCCCTGCTTTGCCCCCGTAACTCACCGAATTTGTGCCGCAGAGTCGGACCCCCAGCACCTGCTGGGCGCCTTTCAAGCTGCTTTAACTGGATCACAAGTTCCCAACTGTAGATAGATGTAACAGAGACTAATCCCATAATCTAGACAGAAGTACAAGCCCTGGATGGGGAGCAGCTCGTGTTACTCCGGTTGCCCTCCGGCCGACATGGCAGGGGAGCTCAGAGCCCGTCATCGTCCCGCAACCATTTTTGGGTGAGTAAGATCTGTGGGGCTGATTTGGGTCGGTTTTATTTTTCCTTCCCAGAGTCTGAAGATAAATATGCAAAACAAAACTTCGTGCTTGGGCCAAAAAGGAAAACAACTTCAGTTCAGAAATGGCGCTTCTGCGCTGGGTAAATATTATTTGTACTTGAGGCGCAGAAGTCAAGGACTGGCATCACTTAAAAAAATAAGATAAAATCCAGCAGCGGAATAATGGAGCAGCATTTTGGGTGTTGTAACAGTACCAGGGATGAGGAGAGCTGCTGCCCAGCTTTTCAGAGTCACTGCTTGAGATCTCCACACTTTTAGAAGTGTTTTTTGCGGCCCCCACCTCCTCTGTGCCAGCAGAACATCGATCAGGAGCTGCCGAGCCTGGACCCGGCGGTCGATGGCTCTGCAAACCCAGAGCCTGCAGAAATGAGATTTACCATTGGCTTTTTAACTTCTTGTTGACAGGCTCTCACCAGTGACAGCTCTTCCTCTCTCTCCTCTTTCTCTCCCATTCCAAGATTTAATACTGTTTTACAGCTCTAATTAAGGACGTGGTTCTACAAATATTTACAAGCCGCCGTGGCGCTCGCTGGGAATCACCAGCCACGGATCCACCTACAGATCCCTTCCCAGGAGGGCGTAAAACACGGCCCCACTCAATCCCCACCACGCAAAATGGGAGTTTTAAATCCTCTTTCTTACCCTGCTTTCCCAAATCTTAAAAATTCAACCCAAAATCCCTCTGGAGCAAGATTTCCTCTACTGCTCTTCAGCAGAGATGTCTGGCTTTCTTTCCACGACATGAAACCAAAAGTTATTTACTTTGGCCATTTCCATCTCTTACAGTGTTAACAAAAATAGATGCTTATTGCTTTAATAAAGGTTTTGATTTGGAAATTATTTACCATTTAGACTTTGTACACTCTAATTGCTTTTGATTCTTCGGAATATCTCTAATGGAAAGCAGCTGAAAGACTGAGGTTTAAAAATGGGCTCTTGCACATTTGAAGTAAATTTTATCCTGCAATCAGTCGTAAAGATCTTAACTGCAGCTATCACATATCCTAAATATGTAATTGCTGTGGAGCCTTTCCAGTCTATTGGTTACAGGACTCTAGAAAAAGGGGAAAGTGAGTACAAATGTAGGCCCTGATGTCTGTGGGGCTTTTAGGGGATCAGCAGGACTGTTCACCTGCCTGAAATACTGTGTGTGGATATATATATTTTTCTAGGCTGGAATCTCGGAATTCAACTGTCCAAAGACAAATGAAGAATTCCACTTGCATGGAGAGCTCACTGGATTCCAAGGAAGCTGCTCTGGTGAGTAAAGCAATGAATTTTGTCTGGGTTTTGGGATCAGACCCTTGACTGGAGGGCATCTACCCCCAGCCCCACATGCTCCTGGGGGAAGGACTTATGTTTTCAATGTGCCTCCATCCACGTGTAGATCTGCCCTAAACTCAGCTGGGATTTTGGTACATGGCCCAAGAGGACCAGGTTGCTTTAGTCTGCTCTGCCTGAACCTGGGGAATTGCTACTTGAAAACACAGAAAGAAAAACTCAAAGTACCGAATTTTGAGGGATTTTAAAAGCATCTTGGTCAAAGGTAGGTATAGATTCACTGGTCCATATTCTGAATGATCTATAATGACCAATAAGAAAGTGAAATGGCATCTCTGTTTACTTTTAGTAATTTTTGCTTTGAAAAGACCCCCCTCCTACGTCCTGGCCTTCTTTAGAGAGGAGGAGAATGCAGCTTACAAATATTTGAAATGTAAACCCAAAGAAAGCCTCTAGTTCTCTTCTTTTTGTATAATATGAAGAGCAGAGAAGATTCAGCCTCAAAAATTGCTTAAGATGTTTAACGCTCTCCACTAAAATCACAAAACCGGTGTAATTTATTGTTATCAGTAAAATGCTTGCCTTCAATCCTTTCTTTAAAGGACTGTGTGAGGTATTTCTCTACTAAATTATTGTGAATGGCTGCTAAATACACTCCAGAATTCCTCCAGCCGGGAGACATGGCTGTGCAAAGGCCAGGCCACTCGGGTGCTTGAGGAGAGCAGAGGGAGAAGCTGCTGCAAGCCCAGAGGCTGCTGAGATGGATCCTTGGTGGTGGGCAGCTTATATAAACTCTGGGTATGCTCCTTCTGGAGTTACCTTATTATAACAAAGACCAAATTTGGAGTCTCTCATTCTTATGATTCTACCCCGTGCTTCCTTCCACCCCCTCTTGAGTTCTTTTTTTAAAAAAAGATCCCTAAATTCAGAAGGTAACCTGCTGCGCCACTGCGTAGCTGACGTTTCTCTCCCTGCCCTTGGTTTGGTGGGACTTGGGGATGCTGAGCTTCACCTCGATGGGCTCAGCACCCCGAGGCCTCCCCACGCACACCCTGGAAGATGGGCAGCCAAGAAGACAACAGTGATCTGTACTTAACATTAGGTGGCACAAAAGAGTTTCCTTTTGCTCGCAGAACACTGAAATCGACGGGCAATAACAAGCAGAGATCTTTTCTTTAAACAAAATTCTCCTTCCCTATTTTCCCCAGCTTTCCAGTGGCCTTTGAAGTGCTCCTGTTTATAAACTTACTTGATTTCGTCTTTCATTGCATCTCTTTTGTCTCTTAACCTAATTTGTTTTAAAATAAGACATAGCCCAGCCCTCGCTGTGCTTGTATTTACAGAGCAGCCAAAGGGCTCTAAAACAGGCTAATTTCAGTGAAACGCCTTCTGTCCCTCCTCCAAACCAAGGCTGCCTTTAAGAGCTTTGCCTCTCAGGACCCTGCGTGCTCAGAGCCAGAGTGACCACGCAAGGGCATGTTTTAACCTGAAGCTTTTCATCCGTGTCCTTAGCTGGGGTTGTTTCCAAACCGCGGCCGTTTACTCCTGGTTTGGTCCCCGGTGTGCATTTATCCTGTTCCTGCAGTTCACTGAAAAACGTGCTTTTGGGGGTTATATTTCCTTCTCCTGCTGCTGTAATCCTTTCGGAGAGAGCCAGAGGTTGTGGTCCCTCTGTGGAGGCTTTGCTGCCCAGCCACAGGGGCAGTTGCCCCCAAGGCTGCGGTGCTGCAGCTCGCCAAGATTTACAAATGAAATAAATCAGTTTTATGGTTAAGAAACAAAGCCTCGCCCGCTGTTTACATCCCAAATCCCTCTCGCTCCCAGGTACAGGATGGCCGGGTTGTTGGGAAGGCGCCTGTCCGCTTGCTGGCTGCGGAAGACAAGAGCTCTCTCCCTGCTCGGGTCGCTCCTCGGGATTCCTAAAGGTAATTTTCTCCCCCTAAACTGCCGGCAGAAGGGCTGGGTATTGTTTTCTCCGAGGTTCGGCCTCAGAGTAGGCGACACGAAAGAAATAAAAGGCCGTTTCGCTGCCGATTCCTTGAAGTTCCCGTTGCCTGCCCGCCTCCCCCGGCAGCCGGCGGGCGGCGGGGCCGGAGCTGCCCCGTCTCACCCCGTTAGCCGTGATGGAGTGTTATTGTTCCGCCGCCCGCCCGGGGGGAGCGGGGGGCGGCGAGAGGAGCCCCCGCGGCCCGGGGAGCGTGGAACAAAAGAAACTTCCTCCGTGCCCCGGCTCGGAGGCGGGGTGGGGTGGGAGGCGGGGGGACGGGACCCCCGGGCGTGTCCCCAGGGCGGCGGGGATGCCGGGGGGGACCAGCCGCGGGTGGAGGGGGAGATGCTGCGGGGGGCGAGGCGGGGGCAGCGCTGCTGCTGCTGCTGCTGCTGCTGCTACACATCACCGAGACCCACAAACACCGACAGAAACTGCACCTACACGCACGGCTCTCTGTTTATGTTCGCACGCTGCCCGGCCCCGCCACCCCCGAAACAGCCGCAAAGACCTTTTTCCGCCCCAAAAGCGCCTTTTCCATCCGAAAGGGCCTTTCTCCGCCCCGAAAGCGCCTTTTCCATCCCGAAAAGCGCATTTTCAACCCCCGAAAAACCGCCTTTGCTGCGGCAGGTGTAAACAGGCACCATCGGGACGAGCCCCCTCGGACCCCCTGCCCCGAGGGCACCGGCCCTGCCCGGGGATGCGGAGCCCCCTCCGAGGAGCCCCCGCACCCCCCGCACCGCGGCTCGGCCACCGCACAAACCACGCACCCGGAGCTTTCCGTCTTATTTTGGTTTTCTTTCGTAAAAATGTTTATTTAAACTTTTTTTTTTTAAATTTTTTTTCTCCTTTTACAACAATAAAATATTGCGTCAATATAAACCCCTTGACTAAAACTGGTCGACAACCAAACGTTACAGCCACTCGTGTGTTTCGTTATTATTTTTATCCGACACCCATTTAGGCTTTTTTTTTTGGTCGTTTCTCTCTGAAACGTTTTGTTGGTTTTTTTTTTCTTAATCTCTCTTTTTTTTTTTTTTAAACATAATGCGGAATTTATTGAAAATAAATAATTGTTGGCAACTGCAATAGGCAATTTTGGATAAAATAGTTGAAAAAAGCAACCTTTAATGAAAATAGCGTTTATTATACATCAGTTACTAAATGAATAAACTAAATGATCTTTCTTTAAATTAATAACTTCCAAAAAACGTTTAATATACAAAACTGTACAGTTATAAAGTTGGCAGAAATAGGCAGGTCCTCAGTGTCATTTTTTTCTTTTTTTTTTTTTTCTTTTTTTCTTAATTTATTTCTTTTCTTTTTTTTCTTTTTTTTTTTTTTTAGCGCTTACTGAAAAATACTTGAAAAATATAAATGTGGAAAGGAAAAAATCATCTGGAGGGCAGGGGAGGGAGCGGGGCTGTACGGGGTCCCGGGTGCGGGGGGTCCCGGGTGCGGGGGGAGCCCGGCCCTGCCCGGCGGCCCCGGGGGGTGCGGCAGCACCCACCCACCCACCCACCCAATCCCCCCCACCGTGGGTGGGTGCGTGGGCGCTGCACCCCCGTCCTTGTGTCCAACAAGGGGCGAGGAGAGGGGGCGGTTACAGCTCTGCACCTCCCTGTGCCCAAAAAAGGGTTCTGCGTTTAGCATTTTACTGACTTTTTCTTTGTTTTGTTGTTTTGGTTTGGTTTTTTTTTTCTCTCCCTGTTCGTTTTGTCGCTGATTATATTTCCCCCCCCCCTCCCCTATAAAAGCTTTTCCACAAATCCAGCATCTCCCTGTGACACGGAAAGAAGCTCAGCGTGAACCAAATGCGGGTGTTTTCTGTCCCAATCCCGCCCCCCCTCCCCGAATTTCATGAGACACCTCATTCCTCTTCACTATCGAAACAAAATACAGAGAAACCGATTTCCGAAGCCAAAGCGCAGAAGGATAAAGGTGTTTTACTACAGACCTCTCAGTCTGGCGCTGATCAAAAAGCCCAACTCATCTTCGGAAAGAAAAAAAAGACTGGCAAATGCCACGGTTTGGTTGTGATGCTTAATTTCGGGTAAATCTCTCAGAAATAATTATTTTTATATATATATATATATATATATATATAATATTTTTTTTCCTTGGGAGAAGAGGGAGGGGGGGCGGGAGGTCAGGATTGTGACCCGACCGTTTTACGGCGTTGGGAAGTTCTTGTAAAAGGAAGAAAAAAAAGCTGCAACAAATAAGCCTGTTCTTCACATCGGTGCGGGGGCTCCGCGGGTGCGGAGGGACCCCCGTGTCCTCGGGGTGGGTAGGGGGCGAGGAAGGGCCGCGGCCGCCCTGCCCCGTCCCCGCTGGGTGACATTGCCGGTGGCGTGGGCAAGGGAGAAACGCTTTTGACTGCTCGATTCGGTACAAATTAGGTCACAAATATTGTGTACAGTTTGTAGTAAAACACCTCAGACATTTAAAAACGCTATATAAGTCTTTAAAAATGCAAAACTAGTCTATTGTAAAACAGATTCACCTGAAATACAGCTGATATAACCAAGGCGCTGGAAGGTTATTCATAGGCACACATCTGTCTTTCCTTTTCTGTCGGGTTTTTCGTTTTGTGTTTGTTTTTGATTTTTTTCTTTTTTTTTTCATTTTTTTTTCCCGTGGGTTTTCCTTTTTTTTTCCCTTTTTTTTTTTTTTTTCTCCTCTATTTTTCCTTTCCGTTGGGGTTTCGTTTTGTTGTGTGGTCGGGTTTTTTTTGTTGCTTTGTTTTTTGTTTTTTGTTTTTTTTTTTTCCTTCGTCCAAGCGGAGCCCGAAAAACAAACCTTGTCTGCGAGTAAACACCGTGTGTGACCAGCGGGAAGGTCGGAGAGAGGAATAAAAATATTGCCGAGGCGGCGGCGGGCGGGGACCCCGCGCCGCAACTCCCGAAAGCATAAGTTAAAGCCCCGAGGGCAGTCCCGCGGCCGGACCGCGGTCAGAGGTCGTGGCAGCCCGTGTCCGTTTTCACGCCGTGGGAATACACGTCGTGCTGCGGCTGCTCCCCCGGAGGGGTCATGCGCTTCTCCTTCTGCCGCCGGTTGCAGAACCAGACCCGCACCACCTCCTTCTCCAGCTGCAGGCTGTCCGCCAGCGACGAGATCTCCTGGGCGGCCGGCTTGGGGCACTTGAGGAAGTGCGTCTCCAGCACGCCCTTGACACTCACCTCGATGGAGGTCCGCTTCTTCCTCTTCCTCCCCTGCGCCGCGATCTTGTCGATGCTCGTGGGGCTGCCCGTGGAGGAGTCGGCCTCCTCCAGCCACTTGTTCAGCAGCGGCTTCAGCTTGCACATGTTCTTGAAGCTGAGCTGCAGGGCCTCGAAGCGGCAGATGGTGGTCTGCGAGAAGACGTTGCCGTAGAGGGTGCCCAGCGCCAGCCCCACGTCGGCCTGGGTGAAGCCCAGCTTGATGCGGCGCTGCTTGAACTGCTTGGCGAACTGCTCCAGCTCGTCCGAGGTCGGCGTCTCCTCGTCCGAGTGGTCCTGGCAGTGGTGGCCGCCCAGCTCGCCGTGCTCGCCGCCGCCCTCGCCGCGCAGCCCCGGGTGCAAGCCCTGCCCGGCGGCGGCGGCGGGCGGCGGGGTGAGCCCGCCGTGCTCCAGCATCCCGCCCACCGCGAACCCGCCCTGCGAGTACACGCCGAGGGGCTGCCCGGCGGCGGCGGCGGCGGCGGCGGGGGGGGCGGCGAGCGAGGCGCTGTGCGCCGGGCTGGCCCCCCAGGCGCTGGGGTGGTTGGCGTGGGGCGAGTGGTGGGAGACGTGGGGCGAGCGGTGGTGGATGATGGCGCCCAGCTGCAGGTCCTCGCGGCCCGGCTTCACGTCGGGCTGCTCCAGGGGGCCGCCCGCCAGCGCCGCGGGCCAGGGCGCGCCGTCGCTCAGGCTGGTCACCCAGTGGTGCCCCAGCGGGTGCCCATTGCCCGGGACGCCCTGCAGGTACTCGCTCTGCAGCAGCTTCTGCGGGCTGCGGAACGGGCTGCCCTGCTGCATGCCCGCGCCCTCGGCGTGGGCGAGCGCGCCGGCGCCCAGCAGGCCGTAGGGGTTGGAGGCGGCTGTGGCCATGGCCGCCGCAGCCCCACGAGTTATACTGAGCGGCCGCCGCCGCGCCGGGCTTTGACATCCAGCGGCACGGCGGGCCGGCGGCGGCCGCGCGGTGACTGGCACCCGCCGCGCCCAATGGCGCCGCGCCGCCGCCCGCGCCGCCCACTGGGAGCGGCGCGGGGGCGGGGCGAGGCGGAGGTGGGGCGGGGCCGGGGCGCCGCGCGGGCGCGAGGCAGGAAGTGAATCACTCCGCCGGCAGCGGGGGCCGGGCGCGAGGCGGCCCCGCCGCGTTAACTCCTTCCGCGCCGCGCGGGCACCGGGGGGGCTTCGGGGGGCACGGCCTGAACGGGGGGAGCGACGGGAACGGGGAGGGGAGAGGGGGGCACGGCTTAAATGGGGAGCGATTAGCGCCGGGGGGAGAGCGCGGCAGAGGTTAAACGGCGGCGCCCCGGCGGCTGCGCTGCGTGGAACCACCCGGGGGCTGCCCCCGCCGCCCCCCGCACGCCGGGCCGGGCTCCGGGGGGCTCAGCGCCCGCTCCGCTCCTCCCGCCGTGCTGCCGCCCCGGGCTGCCCGTCCGCGCCCGCCCCCTCCTTCCCCCAGCCCGCCGCGCTCCGTCGGGAAAGAAAACTCAGAAAAACCCCAAAATAATAAAAAGCAGCCCCAAAAGGAGCTCCCCCGGCCCCGCCGCCGGTACGTCCCGCTGGCGTCTCTCAAAAGTTGGCGGCGCGGAGCGCACGGGCGCGGTGTGCGCCCGGCCGGCGGGCTGCGGGGCGAAACGGGGAAAAAAAGGGCAAAAAACGGCAGAAAAGGGAAAATAACGGGGGAAAAGAGGCGTGCGGTGCCCGGGCACCCCCCGGGGGGGCAGCTCTGAGCCCCCCCCTGCTCGCCAGGGCCCGCCGGGCACAGCCCCGCACCCCCCGAGCCCCGGCGGGGCGGACGGAGGAGAAGCCCCGGGACCCCCCGACCCGCTCCCGAGTTCCAAAATGACCTTTCCCCGCATCGTTTCGGAGGTAACCGAGCTGCGTAATTATATTTGCACTTCCAGAAGACTGCATCAGAGTCCCCTTATTGGTTTGAAATTCCATTAAATATATTGCAAGAGCTCCTAGGTTAAGCTTGATTTAAATTTGCATACATTTTCATATATTTAGCAGAAATAAAAGAAGGCTTGCAGCTACCAGAAAGTCATTAAGGCATTAGTTTCTCTGAGAAGACAGATCTGAAGAAAATTCAAGAAAATGAGAAAATAGATCTAAATAAGGTGAGCGCTCCTCTGGTTCCTTCCGAGCCGGGTCCCATCGCTTTGCTCATTATAATAATAATAATCACAATAATTTCTCGCCGGGGCTGCGTGCGACAGGGGTAAAGGCAGGGCCGGGTGGTGAAGGAGCAGAGCGGGCTGCGTGGCTGGAGGCAGATCGCGATATATCGGGGAGGCTGCGGGTCCCCGGCGGGCACCGCCGCGCTGCGCACCCGCGGGGGCGCGGGGAGGGGGGGGCGGCTGGGGAAAGACATAAGAAATAAGGCAAAGTAAATAAGAAATGAAGTTTGCGGCGAGAGTGGCGGCGGTGGGGGGGAGTGCGGGGGGGGGGAGGGCGGCGGGGGGGTAGGGACTGGGAA
>JAWMRA010000146.1:1637322-1697967 GCA_035584735.1 Pseudotriccus pelzelni | reverse complement strand
TTTGGGTGTGTTTTTTTTTCTTTTTTTGTTTTTCTTTTTTTTTTTTTTTTTTTTTTTTTTGTGCTGTGAATCCTCCCAGCAAACGGGGGAGATGCGGTTAAGGATGGGCACCCCCAACCCCTGAGCAGGTCCTACCAATCCAGAGGCCATCCTGCCCGAGCTTTAGAAATAATCCACGCACAATTCCCGAACAGACAGATTCCTGCTCGGACATATTTAAAGGAAAATGGGTTGGATTTGAACACGCACTAACTGGCGCGCTAGTTAACCTCTGTTGACTAATGAGACACTAAAGACAAATCGCTCTGTTGCTTGGATGACAAATACCTGCGTTGCTGTTTGGTAGCTTAGCGAGCAATTTCCATGTGGGGTTTGGGGTTTATGTGTTGTGGTTTCCCCCTTTATATATTTATTTATTTATTACCTACACGTTTTTCCAGCTCTAGCACTCCTCGTGCAAAGCATCCAGCGATGCTCCTGATCCCGCAGAGGGATTGAAACGCCTCCTGCATTTTGAAGCGCCTCGTCATTCCTAGATTCACGTTTAGAAATACGTAGATGCCGCTGCTAATTCTTGTTTTGTCACAGACTTTCGCGTGTTTACGGCTTGGTGGAAAGTTTCCTCCCCTCTTCATTCAGGTCGCGCCAACCAAAGCTGTTATAAAAATGAACTTTCAGGCCACGCTGCTTTGCTAAAAGATGTTTCCTTCGTGAATCGCGCTTGGGCAATGCAGGATGGGGACGGGGTCGTGAGGCAGGTTGGGCGTGTGCGGTTCCCTGGCACTTCCTGGCACCTTTTCTCTCCCCCCTCGCCCAGGAGAATCCCGGTGAAAGCCTCTGGAGGCTGCAGCATCCCTGCCCCTCTGTGCCCTCCCCGGGCGGGGGGTCCCGGGCACGGCGGGGGCTGCGGGGGAGAAGTTCATGGGGAGGCGGGCGGACAATAAATCACCGCGGGCCCCAGGGCAGCGCACACGGCAGAGTCTCCATCAAAGGGGGGGAGACAGCCCTCGGCTGCGAGAAATAAATGGGAATAAATTAAAGGGGGGGGGGGGTGCCCGGGGCAGGGAGGGGGGCGAGCCGGCCCCTCTCCGCCCGGGAGCGCCGGAGCAGAGCCGGGGAAAGGCACTCTGCAAACTTTTAATGAAATCACCGGTGCTATCGATTTTTGTGGGTTTTCTTGCCGTGCTTCAGACATTGGAAAGTGTCCCTCTGGGAATGGGGGAGGGAGCAGAAGGCAGCCGTGCAACGCGAGCTGTATTGGACATGCAGTTATTTCATATTTTCGAAAATAAGCGGCGTCTTTGAGGGTCCTCCAGGGAGCAAAGGGACTCCGGGGGCGCTTGGGCCAACCCATAAAGCTCGGGGTTTAGGCGTGCAGGTATCAGTTTGCAGGCCCCGCGTGGACCTCTGGGGGACCGGGACGGGCTCTTACCCTCGCGGTCCCCGATGGAGAACCCCGGGAGAGCGGGCTCTCCCCCTCGGACAACACAGTTTTGAAGTGCCACATCCAAGTATTTCCTCTTTGCCTCTTCTCCAAACTGTTTAGAAATTACTAGTAGCGGATAAGTAAATTGCAAGTAAACCTAGTGAATTAGGATGATTCTCTATCAGTTTAATTTATGTTTTATAGTTAGTTTAGCCTTCTGATTTGATTGCCTTAGTAATGTGAATTGCCTACAGCTGCTGATGATACAGCTTTAATTCTGTTTTAAAGGTCATGTAAACATGTGCCTGTAGCATAAGGAATGCAAATTCAATTCCCTTTTAATGCTTCCTCACATTCACTTCACAGCCTTCACCTAGAAAATTAGCAGGATTTAATAGGGAACCGTGTGACTGTTGTGATTCCATTAAAAGCCCCTCTCGCCCCCAGGCGTGGCTCTCGCGGGCCACCCCACGCCCGTGACACGGACATGGATGTGCTTCCCACGGCTGTTTTGGGGGAAACCGAGGTGTTTTCCGCCCCGGGATGGACTCATCACCTTCACGTGGGAGCTTTAGCTGCAGGTAACTATCCCAGGGCCGGATAACCCTGCGGGATCACGAGTTACCCCTCAAAGCAGCGGGAGCATCCCACAGGTGTACCCCTCTGCGTAAGGCTGTAGTAGAGCTGCGTGTGCCCTTACGTCACGGTGAAAAGCGATGCTGGGAAAGAGAAAAATGGATAAAAATACTTGTTTGGGGTCGAGGTGTGCTCCCCGCAGCAGCAGGGGGAGAAGCGCGGGGCCAAGGTGATGGGCGTCAATGCGAGACGTCTGTGCCTGGAGGACAGGCATCGTTGAGTTAATTTTTAAGCACAACCAGCCCTGAGCTCATCAGAGGTTGCTTCACCCCAGGGTAGGTAAAAAAATAATAATGAAAAAAAGGGAGAGAGAGAGAAAAACAATTATGATACCGCTCTCTTCCCCCTGATTCAAAGGGTTTTAGTCAAGTTGGTGGGAAGTTTCGCCTTTGAACGGGCGGGCTCTAACGAGCGGGGAAGAGAGGCAAAAAAGCCCACTCTGGAGACGCTTCGAAAAGGCAACGATGTGTCACTGCGAAGCGAACCGGGGCGAGAGGCGCCCGGAGCCCCGGGCAGCCCGGAGCGGGACCGGAGGGACCCGGGGGAAGCGGCCCTTCTCCTCCTGCGCTGTGACGGCGGTGTCGCAAGAGGTACCCCCAACCCTCCTCTGGTGATGGGGTGTTTTCCTGCGCTCAGGGGGTGTCTGTGGGATCTCTCAAACACTTTCCGGCCGCCCGCGGGGTGCGGGCAGCATCCTCCCCCTCGGCTTCGTCCCCAGCACCCCTGTATCCCTACACCTTCACCCCCAGCACTCCTGCCTCCTAACCAGCATTCCCAGCCCTGCCTTCATCCCCAGCACCCCCTGCCTCCCCAGCCCTGCCTGTGCCAGGGCCCCGTGGGCCACCCCACCTCCCACTTGCTGTGAAAATGGTTCGTTCACCCTCGGGCCCCCCCCGGAGGCCAAAGGAGCCCTGGGTGCTGAAGGCACCTGCCTGCCTTGCCTTGCAGTGAGGGATCCACACCGAGCCCGCGTCTCTCCCTCACAAAAATGAGGTTTTTTTTCCCCGCAAAACCTAAATCCTTGTAGTAACAGCTCATTGGTGATTCTGCTAATGTCGCACACCTCATTAAATAGCCCCAAACACAAGGAGCTTTAAATGACTTTATTGAATTAAAAATAGCATAGGAAATCACCTATGGTACTTTCATCAAATAATTACTGTAAACTCTATACATACAGCCAGAGATTCCCTTTAACAAATCTATTCATAAAACACGCGGGGGTTTATTTAATGGCTGAAATAACTTAGAGCAGCACAACTCGCTTGAAACACCGAGCCACACTCGTGCACTTCCTAATACGTTCCTGTGTGTTTCCCTGAGTGTTTTTCTTCCTTATCTTTTTTTATATCTGAAGTTCTATTCCCCTCCTCTACTCCATGTATTTGATCATTTTTTCAAGTCCCTTGGCTGAACCAATCTCTTTTCATGCAGAGGATAAAAAGAGAAAAACTTCAAAGTAGGTTCAGGTAATTAACAGCTGAGGGGAATATAATCTAAACCATAGGCCCTGCTTTGCACCCAGGTCTGCTTTCAGAGCCAGCCGGCAAGGGAGTGCCTATTCCCTATAGCATCCAAATCTGCTTCCTCTGAACAGCTTTGCCAGGCCTCCAGTTATCACATCTGCATTTCAAACACCATGTCTCTGGCATTAATTATTAATTAGCCTACAGTCACCCCAGAGGATTTAAGTTCCAGCCTGCACATACTTATTCATTGACCTCTATCTTAGTTTTTGTTGGAAAAAACCCACTAGAATGCTTAATAATTTCCTTTCTCTCAGACCCTCTGTTCTAGTTTCATGGCAGGGAAACAGTATATTTTGAGATGGAAAATCACAGGGTTGTCTAGAAATTTGTTTAGAGCAAAACGTTATGTCAAGAGTTTGAACAAACCATTTCAAAAGATTTAGAAGGAGTTTTGTGTGAGTGTTTTTACCTCTGACAAATGAATTTATGGATTTCCCAGAACTGAGAGATGGTGGATGCAAACACGAGGCGGTTTGGGGCTGGGTGGAACAGGGCTCTGTGTGCACTTTAAAAATACAAACTGGATTTAATTACTGGGCAGCACATTTATAGGATCAAACCAAGGCAAACGTTTGTTTGAAAGCTCTGGGGTTACTCTGCCACTGACACGGGGAAGAATGAAAATAAAAATGCTCTTGCAAGGCACGTTAGTGCTTGGGCATTAAATCTGTGCTCCATCCTCAGGAATATGGAACTGCAGAAGTCTGTTTTGTATCAGTCCCAAGGTAGTTTGGAGAGGCTCTTTAGACATCAGAATAAGAGCAAATCTTACTCCTGCTTTCTGAGCCATCGTGTATCTTGATATTAAGGTTCCAACGATTAAAAAAAAAATAAATCCAAGTAATCATGTTTATATGAACCTCTTTTTCTCAATGCCCCATGAAATTCAAAGTGTTTGTCAGAGCTTGGATGAGCTGTATGTTGGATGCTGCGTTTTGTTAGTGGATTTTGATGCTGCAATATCCCACCCCCCTGATTGAGTCCTTTGTTTTAAATGCAATTATCCCGGGACAAACTTCCTTAAATATCCCCGTGGCTTCTCATTTTTATTTGTGGTGGTGCTATCTCAAATAATCATTGAGACATAAAATATTCCTCCACTTTGTTTCCCAAGGAAGTGTTTAGTCTGTAATCACGAGGTCAGACTGGTTAACTTCTGTGCCAGCCTAGAATTGATTTTTGAAAGCGTTTAATCTACGCCTAAGACTCTTTGAATTTCTATTTAGTGGAGGATATGGAAGAGAGCTCTGATGCACAAACACACGTAGTTAAACTGCTGGGCTATCTCGGGAAACTAAAACGCATTTTTCCAAAATTGCAGCTAAACCAGCCCTTTCTGGAAATCACAAGCCTGTGCTGCAGAAAATGAGCACCTGGAAATAGATGTAGGGACTGAGGCTGTTGACTTCCATGAAGGATCTCTCTCGGAGAGTTTTGAAGAGTTGGCTTGTTGCTGCTCTTTTATTATTTTCCCATTTTATGAACAGATCTGGGGAGTGTTCAGCATTCAGTAATAACTATTTTTGCCTCTGCTTCAAATATTTAGAATAATTCTTACATTCAATTTAAACAGCGAAAGTGCTTCTATCTCACAAGAAAAAGAGGAACAGAAATACTTCAAATTTAATTTCCAGGAAGATGATTCCCATTTATAAACCAACAGATTGTATCTTGGTGCTGAAGAGGGAAGTAGATCTAGATTATTTTAATAAGACATCCAGGACCTTTTAATCACTTCTACAGTGATACTAATACCAGTAATAACAGTGATAATGGAAAAAAACCCTGGTGTGAAACCAGGGCTGGAATCTGTTCTTGGTAAATGTCAGAATGTTTCTGAAATTAAAACTTAGCTGTTAATGTAGCTCTGTACTGTATGAATATTAAAGAGGAATAGGGACTAAATTTCTTCCACAGCAGAGTGAGATGTTGTTTTAGAAAACAAACCACGTGGCAGCTCCATTTGCAGGGATGGATCTGGGGTGATTGTAAGGGATGGTGGGGGTTAAGGGCTGCTGGGCTGGGAGCTTGCTGGTCTGAGCCCTCAGAGGTGTCTTCTCGTTTTCCCTGGCATTTACATTTATTGCCATTTATTCACCAGGTTCTTGGGATAGAGGTTCCATGCCCCAAGACTGGCAAACTGTTACCAGTGCTGTTAAATTACAGTTTTGTGTGGTTATAATGCCAGGAGTGAGGAAAGCATGAATGTACAGATACAGTGGGTTTGACATGTTGTGAAATATTTGTACTGTTCTTGTTATGAGAGATGAATTTCTATACGAAGCCTATTTTATGGTTCATTTTATATATGTTTGCATTTATAGTTTTCTGTTAAAGCTCAAATATTTTACTCTGTTGGCAAGAACTAACCCTTGGCAAGTCTGGAAATGCTTTGACCCCTGTTTTTATTATAACCTTCCTTTTTTATTTTTATGTTTATTTTTTTTTAATTTTATTTTTTGTTTAAAATAACTCCTGCAATAGTTTTCCAGCAGTGCCTGACATCCACCAAGGACTGAGCTGTAACTGCATTTTGTATTTCGAACGTTTCACATGAACATGTCTTGCATTCAGATTTGTAGGTTGCAGATCACTTTTCATGTAGAGAAGCCACATGGGTAATTCTGATTTTCAATTACTTGAAGAGTGATTATAGTAAAAGACTGTTGATTCCTTGTGTGTTTGAAGTCCATGGGCATCTCTTGATGAAGCCTTGGATGGTGTGTTGAGGGAATCTCTCCCACCTGTGCACTTGTGGGGGGAAAAAGAGCTCTTGTACAAAGAGTGGGTGAAGGTGGAGATCTCTGTAGGTGTTGCTGTGTCAGCAGAGATGGGTTCTGATCAGATTAAGAAGAGGATGTGGGGCCAGACCCATCACTGGGCACGGTTGTCCTGGAATTTGGGGGGCAAGGCTGAGTTGTGTGAGTGGGAGCTGTGCGGGGTCTCACCAAAAGGGTGAAGGAGTGACATCGGAATTATTTTGCGTAATGCCTGAAATAGCCCCGGCCCCTCTAGGACCCCGTGTGGTAACCAACCTGCAGCAGGTCGAGTGGACCTGGTGTGAGGAGGGTGTGAGCAGAGATCAGCGGTGAAGGGCCAGCAGTTGCCTGTGGCACAGGGGCTGTGACAGCAGAGGTGACTTCAGCGTGGGGTCCTGAGGCATTTCTGTATGTGCCCAGAGCACCAAAGCCCACCTTGAACCCACCACCGTTTCCCTGAGTACAACCACATCATGAATCCACTCCTCAGCTTTGCTCTGAGCCACCTCAGTCCTAAAAACCCCCAAGGGTGACACCCTTAGCCCCCTCGCTGCCCCCAGCCCCGGTGTTCCATCTCGCGGTGTAAAACCCGTCGTGTTTTAACTCCTCCCGAGGCAGCGCTGAGCTCTCGGGGCTGAGCCTGGCCCACAGCCAGCCCACAGCCCCCCGCTCGCTGCCAGAGCGACCTGCAGGCTTTGTGGGACGGTTCCTGCCAGGCAATCCCTTGGCACAGCCGGGCACATCCTGCCTCTTGACCTGCCACCTCCAGCCCGCAGTGGGGCTGCTGTGGCGTTGGGGCCTCCCCCTGCCCAGAGACTCCCTTGGCCCTGCCTCTAGGTAAAGTTTTAAAAACTTCATAGAGTTTCTTATCCTCTCCCTTTCCCTTTTTTTTCCCCTATTTTTTTGATATGTTTACTTTTTTCCCCCCTATTTTTTTAGTTTCTTTTTCCCCCTCCACACGTTAAATCACTGGGGCTCCACTTGTCGCCTTTGTTGAGGGTTCAAGTTTGTCATGGAACGAGTTAATGGGACCAGGATGCCCCTTACAGCAAATTATCACAATCTGGGTGACTTTTTATCAGCTGAAAGTCCAGCCCACTGGTTGCAAATAACATGATTCCTGCAATTAAACCCTACATCACCAAAATCATAGAATCTTAAAACAGTTTGGGTTGGAAAGGACCTTAAAGATCACCTTGTTCCAATTGCCCTGCCATGGCCAGAGGGGAAAAAAAATATGAACAACATATTTAAAACTTGTTTGTGTATGCAATCCAAAGAATAATGGTGATATTTGGGAATTTTTGCCTATTATTATTATTGAGTTTTTAAATCATAAACCAGAGTGTATGTGTGTGCCATGTAACAGCTACCACCAAATCACATGTAACACTCAGTGGTAATTGTGTTCATAATTATGGAGTTAATTGAATTTCTGTAACAGTTAAAATCCAGCATTTAAAAAGTCTCCCAAGATTGAATGTTTTAGTTAGGGAAGAACGGGCTCTTTTGGAATATTGAGTAAAATGAAAGCAGTTCTCATATACACGTGAGCTGAAGCCTGATAAAATAACCTCCCCAAATGAATCTTCTCCATAAATGCTGTTCCAAACGAAATGGGGGATCACACAGAAGCCATGAATTGTTGCAGTGCCCTACAAAGGAGCAGCAGTGTGTACTGAGGTAGTCGAGAACTGGAGAGACACTTTGGAGGAGCTGCAGCATCTGCCAGGCTTGTGAGCTATTAGGAGGGCTCTAGAAATGCACTGCTGCCAGATTAGCACTGCTATTACCCGTGGAACGTTGTAACAGGGGGCCAGATAGTCAAATTTTGCTTTAATGTTTGACTGCAAAAGACTGGTATCTTTTAGTTTTGAATTCTAGTTTTTATGTCGTGATCCATTCGGTGGTTTTGTGCCACTTTGGGCCAACTTCAGGCTAATTTACAACTCACCAATTTCACAGGGGGCTCACAGGATGTTGCACCATGCAGAACGTGGATCTGCGTGTCTTCTGTATATTATCAATTGATTTAGCTTTGGAGAGGAAAGGATAAGGGCAAGAATTGCCAATATGTTTGATATTAAACCTGGATATCTCACCATGGGCAGAGGTGTCCTGAAAATGAGAAAGGACTGATAAAAACATACTGGAGTCTTCTCTTCTATTCTCTCACTAAGAAAATAATCCGTCTTTTTTTTTCCTAAGAAAGAATATTTTTAAAATTTTACGTATTGCAAGAACGGTGGCAGCTAAACATTTTTAGCAATGAAATAATACACATTTGGGAAAAAACCAGCCTCATATGTCAGCAAAGATAGTAATGACCCAGCCCTGCAGGAAATGCAGTTTCAATACCCCTTTTCCAAAGGATCATGTGTGGAGTTTCATTATTTTCTAGTAAGATTCACAGGAGGCTGTTCCTTTTAATATCCTGTTTTTCCTACTGACGAGATCGACCTGAGTTGGGTGAAATATAAAATATTGATAATTAGACCTCAGGTCCCTCATCTTTGGTAGCAGACTTTCCCTTCACTGCTCTTTCTGTTAAAAAGTTGCCCGCTCGTTTCGGTGACTGGAATTCATTTTAAATATTCTTCTTGTGAGTTGATGTAGTAAAAAAAAAAAAAAAAAAAATCTGGGAAGTCCCCCCAAAGTCGCCCGAAGTGCAGGGGTTTATTTGTGCCGTCTCTCCCTCCCAAGCCCCGCTCCCCTCCCCCAGCAGCCGCACTACAAAGCGTGTTGTACAGGGACTCCATTAATCCTACATTTCCTAGATGGTATCTGAGGCACAGTGGGTTTCCACAGAAATTAATTTGTCCTGACAACAGGCCTAAAGATTGGAGTCCAGGGATCACTTGGCAAATTCCCTTTAAACTGAGCACAATAATAAACAGAAAGCTGATAACGACAGTTCTCAAAGACCACACAGAGGCCGGGCCCGAGCCCAGGGCTCGCCGTGGATCCGCCGGTGCCTCCGATAACGGCACCGGGGCTCGACTCCTGAGAGCAAAATGAGCCTCTGCTTTATGCACCTTTTAATACCCCAGCCCTGGGCAGGGCTACCTTCAGCCAGCAACCTGCTTTTTTAACTCTTCTCTGCAAAAACAAAAGTTCAAGACCCATCTGGCTCGCGCCGTTCTTATTTAATATTTATATTACATTACACGGCAGTTTTTATGTTTTGTTTTAATATGGCTCTAATTTTCTCAGGAACGTAAACTAACAACAGCTGAACAGTGAGTACAGTAATATTTCCAGGGATGAGTCCAGAAAGTTCACCATTTAAATATATTTTCTTTGAGACTGTGGCAGTTTAGGGTTCAATCGTCTCCTGTGCAATAATTCCTTTTAAGAAGAGTAAATAGCATTTTAGACAGAGTTATTGCTTGTTTGCTCAGTTTTATTTATCTTTGCCTTTGGTGCTTATTTAAATGCCGTTGTTTTCCCAAAGTTAAGGTAGGGAAATATATACTAGCAACAGTGAATAAACAAACATTCACTGGGTGTTTTAGAGCTTGTCAAGGTAAGAGTGTTTCAACCTCGGATATTCATCAATATAGAATTTAGAGTTTTGATGATAATTAGGATTTGTGGCGTGTCAGTAAACCTCTGCCAGCTGCATTTCTGAGAAAAGTAATCACAATATTAAGAATTAGGACTGATGGGGTGGTGTTAAGTAAGAGATGTGTTGCATAACTTTTCACTGCTTAAGTACACGGTATGGAATGATTTAAGTAACGAGTTAAAAAAAGGAGGACAAGTTAAAAAGATGCGTGAAAAATGGATTTTATTATTGAAAGATACCTTGAAAGCAAAGGCTGATTTTACTCTCAGCATCCAAAATCTGAAATAACAGGCTCTTGATGCAGAGGGGGCTGTGTAACTACGTTAAAAGGATGATCCTAAAGGTCTTTTCCAGCCTAAGCCATTCTGTGATTCTCTAAGGCAAGTGGTGCACTTGACAGGTATGGCTGTACCTAAACAGCACGAGGCACCTTTGATCACTTTTAATAGTGCAGATGTTTCTCTGAAGATGAAAACTCAGCACTTGATATACCCAAACTCCGTGAGCCTTGAACGCGGCGCCTCCTCCGCAAACTTCCCCCCCCCTCCAAGGAAATTCTGCTGGGCTGGAGATGAGCAGCGATGCTGAAGCTGTGGATGGGTCGTGCCCAGGGAGGGCAGGAGCAGGTGGGTGATCCGTGTCCATGCCCTCCATCCCTGCTCCCAGGGAGGTGGCAGGATGCCAGTGGCAGCGTAGTTACGGGCCTGGAATGCTGCGCCCTCGGCGTTTGTGGTACGGAGGGTTTATGTGTAAAAAAAAGTTCTGTCTCACCTGCTTTTCCAGCACAGCTGATGCCAAAACTACCCCCGACTTTGCTAAGGGCAGCACCAGATTCGTTATTTAAGAGCTCCACAAGCTGAGAGGTGGGACTGGCGTCCTGCTGGAGAGGGGAGTTTGCGCCCCACCTCCCCTGCTGGAAAACAAACCCTTTTGCTTTCGGTATCGACTTTAGATTAGTTTGTACACCACAAATTAATCAATTCCAGCCCTTGCGTTTGGGAGACGAAATTCAGGACGAGCGGGGCAATTTGTGTTTGTCACACCCAAAGAACTCTGCTGTGCCGAAACGCAGGGGATTTTGAAAACAACTGGGTTTCATGCTCTTGAGCTCCTCCTTGCAGAGCCCGATGCAGGAGCAAATTGACTTGCTGTGCCTCTTAGTTCTGCAAAGGAACAAACCAAAATACTCCCCTCCACTTTTTTTTTTTTGTATCCAAACCACTCGGTGCATTTCAGTGTACAAGCTATTAGTTTTTTCTTGAATTTGGATCAAATCAGGCGTTTTCCCCCCAGCAAATAGTTCTCTAGCGTGCTTTATACATTTGATTCAAAGGCCTGTGTATTATTTGATGTTCTTAGGAGATAAACAATAAACTTTTGAATATGTTTTTTCCATTTGAATACAAGCCTAGGGATGCTTCACCCTGCATCCTAAAGCCTGATTTCCCCTGGGACTCATTATCATGCAGCTCACATGTTCAGTCACCTACACTGTTGAACTTACTATCAAATAACCTTCGAAATGTTACTAGTTATTACGTGTCAGAGGGCAGATTTATGATAAACTAACTTTGAAACAAAATAATGAATTCTCAGCGTTCTGTTTCCAGCAGCATTTCTGGTAATTTTGCTGGATTTAAATTTTAAACCAGTGAGTTGCCTTTTTTTCTCTTATTCTGTCATATAAAACAGCTCCCTCCCCTCATGAAACTTCTCCCTCTTTAAATATGGTTTACAATGATTTCAGCACTGCCTATAAAGAATAAAAATGAGAACATTTGTCTGGGACCTCCCAAACTGCCCACTGGAGTTCATTTGTGATTAAACTTTCAGAGCTTTCTAATTTGGTGGAAGTTAAATTCACTTAACACAGTCCCCCTGTGTCCGAAAATCCAGCTGGGCAGTAGGTGTTTGCAGACAGAAATATTTGCTCCTTGTGCCTTTTACTGCCAGTATTTTAAGGGTTTAGAGTGATGTTCTTGCATTAGAGTGACAAAAATCAACAGTACTCTCTTCTCAGAGAGCAGAAACGTGGTTTAGGGCAGAGCAGAGAGGTTTTCCAAGAGGATATCCTGAATTTCAGCCCCCAAAGTCCATATTTAGGGATCTAAATAATTGGCCAGTTTTCAAGAGGGCTGAGCATGACTTGGGGGGTTCTTGTAGGCACTTGGCCTCTTCTAAATGGCAGCCAGAGTGGCCAGGACTGTTAATGAGATTGTCTCAGAGGGCTGAAATTCAGGTAGATAAATGCTAAACGCTCCTTTTGGAGGTGATTAGAGTAGAAAACATCTACAGGTGAAATTTAAAAGCTCACTGTGTCAAAACTAAAGTCGGGCTAATTTGGAGAAAATTCGGTGTAGCTGCTCTTGGTATCAATGGAGGTTTTTCGGTTGTATTTCAGATGAGGATGGGGCAGATGAATGTCTGTGGGACTTTCATCTCCTACTAGGCAAAGTCTGGGCTTTGAGATCTTGCTGATGTGTGTGGAAAGTGCCTGACCCGGGGTAGGTCTGTGAAGCTGAGTGATAGAACCACCGTCTTCAGGGCTCTCTCTCATCTCCTGTGCTCCCCTCGCCGTGATTATGGTTCTCCAAGGGCATTTCGGGCAAAAGTCCCATATCAGGCTGTGTATTAATATTTATGCAGCCGTTCAGGAGGTAATGCATTGTTAAAATACAAGTTGGAAATGCACCAAATTTAATCACTTTTAGTACCAGAAATTATCTCTTTCTACATCAGATAGAAGGGGAGGAGGGGGCTAACATTACAATATTCTATTTTTTTAACCAAGCTATTTTCCGGTTCTAGCACGCCATGAATTAAAGGGTAATAAATGATCTTGTGTAGTTGAGGTTTTTCCAAGGAATGCAAGATGTCTATGTGAATTTTAATGGGAAGAGTTAAAAAATATTTCAAGCAAATACATACTGAGTCAGTAGGTCTGTGGACCAGCAGTGCCATGTCAGTCAGTCCCTGTCTTCCTGTGTAGGATGCTGCTGTACATGGAGACCAGTGGGATTTGCCCTTTGCTTCCACGCAATTCCTGCCGCCTAAACGTAGAAAGAATATTTTTATCACTGATATCACTTCATTTTTGCAGCTGTCTGCTCACATCAGGTTAGTAATATAAACTCTGTCAAAGAGCAATCTCGCCCTTCCACAGGCTGCAAAATCCACAATTATTATTTAGAGTTAACCTCTTAAGAAAGTGTTCCTTATTTAAACTGTTCAACCCCAAAAAGAATTGTTAGTTATTGTTATCTGAGGGCCTCCTACAGCCTTGCCTTGGTCAAATAAGGCTCCTTTTGTTTTCAATGGGAGTTTTTTTTTCCCCCTAAGACCAAGCTTCGAGCTTTCACGCAAGTGAGATAAATCCAGCGAAAGCAAAACATTAATTAAAATGTATTAAAAAAATAATAAAAAAAGAAAATGTTGAAGAAGAGCTTGGTGCTCAAAAAGAGCACTTTTTTTTTTTTTTTTTCAGGTCACTTGGCTTTCTGATGTCATTTCTGGCAGATTCGTTAGCCCGGCTCCATCATGTTCTGCTCGGAGCGATAACGTGATGGGAGATGATCAAAGTGAGAACGCTAAAGGCTCAGGACATTTAAAAACTGTTCTATTCTGGAAATCCATCTCAAACTATAAACAGATTACATTAAAAATCTGTGCTACCCAACATGGTTGCTCATCATCCCTTTTTAGAAGGCACTATTGAGAAGTTTGGGTAAACAGCCTTGAAGTCTTTCTGACGGCAGGTTGAAAATTCCTCCGGAATTTTAGGCAGGCCAAGCCTCTCTGAAACGGAATGTAACCCATTTCTGCTGTTAGGTGTCTTGTTTTAATCTTTCTACTTGAAAGTGGCAAAGCATATGGGTCAGATCACCCACTCCTGCTAATGGACACAATTCCATGGACTTGGGTGTCCAATTATGCCAGCTAAAGATCTGACTGTTGCTGGGTTTTATTTCCTTATTTTTCTTGTCTTCCCGATCTTTGACCCTAAATCAAAGGAATGCCGTCTATAATATGATAATAATATGAAATTCTGAGCTCTCTTTCTAACAGTATATCCCAAAGAATTGTCAAGGTGCTCACCTTTCTGGGGAAAGCAGCTGATGAGCAGTTTCAGCCTCGTGGTTGTGTTTTCCTGGCACAGGGAGGAACTTGGTTGCCTCTCCCTGGCCTTGCTGTGGGATATTAACCCTCTTAGCATTTCCCTGGAACAATTTCTCTGTGGGATGAGTGAGCAAACAAACTCATTGGCAAGTCAACAGAATGACAGGAGGCCATTTTTCCTAATTTTAGTGCATTTTGGTGCTCAGGAAAGTGAGAAATTTTTGAGTTTTGAAGGGCTACATCCCCTGGTGCTCTCGATCAGTGTGAGGACGGGGCTGGAGCTGGAGGCAGGAATATCCAGGCAGTGTGACCCCTCAGGGATGTAATGGAGGGGGTATAAGGAGGATTTAGATCTCCAAGCAGGATTTGACTGTGTATTTTGATTTATGGGCTGAATAGAACTGTGTGTTTTAAGGAGTCATTAGAGTTTGCGATTTGAAATATGCAGGGAGCAGGTTTGTGTAGGAAAGGTGCTGGGGGCTCCTTGCACAGGCACACTTCTTTGTAGGGCAAATGGCAGAGAGTTGTCTGTAGCAAGAAAACCCTTTGCCTCAGATGCTCTACGCCAAATAAGTGATGGAATGGTCAGGAGCAGGACAATCCAGAGCTCGCTGTGGTGCTGGCTGAGAAAGTAGGAAAAGAAAAAGAGATGGGGAATGCCTGTGCTGTGCTTCAGTGTAAAACATTGAGTCCAGATGTATTTTTAACCTGAGTTCATGTTGGTGCTGTTGGTAAGGCCACAAAAATGCCTGAAAATGTCTGGGGCTTGTAGGTGCAAATAAAGAAAGGCGTAGCAGGATGGAGTGGAGTTGGCCAGAGCATGGCTAGAAACTAAATGTTGTGAGAGAAACACGGGGACAATCAATTAAAATCTGTGGTGAGAGGCTTTGGCACCTCCCAGCCTCCCCTGTCCCCCACCCTGGTGCAGGCTGCAGCTCCTCTCCTTGGGTGGCAGCAGCAGTTGCAGGCGCTGACCCTCATTTAGTGCCCTTTGGCTCTGCCTTTGCTGCAGCTCTTCTCCTTTGGGTAAATGCTGCCCTTGTTTGCAGGAATGGAAATCTGGAGCAACCCCCCTGCCCTTTCTCGGGGTGATTCCCATCTCCTCCTTCGTGCAGGTGGAGCTGGGAGGTGAGGGAGGAAGGCTGCTCCTTCCCAACATCCCCACACCCTGCAAGCCTCACTGACTGTGCCAGCCATACCTTCAATCTCTGCAGATGTGGCAGCTGCTGTTGATCTTTTTTCCCCCCCTCTCATCCAACAGCACTTCCCAGCCCTAACCCCAGCAGCACAGGAACCCTGGATGCAGCCCACAGCTTCTTTCCTTCACCTCACCACCTGGGGAAAAGGCTGCCCGGCCATGACAAACCGTGGCTGGCTCTGCGATTTGCGTAAGCTCGAATTTTCCACTAATTCACTTCTGTAGACTCGGTGGCAAACACAGCCTGGGGCTGCTGTGAACCACTATAAGCCACGCTGCTGTGGCCACAGAGGGCAGTGCTGCCAGCTGGGGAATTGCTGGAGCGTGCCAGGGCCTGGGGAAGGAGCGGAATGGAGCTCTTGTCGTGGTGCGGGAGCAGCTCCAGCCCTTCCCTGTGGTGGTTCCAGCCCTGACAGCACAGCCCGGTCGGTGCAGGGACGCACTGGCCGGACCATGGGCAGGAGCCAGAGCCGTGTCCTGGCCGCCACCCTGCTCTGGGTGAGTCCTGACGGCCTAAAACCAGCCACTGTTTTGGGCTGTTTGTTGGAAAACATCATGTCTTGCTCTCCTCGGCTGTCCTGCAGCTTCCACCCATGGCAGGGCTTTGTTTTGTGCCAGGGTGCAAACCCCCCTGTGTTAATTTTCTGCATAACCCGCTGATGGATGATTTCAGAGCATTTTCCTCTAAGAACAGCAAGAGTGGCACATGGGCTGATTCCCCAAATGATTGCTTGTCTTGTTACAGGGAGCTGTTGACCTGCTCCTTTCATGTTACAAGTCTGCATCTAACTGCTCTCTTAATCCAACCTACTTCCTTCTTTTTAATGAAATTGTCCCTTTAGCCCTTTTCCTGGGCTGGCTTTTCAACACTAACATTAGAAACAGGCTGCTCAGTTCTTTCCTCTGCTAACATCTTGCCCAGAGCTAACTTGCAGCTTCACTCTGTCAGCTGTAAGATATAGATATACTGTTGTCTTAATTACTCATATTTCTCCTGCTGCTCATAATTCTGCTTGTTCCACCAAAGAGCTCTTCAGAGAGCTTTGCTGCTTCCCTTTCCCTTTCTTTGGGGGTTTAAAGGTTGTCAGATATATAAACGATCCTTGTTGCAGAGCTTTGGTGGTGACAGTGTCCTTTGTGGGGAAGATTTAGGGGGATGGGAGGACTAAATACGGATGCTTTTAGGCTACATCTCTGTGGAAGGAGAGAACACACATAGCAGTACCTTGCATAACAGAGCATCAGGGAGGGTGTTTGGCAAATCCCTTCTCTAATGAACAGCGAGGCAGCTGTTTCTTCTGCAGCTTAAAGTGTGGATGCTGATTGTCAGGAGAAGGGTTTTCTTTATCCACCACTGATTATCCGTGGCTGTATCTGGCTGACTGCTATTCCTCTAAAAATACTCTTGCAAAGGGACTGGACACTTAAAAAAATCACTGCTGTGCCACGGGGAAGCCGTAGTCCTTTGTGGTTTCAGCTTTCTTTTATGATTACATACCACTGTTTCTGTTATCTCTCTTCATTAATCTGTCTGCCACAGCAAGGACTGCACGTTGAGTAACGTAGAGCAGCCCGACAACACGACGTCCGTGGGTTATTGGCAAAGGTTTGAACAAGTTTGGTCACCTTTGTGAGCTCTCCAGTGGGTTACACCTTAGGCCAAAGTCCTTCCCTCCTGCTATTTGGGGTCCACTCTCCCTTTCAGCAGCCCTTGGGTCTGATGTAGTTAATTGGCAGAATATATCTTAGCATTCAGCTGATTGTCTCAGTTCAGCTGGCTGACAGGCTCAGGACTCAGCACTGTGAGTTTATTGTTAATTGAATAAATTAGGAGCCTGTCAAACTGCTGTGGTTGAGCCTGTTTCCATCAGAAAGCTTGTGCTGGTGGAGTGATTGGAGGTGGGACTGGGCAGGAGAGGGGCTTAATCCCCCCACTCCAAGTTTTGTTGTGGTTGCTTTTTGTATATATTTATATATTTAATAATTGTCTGGTGAAAATGCAGTGCAAGTATACAGGAAAGAAACGTTTTAACAGCGGAGCAGTGAGAGGTGAGGACACCAAAGGTAACATACAACTTTAAACTGACCTAAGAGCAGTAACAGGCAAATAAACAACAGGCTGCAGCAAGTCATGACCAAACCCTTCCAGCATCACAGGTGTGACTAGAGAGTCTGTGAGAGGAAGCAAATGGAACCGGGTGAGGGAAATTGGTGAGAGAAATTAGAAATAAAGAGCAATTCGGTTCCGTGTAGAGGAACAGCGTGGGGAAAACAGCTCTTCAAGGCAGTGCTCTGCTCTTGAGGAGCTGAAAGGGATCAGAGGAGCTGTCTCAGATAAGTCAAGTTCCAGACAAGGTCACAGGAGTCAGGACACACGGGAGCGTCTCGTTTCAGACCATCGTCTGTAGGAAACCCAGAGTCAGGGAATGCCATCGGAATAACACACAGGGCAGCGCAGCCCCGAGGCTGGCCAAGGGGGCTGGGGAAGGTGGCCCTGAGAGAAATCCAGGTTCTCTGGAATTTGGCACAGAATTTGTGCAGAGCCAACAGACCTGTGGTCTGGAGTGCTCAGTGTGGGCCCCTGCACCTCTCCAGTCTGCAGGGTGAGCTGTGGACAGGCTGCCCCAACATCTCATTGCCTTTGCAGAAGAACCACCAGCTGAACCTGGTGCTGCTGTGAGGGCTGGTGGTGTAGCTGCAGGCTGCAGAGTGCAGGTGGTGAGCAGGTATTTGGCTCTGTTTGCTCAAGGTTTCCTCTTGGAATCCCAGCACCGTCTCTTGAGAGCAGCTCTGAGGGCACGGTGGTTGGTTAAATTGGTGGCCATGCAGCTGCTTTGGCACCCAGTCCACTCTGGCAGCTACTCCACAGTGAGCAATTTCCTGCCCAGAGCCGCCTCTGCAGGGATGTTGGGCGAATGCATTGACCTTGTGCCTCAGCTCTCCAAATATAAGGATGTTTCCCTATTAGCTCCTCTCCACAAACCCAAGGGCTGTTAAAAGAAGTAGGTCTCGTGACTGTGTGGTACTTGGATGCCATGGTAATGTAATTAGCTGCACAGCAATCTTACTAAAAATGTCCTTGGTGGAGGAGAGGACGGGGTGGGGGCTCCTTTAGAGGAGGGATGTTAAAGGGGAGGAAGTTTCCAGACCTGTGGCTTCACCACAACTTGGCTGCACAGGCCAAGTCCTTCAAGGCAGGTGTGAACGCAGAGGTTCAGAGCACAGAGTTTCCCGCAGTGTCCATGTGAGAGAGAATGCAGCACAAGCCATTAGGAGTGTTAATGGATTATGTAACAGCTTCCCACCCCCAGCAAGCCTTTGGAAATTTTCATGTGGTATCTCGGGCTAAAAACCTTTTTTGAGCAGAACTTGAAGGAAACTCCAGAAAAGTATTCCCATGATTTTCCAATTTTCTTCTTTTTTTTTTTTTTTTCTCCCCCTCCTCAGTGTTATCTATGGATCCAGGAACTTCTGGGCTGCTTAATCCAAAGGAGAGAGACACGGGGCTCTGCACGGCACTCGGAGAGCCGCGGTGCAGGGAAGCTGTGCTGCTGATTAGGTTATCTCTGTTCCTCTGCCAGACCCTCAGACTTTGGCAACCTGGGTCTTTTTTACCCCCCCTTTTATATCCTTTAGGTCTTTTTTCTTCCTCCCTCAGCGCGACCTCTGTGGCCGTTTTTGCTGAATGTGACCCTTATTAAATATGAGGACTTGTATCAGCATCCACTAGACAGATCCTCCCAGGCTGCTGAAGAATCAAAGAATTCCAGAATCCTGGAGTTGTGTGAAGCATTTGGAGTTAAAATTCAGCTATGGTGAGCTGGAAGTTATTGTAGAGTTGTTTCACCAAACTCTATTCTCAGCTGTACTGTCCAGTGAGGAAGAAATTAGTTTCTGTCATTTATGGTTAACCCAAATGCACATTTATGTAAGAGATTATAGTCTATATTTTTGAGTGAAATGAAGACTAATAATAGTAATAAAAAGTAAGGTTTCATAGTGACATTCTAAAAAAATTAGGTGAGATAATGCAGTGATGCAATGGAGGGTGAGCTGGGATTTGGTGACTATTCGATGGATTTCTTTATTTAGGTGTTGTTCTCCTTCATTTGAATTTTCTTGCATGTTAAGGCAAGGCTCAACCAGCCCTATTTTCCACCCTGATCTCAGCTCAAGTAGTTGAGTTGAGATTGGCTTTCTCATGCAAGAAAGATGGCTCTTTGTCACCTGAGTCATGGTTTTAAGGAGTGAAAGCTGTTGGTCAGGAAAGCGGCATTTTAACTTCTGACATCTCGCAGCCTGATCTTTGCGGGGTTAAAAAGGATCCCCCTTCTCTGGAGTTGCTCTGAGTTGCAAAAGTCTGCAAGGTCACCTTGCTCACTGCTCATCAGTGTGGTCCTGACAGCATGTTTCTCCACGAGACAGCCCAGTGCTGGGATTTAATCCAAATCTGTTTAATCATATATAATCCACATAATTCAAATATACCCACCGAGGATCCAGTTTTAGAGCCGTACCGAGGGAGGGAAATCTTGTGTTGTCACAAGTCCTGCTGACATCAGTGGGGTTTCTTATTGATGCAGGACTTAGTGCTGGCACATGCAATTACAGCGAAATTTGGGGTTTAGCATTTTTGCAATCTGTGGGATTTTTAGGAAGCCGTTGCTTGGAGGTGAGTAAATGAACTCTGGGCCACGTCTACCAAACCCCCTGAGTTGTGCCAAGTGGTCATTCCAGGGGGAAAGATATGCAAGAATCTGAAATTATCTGTGATGCAATTAAATATCCTAAAGGTTTGGTTTATGGTTGTGACTTTTGACTTTTTCACTTGATATAAATTAAAAAATACTATACTCCCCCCACCCCCCCCAGGTTGGCTTTGTTGGGTCAGAAATGTTTCAACAGTAACAAAAAAGCAGGATTTGTCAGCACAGATTATGCACTGCTGTTATTGCAGTGTTATTTTCATCTCCAAGACACCAATATCTGATCACACCCCGTTTGTGACTGTGGGCTGCTGCCTTTGTAGCCCTGGAAGTAAAAAAAAACCTGCTCCAACCATGGGTAACCAAACAGCTGAGTAATCCTGTTGAAGCCAGTCCTTGCACCCATTAACTGTGCAAAGTAATCCTTAAAAAAATGATGGAAAGGGCAAAAAAAGAAAACACCACGTTTTCCAAGCCAATGAAACTCCAGATGTGCTTGAAGTTAAATCCTGGAATAAATAAATAGCGCATGATCCGAAAGGCTGGATCTCATCGCCACAGTTTGTTGCTTACCCAGTGAAATTGTAAAATAAGGTGAACTTTTTTCAGCTTGCAAACTGTGTCACCTCTGGTGCATTTCTGCCTGGACTGCTGGTTTTTTTTTTTCTTTGTGGCCATTTTGCAGTTTTCTGTGGATTTGTTTTGACTGTAAATAGGCACACACATTAGCTAAAGCCAGATAATTTTCTCCTGGCCAGCTTTGCCAGTAAATCACTGAGCTATGTAATTGGGTTTGTGTAAAATTATGCATTGTGGACTTGGGAATAGGTAAAACAGAAAAAAGAAGTTGATTTTTGTAAATAATATAATTTTTTTCCACACAAAACTTCTGTTTGAACCCGTTTTTTCCCCTGTCACGACCATTCTTTAAATGCTGAATGAAAATCAAGCTACAGGATAAACCCAAGCAAAATTGGTAATAATTTCTGGTTTGGCTTGTAGGTGGAGTTGAATACAATGTGATTAACTACAAGCAATGTGTTGTGAAGATGATGGCATTCAGACACATTCCCAAAGAATTTGATTCAGATAAATTGGATACAAGACTTTGACCAGCATGAGAAGAACAGGTGAGAACCCTTGAGACTGAAGCAGAAATAATCAGTATTTTGATGGTCAGGAAAAATATTGCTCCAGTAACACAATAGATCCATTAGAAACTCAAAATACTAATTACAATCTGCCTAAAGACTTATTATAAATGAAGTGGAGATAGAAACATGTTTATATTACGGGGAGGCTTATTTGCAGATAAGCAGGAAACCAGTCACACATCTTCACAAACATAATTTTAGCTGTTTTAATTAGCAGGTTTGCTTTGATTTAATTTAATTCAGCGATTCCTTCTATCTTTACTGACACATGTGCAAATCAGACGTGCTGCCCCGACTCCTGACACCCCCTTTCCTCCCTCCTTTCTGTTGTTGTCGTTGTTGATTCCGGCGCTTTGCGGCGCAAGGAAGGGGTCGGTCCTTCCCAGCGGCAGATGCAGGGTGGGGATCACAACTGCACCTTCCAGGGGGGCTTTTCTCAGCCCAGCACTCGCTCATCCCTCCGGTGCTGGAAGCCAGGCTGTCAAAGGCCAGCCCGAGCCCCAGCAGCCTCCAGTTTCCAGCTCTGTTAAGGGTTGAAATGACAAAAATAGGCTTTTTTTGGTGTAGTTGTGGTAAAAGTCAAGCGAGTTGATGGGTTTTTTTGCCGTAGAGCAGCCCCTACGAAGAAACCCCACGTGTGCTTTTAGCAACTTACTGCAGTGTGTGCATCAACTTGGGGTTGATAAACAAGCTTTAAAGCTGTCAGAATTCATCTATTTAATGTTTGGAGATTTGGTGGTTTTATTTAACAGTGAGAGCAGTTATTGACAGAATAAGAACACATAGTCCAGGATAAAATCACAACATTAATATACTGACAAAAAACCCAATCTGTGTTGACTTTGCTGAGCTTTTTGTTGGTCTGAGGGCTTGGAAACTGTTTTTTCTTCTTTATGTGACAAAAGCAATTGGTAACACGCCAGGTGTTGTTCTCCCTTCCTTCTCCTCCCCTCCCTTTGCAGTGTCTCACAGCTGTATGAGAGGTAATTAAAACAATCACTGAAATGTTTCAAAGCTGCTGTAGCCTTTAGTTGACTTTTAAAATTCCTATTTGAAGAAGAATGGTAAAATTAATTTGTATCCGGCTCAGCAAAGTGCTCTTTACTTGAGCAATGGACTTTACAACATTGCCAACAAAAAAGAATGAAATTAATATTATACTTGCCGTTATCTGGGGTTATTCTGTTAACTCTTTTATACTGGAAATTAATTTCAATATCGTACAGATGCCTACGAGTCATGAATGCAGCAGTTCTAGCATTCAGTCACACAGCTCTCCTAGTTCCTGAATGTGGGGAAAAAGAAGAATTCAACAGGAATAAACTTGCCAGGACAATTAAAAGGTTCTGCCTTTAGATAACAGAAGGGCAAAGTTTATATTTTTGGACTGTGAAATACGTAAGAGTTAAAAGTGCTGATAAAGAAGCGTTATGTGGTTATTTTGGAAAGAATGGGCATTTTACAAGTTTGTCTTTCTACTGAGAAAAAACTCCTTTGGAATCCTTTGGGATTGGCATATTTTTGTGACATGGAAATGCTCTGCTGTTTTTCTTCTCTGGTTTTTTTTTGTTTGTGTGTGTGTTTCGGTTCCCTCCGTCAGCAGGGCTTTGGGAACCTTGTAATTCACCCCCTTACGGAACGCTTGGTCTGTGGGACAGGATTTTTATCCTCAAAACAAGCTTCCCTGTCATATATTCTATTTGATGCTTAAAAGCCCTTAATCTTTACAAACGAGTGTGTTATGGCAGTGCAAAGGGGATCTTTTTCTCCCCTTTTACCTTTCTCCCTTTTTCTGATTTGTCCCTCTTTGGGGACTGGCACTTCCCTGGCATGGGCAGAGCAGGGGCAGCAAAAGGTGAGTCGAGGAATTTTCGGGGTGAACGGAATTGGTTCAGGCTTTGAAATGACTGATTAAAAAAAGAAAAAAAAAAAAAAAGAAAGGAAAAAGGCTTGTAGGGTGGAAGGTTTTGCATATCCCTCGTCGGTGTGTGGGGAATCCTTGCCCAGGATATAAGTCAATATGAGGGTAAAGCAAGTTTTTACATTTTCCCTCACGAAAATCTGAGAGATACCAGGGAACGGGGTGCAAACCAAAAATGTCAATACCAATAAATACAAATAAGGACTTTTCCCCCTCAAATTTAAAATATATGGCTATTTGTGCAAATATTTCCTATTGATTAATGGCAGCATAACCTCTTCCTCTTTTTTTGCTCCTTTGTGAACATTTCTAACTCCTTTATGAAGGTTCCTAAACCCTCTCTGGATGTTTCTAAACCCTCTCTGGATGTTCCCCCCCCCCCCCCAAGTCTCACAAACAAATTTACAAACATGGATAAACCCCCACGACTTTAACCCTCATCTGTGTCTCTGCATCAGCACAACTCAACCTGACAGTGGATTTTTGCCAGGTGGAACAAAGAGCAATAAATTAGTTTTGAACATTTATGATCTTGCATTATGAAGACTCCAACAGACTGTGTTCAAAATCAATTGTCAGTGTGATGGGGGATTAATAACTGGGGGACCGTAACCTTTTCCGTATCCGCAGCCTGGGGAAGGGCACGTTTCAAGATCTGCTGCCATATTTCATTATTGCCACCTCTATTTGAAAGACCTTTTTGATGCTTTAAAAAAAAAAAAAAAAAGAAACAGATTAGTTTTTGATAGTGTTGGATGAGTAACTCTTAATTAATAATTCATTCTGTGAATTTGCACCTTTTATTCCGTAGGAAGAAGGATAAAAAAAAAAATAGTTGTCAAAATTTTTCTGTTGACTGGTTGGGTTTGGTTGTTTTTTTTAATCAAAAGTAGGAATCAGCATTCAGGGTGTGTTACGTATTTGTGATTGATCAGTCATGTGGTATTGGTTTAATTCCCCAATTAATTGAGGACAAATACTAGAATAAATTTCATGATTAAATATTTGAGGAGAGTGTATTTAAAAAAGCCCTTTCCACACGCAAGCCAAGCTTAAAATCAGGTTTTGAAAGGACTCTTGAAAGTAAAATTCCGAGTGCATGAAAATGGTTGGAAAGGAAATGCAAACGAGGCAGGAATGTGGCCAAGCCAAGTTCATTACAAGACACAAATGAGTTTCTGAGACTTGTACAGCATTTTCCACTTGGAATTTTCCCTTCTTAGCTCCAGCACCCACTTTAGGAGAAGAACTAGTAAATATTGGGGGTAAATATGGGAGCAAGGGAAATGAGAGGTTTGTTGAATTTCCTGACCTCCCCGGCTACTGCGCAGTGTTTTATGATAGTGAAATGTTTTATAAACATTTTATAAATGTTTGTAATGTGTTGAAACCACCTGAAGAATTGTCGTCCTTGGGCTTTCTTTGCATCCTGCCCGTGCCAGGCTGCCTGGCCTAGGAGGCATCTGGGACTTCTCCTGCATTTTTTTTCGTATATCCACTTTATTTTTCTTCCTAAATACAGATAAACCAGTTAAATATTTCCCAACAAAACAACATGTGTAATCTCCAGGGCCGTGCATACCATCAAACTGTCATTTCCTTCGATTAACCTCCACCCGACCTCCCTCCCTGAGGCGCTTCCCGAGCCTCTTGTTCCCACTTTTGGGCACTGAGCTCCAGCAGGTGAGGGCATCTGTCACTCAGGAGCTGGACACTTCACTGGAGAACTCAGTGGAGATGCTGGCATGGAAAACTGGGCAGGATGTCCTGGATTAGACAACCCACAGCTGGATGTGTCTAGAAATGCAAAGGACGCAGAGCTTGGGTGAGCTCAGTTTTAAGAGTCTATTAATTGTGTTATGAACATTATGAAACGTTTAAGACCAGAAAAGGTTCATGACTCAGATCTGCAGGACTTTTGTTGTAACTCCTTCGTGTTCCCAGTCTGAGAAGAATAAAATTCCTGCCAGGAGAGGATCAGAGTGAACAAATCACCTCCTTACAATGGCAGAGTTTGGAAATTGCCAGGGGAATTAATTTTGAAACCCAACAGGTCCGTGTTTAACCTCAGCTTCTTTTTTTATTTGTGGACAGATAGGAAGAAAATGGAAATTAGGAAGACCAGTAGAAATAAAATGATTTTTTCAAAATGATTCATGCCTATGAAAAGTACAGTTGATCTTAACTAAACTTTTTGGGGATGGCACTTCGAAAGAAATGTTGATGCCTGGGAACTTTTTATTTATTTATTTATTTATTTATTTATTTATTTAATCCTGAACATTCATTTAGGGTGAATATTGTGGAACTGAGATACGAATGCAGACAGATCATCAAACATGGGGCTGAGAGCAGGGAAGAGCAAACCTCGAATGCACAACTTCTGCTTGTGGAACAGAACGTGCTTTGCAATGATAACAGAGGCCACGTGTGATGAAGTATCTCCTCATCCCCACGGGAGCTGGTGCAGGGGCTCATGGTGGTTCCTAAGGGCTGGAACTGTGCCCCTTGGTCCTAATTTGACTGTTCAACCTCTCAGATCTTTTGCTGGCAGATTAAAAAGGTGCCATCAGAAGCCTCAGCATCGCATCAGTTCCTACGGATGACGGTTGACTCATCCCTTAAATCAGTCTCTGATAAGGTAGATGGGTCAGAATTCCTCATCATTTCATCATCAGGCATAATTTACAGGTCTCCTATGATTTTTCTAATTAGAATCGTAGAAACATTTAGGTTGAAAAAGGCCTTTAAGATCCGTGTTTTGCCTTATCCCAGTTTGTCCTTTTTTAAATTACCCCATTAAAGTTTGAAGAACAGAGTCTATATATGCAGCATTCCATGATTTCTACTCAACCCCCAAGATCATGAGACTTGTTGAAAAATAGTGAGTTTTAAAATAAGAAAGAACTGCACTTTGAGATTTTTGTGCAAATATTGAAGGGTGGATCTATTCCTTCTGCCAAGAGTTTATAATCTACTTTTTAAGTTTTTATTCATGCTGGCTTTTTCTCCCTCCCCCCTCCCCCCCCCCGTTCCAGTGGGCATGTTACATTTATAAATCATGTGGAAGCAGATATTCCAGAGGCAGGGAGATGCTGGTAAGGACTGATGGGGTTGGTAATTCTGTACCAGCCAACAGGACCAAGGTCCTGAAAAAATAGAAAAAAAAAAAAAAAGAGGTGATTTTACAGGGATTGTAAAAAACCCCAGATTTGGAGAAGATGTGACCTGTTAAGGGTTTTGCAAATGATTCTCCAGAAAAAAAAATCAGCATTTTCTGTGAAATCCTCCCCAAAACCAACCTGCTCTGCAGTGAGGGATGTACTCACCTGGTGTACCGAAGAATTTAAATGGAAGAACAAAAAAGAAGCTGGAATTGCCTCAGGGATTGAGGTCAGGTGAAGGTTAATCAAAGGAAATGACAGTAAAATGGCATTCAGAGCTCTGGGTACATTTTTAATCATTCCTCTCTCTCTGGCTCATAAAAGACACAAAAGATGTCCAACTTTTTTGCCATTGTGTTTAGTTAGGGATGGCTTTTATTTTTGTCTCGGTTGTTTTAAAATATCCTTTCTTTTCAGTTTCTCTTGTAGTTTTAGCTCCTGAAAACTTGCTTTGCAGCGCCTTAAAAATGTGTGTGGGAAATTGGGAATGTGTGTGTGGGGGGAAGAAGAATGTTAAGAAAAGGGAGTAATTTTCCCCAGAATATCTCTCATTTTAACTTCTCTTTCTGAAGTGATGGATTTTGAAGGATTTCTAGAAGTCATGAGTTTAGGGAATAAATACTCAGGAAAGCTAAATACTTCCATTATTACTCAGGTGTCAGGTTAAATGAAGTCCATGATTGCAACTACTGGAAACAAGAACAGGGGTTTTTTCCCACTCTGTGAATCTACAAGTTATTATTCCATTTTTAAGTATAGATGGTTTGTATGTATTTTTTTAAAAAAATATTAGAATGATCTTCGTGATCCCAGTGAAATGTTGGAGTCGTGTCCTAATTTGCAGACTGTTGGTTAGATTCTGATTTTCTCTATGTGAAAAGGCCCCGGTTGGGAACTTTTCCAAGTTAGGAGTCGTCACTTTGTGCCATTCACCTCAGATAACTTTGCCATAACTGCAACAGGAACAGGAGCAACTTTATGTAACTTATAAGAGCCTAAGGCAACTTTTAAAAAATGTGAGCAATGCATTTTTTTTTCCCCCAGACTCTGTTCTTATAGTTCCCTTCCTCCCATAAAGCAGAGGATCCTAAGGGGTGTGGATTAAACCCAAACAGCGCTTAACTGAGGTAACTTGGTGTACCAACTGTGTTCTCCCTGCTCTTTAGACCCGCCTTGAATGATGCAGTTAGAGCTGAGCTTAGGCGAGGCTTAAGGTGTGGCTTAAAGAAAAGTTGTCTCTGCAAAAGTTGTCCGTGTTTGAGTCTCGCGGTTGTGAGCTGTAGGTAAAAAACAAAAAAAAAAAAAAGGAAAAAAAAAAAGAAAATGCATTTTTATACACATGAGATGCTCCACACCTCGGGAGGAAAAAAGATAAATAGTCTGGAAGTCATTTCCCTGGGTGTTGTGCTGGTGTGGCCAGTGAGTGCTACTGGAAATGTGGCACTTTTCCAGCGGATCCCACACAGCAAACGCTGCCACGTGGATGCCAGATGGGCTGTTTGCCAGGGAGGAGGAGAAGGAGGAGGGAAAGCCCTGTCCACCCTGCAAGCACTGCTGAGAAAAAAAAAAAAAAACTTGTCAGGGAATTATTGGTGGAAAATGGGAACGCGAAGTCGTCGGGTGGAGGTCGAGCCGAGTTCTCCCGCGGGGAAGGGAAGAGAAACACGGTGGGGCAGGCTGGGACCCACTGCTTGGAGTGCAAGAACCTCCCAGCAACAAGTGGCTCTGCAGGCACGGCCAGATGAGTAGCTGCAGGATTTTCCTGTTTACAGGGTTTGACTGTGATTTTATGATCTGTAACAGTGCCAATGTTGTGTTTGTGGAGGGCATTTTCAACAGTTCTCAGCGTCAGCCTAAGCAGCTGCTTCTCTCACCTCTCTCCCCACCTTGTAAAACTTCTGTCCTGCTAATAGATGTCCGAATAATTTTTGGCCTGTCTTTGGCAAAACAGGAATATCTGGTTAAGAAAAAAGAGAGTAAAATGGGAGAGAGGTCATTTAAAATGAAAACTGGGTACCTGAGGTGAAGGCAGAGTTACTTCCTGACACTTGGAAAACTATTGGACTTAGAGAATATGATTTTTCCACCTGGTTTGGTGGAAGGTGTCCCTGCCCATGGCAGGGAAGTTGAAACTGGATGAGCTTTAATGTCCTTTCCAAATCAAACCATTCTAGATTTTTTTTTTCACAAACAACATAACCTCAGAATTTTGCTGAAATAAATACTAAAGAATCATAGCCAAATCATATCTCTGTTTTTAAATCATCCAATAAAAATATTCAGTCTATTATATAGACTGAATACCCAAATTTTTCAAGTACAGGAAATATTAAGTTGGGTTTGAGCATTTTTATTCCAGCCATTTGGACCAGGTTCCAGAACAGAACTCATAATTTTCTTTCAAGGTTTCTTTTTAAAAGTGGCTGAATTTCTTTAGTGTTTTGTTTTGGTTTGGTTTTTTTCCAAAAAAGCAAGAGTTGACCGGGAAAACTACCAAATCTAATGTTCAGTGGAAGAAACTGAGACTGAAATGAAATCTCCCAAGTGTGGTGTCTGAGCACACTGAATTGTACGTTTTTCCTGCCTGGGCTGGTGGTCAAAATAATGGGGGCTGGGAGTGGATTCGGCCCTGCACCCTTGGATCGTCCCAGGGAGCATCCTGTGCCCACGGGGTGGGAGGATGACCCGGATCATCACTCCCTGTCCTGCCCATGGAGCTCATCCCACACCAGGGCTGCCTGCGGAGACAAGAGGTTCTCGTGGGAATGTGGGTGGATTCATGGCTTTGGGAGTTTTCCATGTTGGAAAATGACTGTGGGGTGAAATAGGAGTATGTAGAGTTTCCCTGTGGGCAGAAAGTGGGGTCTGAGGGTGGAAAGTGGGGTCTCTGCTGAGGCTGAGCTGAAGGCAGTGAAGTAGCTGAGCTGAGATGAAGCTCTGCTCACTGACTCACAGTTTTGGGGCTGATTTTCACATCTTCTGCCTAATTACCAGCACACCTGCCCTGAAAGGGGGGGTTCAGGGCAAGGAACCTCATTTGAACCTCAAAGGAACATGATAAAACGTGGTGGAGGAACAGCAGTAGACGATGCTTTCACATTTCCTTTCGCGCTCTGTTTTTGGAGAGGAACCTTCCTTGTGAGTGTTCTGAGGTGATGTCTTGGTTTCTGCTGGAATAGATTGCTTGTCTCAGTTTGATCCCTGAGCCTTCTGAAAAAAAAAATAACATGTTTTTATACCTTATTAGGGGCCTTGTTGAGTCCAAACCCTGCCAGACCTTTGCTGTGTGTGAGGGATCACTGCAGGTCAGGGATGTGCTGAGTACAGAGGCTCTTGTGCCTCTGGCACAAGTGTCCTGCTGACAAACAGAGGGTTTGTTTCTGCTGCTCTCAGGTTTCCAACTCCATTTTCCACCCTTCCACCAGGATGCAGCGATGCTTTGGAGAAAATTCCTGCTGTCTAATTTTAGATATCCAGTTTAGGTTGCTTCTGGCTGTAACAAAGCACAGGCTCTGCTTGCTGCAGGTCCAGAGTTGGGCTTCAGTTGCAGAGTCAGCTCCTTGCTCGGGCAGAAAGCACGGTGAGGAGCACAGCTCCACACCTCAGACAGGGCTGTTGCCCTGCCACAGCTTCCACCAGGCCACTGGGCTCTCACCTGAGCCCCCGAATCTCATCGCATGTTGGGGCAGAACAAGTCATTTCAGGGCAGTTCATTTTTTTCTCTGTTTCTGTGACAAATGCTCGATATAAGCAAGGTTTGAGAAAGGAAAGGAGCCAAAGGCTTTGAAAACATGAAGTGGGCAAAGTTTCCCACTGTCTTTGGGGTGAAACACAGGTTTCACCAGGTGGCCAGTCAGTTGGGAATAAGCTCCTTGATAACCTTGAGCCAGCCGGGCCATCACTTCTCCTGGTGTTTTGTACCACTGCTTCTTGCAACACTGGGAGCAGTGAGGAGGAGAAGGCAGCAACTCTGTCAAGTGAGGGGAGGTAAACACCCTTCCTGAGGTTATTTGTTGTATCATCTAAAGTTAGTTTAACGCTCAATAGGTGCCAAAATGAAGGCAAAGCTCTTTTGAGGGATTTTAACCTGCAAATGCACCGAGAGCAGCCGCTCCCTGCCCTCTCTGCTGCAGAAGGACGGGCATTCCAGAACCGCCTGGACACAACACTGTGCCATGTGCAAGGAAGGATGGACCAGATGACCCCACCAGAGGTCCCTTCCAACTTACCCATCATTCCGTGATTGTCTGGACAGGGGCATTGACAACAGGGACATTCCTTTATGAGCTTGGTTTCAAAACGTGATCCGCGGCAAGGGACGGAAGGAGGAACCTTTACAAGCAGGAATGTTGTCCATCCCAGGATCATCAGAAATTCGGGAGGGTTGTGGCTTCCTGGGCAGCACTGAGAGGCTTTTGGGCGATTTGCTGTGCCCACCTGTGGTTCTTGGTTTAGAGAATGTGTCACTATTTTGCTCTGGCATCTGTTCAAAGTACTAATTCTGTGGCTCAGTGTCTTTCAGATGAAGAAAGTGAAATCCTTTTCTGCCCCTGGTGTCTGAGTAAATTGATATCAAATACGCTAATGAAAAGACAACTGTTGTCAGCAGAGGCAAGCAACAAGAAAATCTGGGACAGGAGGTAACTTCATGATGGATTCTGCATCCTCAGGGACTTTCTGAGCTCTGAGGATTAATTTTCTATTATATCCACATGTGGGGCTTTTCTTAAATACACTTCTACTAACAACATGCTTTTTTTCAATTACAATATCATAAAATGCTACAACTTTTTTTTGACATTCTGCCACTTAGAGGCCAAAGTTTCCATCACTGTGAACGCTGTTGCCCCTTTCATTTTTCTCTAATGAAGCATCTTTTTGCTGCCCAACTGAAGTCATGTTTTTGTGAAGAAAGGGTCATTTACACGGAGGGTGCGGGGGAATAACCCCCTGGGAACTGCACTTCTGCAGTGGTTTGTAGTGAATCCTCATTTCCATGAGAGATGGCTTGGTCTACCAGTCCTGATGGGCTTGAGAAACCTTCACCACAAGTGCCTCTTCTCGTTATTTCAGTTGAGTTGGTTCAGTTTACTTTACTATCTATATTTTATTAGATTTATTGCTATATTATTTATTTTACTGGCTTTATTTCATGTATAGCGACCTTAAGAATGCATTCAGAAAAAAACCACCCAGGGTACAAGTGTGCCAAAATATCCACACATTTGACTGTGTGAGATGGAACCAGAGCACCACAGAGCCAGAATTTCCTTATAGTGCTCCTAAAAATGAATTATTCAGGATATGACAGCACATGAGCCAGTGGTTTATAAATAAGTTGGATTTGGGTAACTACAGGTTACAGGCCATTGCAGGAGAGTGGTCAGCAGCTCGAATAGTTCGGGGTTCTCCACCTTGAAGAGAAGAGGGTTGGAGAATAAAAATAGTGTAAGGTGTCTGAAAATTCCCTGAGTGCTAAGAAGAGGCTAAAAGTGTTGGCGAGGCTGTTTTCCCCTTTGCGGAGCTGGATCAGAGTTGCCAGTCACACCATATCGCTTCGGGCAGAAAAAGGCTTGAGAGGCTTCTTCATCCTGGGGACTTGCTGAACCCTTTGGATTTCGTTGGCCCCAGGGAGGAAGGACGCACTGGCTTCCCAGGGCAGCTCAGAGTTCTGTAATTTGGGAAACACTTCTCTAATTGCCCCCAACTAGATTAGTACTTTCTATGTTTTTATGATTTTATAGCAAATATATATATATATATGATAGATTTTTTTAGTGATTTCTTAACAAAACATTATTAAATCCAGAAGAAGATGGATTGGGAAGTTGGAGGTGACGTCTGTAGGAGGAGCTTGGGCAGATGTGGAGTTGCCTGTGGGAGAGCAGAGGATCCTTGTACGGGCACAGGGCAGGCTGGGATCGAGGGATCTGCCTGTCCCCCAGCCAGGACAGAATCATTGAATCCCAGACTGGGTTGGGTTGGAAGGGACCTTAAAGCCCATCCAGTCCCACCCCCTGCCATGGGCAGGGACACCTTCCACTAGCCCAGGTTGCTCCAAGCTCTGTCCAGCCTGGCCTTGGACGCTTCCAGGGATGGGGAGTCTACAACCCAAAGGCTTGGGTCGATTGGACTGTTGGTATCCACTGGAAAACAAGGCTTCCCAGCTGCTTTCCCACACCTTTTCTGTCTCCTTCACTGAGGAAAACTGGCAAACCCCTTCCTGACACACTGCTCGTAAGGAACCACGTCACCCTCTGTCAGTGCCCAGAACATGAACTGAGTTAATCTCTGCTTCCTTCCTCACCTCCATTTTATAAATAAAATTGGAAGAAAATTATGGCCACCAAACCTGATTTCTGCCTCAGTTCTGCTCTCTGCTACAGAACTACCTGACAATTAATATTTGTGTATGCCTTTTGAGATAGCTGACCTTTGGGGAGTTGACAGAGCTATAATATTAGTCTTTGTGTGCTAGCCTGGCTTTTAAACTCCCTGCCTAGTGGCTGTAAGTTCAGTGGCTGCAGATCTGAAACTTGATTTCCTCAGTATAGCTGCATTAGCATTCAGCTGTGGGTATGTAAGATAATAGTATTAAAAGCAACCTTCCATCCTGTTGTCATGGATGCAGCACAGCCCAATCCTGGGAGCACTATACCACCAGTCTTTGTACAATCTCATTTTTATCTACAAATTTTGATTTAATTACAGCAGAAATTCGGCAGGGCTGTATAATATATGATTTTATTTTCCATTCTGAGCATTAAAAATGTAAGAATTGAGCAGCTCGTGTTCTTTGTCCGGTGCTCTTTTTATTTTTTTGGTGTTTTTTTTTTTTTTTTGCATTCCAAGTATCTGTCAGTATTAGTTATGAGACTGTGTGAAATAAGTAGCCATGAAAGATGCCTGCTTTTATGACAGAATGAGTGGTTTCATGAATTTTAAAGGAGCACATTTGTATTTTCTCTTCTTGAACTACACGGGCTACTCGCAAATATGACAGAAGATAATTGTTGGAGGAATTATGACGCCTTTCAAGATTTTTGCAGGATATTACTATTTTCATAATCTTTCATTTCTCAGGTGCTACGGTTTGATTTATTTATGTGTGTAATTTGGAAATTAAAGCACTCCCACTCTGTCAGCACAGGTAGATGTTTTCTTCGCGGGGCTCGTACTCCTGTTAGCAGCAAATAATGAATGTGCTAATTTTTTTGTCAGATCCTCCAGAAGCGTGGCAGGATCGGAGGGGACTCGGGGATTATCCCGGGCCACGTGAGGCAGTGTGGAAGGGCTGGTGCCTCCGGATGGCGGGAGCGGGGATTTCAATCTCCAGCACCAACTGTGGCACCAGGCAGGGCTTGTGCTCAGTTTGTTAAGATTGAAATGAATGCATTGTTAGCAGGGATTTTGTGTGAGTGAGTAAAGGCTTGGAGCCTTTAATTGACTAGGAAAATCTTTTTAGTTGTGATTAGAGGGACAGATACTCAGCTGGCGAGGGCTGATGGTGCTCCACTGAATCAATTTTCATACCCTGGCTGCAGTCAGTGGAGCAGGGCTCGTTTATAACCCACTACCTGGCCTGTTATTGGGAAAAAAAACACATTTCAAGCCTGATATCTGAGTGGTACAGTAACCTTTTATCAGGCAGCTGCTTGGCTTGATTTAAAAATATGTATCAAAATCTCTGGTAAAATCCTTGGGCTAATAAATTCAGTGACATGAGCTGTTTTCATTTGGGTGGGAGTTTGGGTGTGGAAACCTCTGGCTGTGTCCTATTTGCTTGAAAGCAATATTGGATCTGCCATGCTTTCATATTTAGCATAAGGTTGTCTTCTTAAAGGCCAAAATGAAGCATGTTTATATCTGCATGAAACATCTCTATATCTGCATGAAACATCTCCATATCTATATGAAGCATCTCTATATCTGCATGAAACATCTCTCCATATGAAGCATCCTTTAAAGACTAAATGAAGCATCTCTATACCCCTTTCTGTTTTAGCCTTGAAGTATTTGTGGTTTTCTTTTTTCCTCTTGGTAATATTATCTCACTTTCCATCCTGTGATAAAAGCATCACGGGGTTTTATTTTATGGTTAAAAGAAAGAATTCTGAATATCTTTATGTATAAAACTCATCCCGAACATCCGAATATTATCGCTGAAAATCCCCTCTCGAAATTCTGTGCACGCCCATAATTAAACTGCTCTGAAAGGTGCAGTCAGGAAAACCAGGCACCAGCATTATGGAGTGAAAATTAAAGAGGCAAAACATCAGAGTGTCTACTGTATGTGCCTGCTGTTAGACACTCAAGCATGGAGAACAGGATACACCTCCATGGATGGATAGTTTTCCTTATTAAAAAAACACAGTAGGACTCACAGTAGGGGAACACACTAAAACAAGGCTTTGTAGTAATTTCCTTGAAAGAAATTTCCCAAGATAGCAACTTAAAAAGCTTTTAATCTCGCGACTGGCTGTATGGTGAGTTTTACTGGGGGAGGTATAAAAAAGTCCATTAGGGTACAGCCGATCTGGGAGAGCTGGTCTGAAGCCCCTTGCTGCCCTAGAAAAGGATTAGACTTTCCTTGCACCAAAACAAGGGTTGAATAGATTGATGTGACTCCTGAATACGTATCTGTCAGGTTGGAAATTATGGGTGAAAACACAGAGCTCCTTCAGCAGCTGAAATACTCGACCAAACCTGGTGCTTTGTGACACCGAACCGATGCATGAGATCAAGGTTTCTTCTCCAGATCTGAACGTGAAACTGCTGTCACTCGTGATTTTGTGCTGATGTTTTACTTTGGGTCTCTGGGCACTGTCCTCTACCACTTGGGAGGAACATAAAGTGCTTCTCATAAATTCCCGAAGAAGTGTGTGACGTGACCGTGTCCTGCAGCAGCTTGTTGTGCTGTGGCACTCCAGGAGCTTCCTCACTGGACTTTGCCTGCTCTGTACAATCTATTCTACACGACAAAAAAAAAAAACAACCCCCAAATCTGGGTGAATTCCCACTCAAACACGCTGGAAGGCTGTCAGGTGTGTGATGGTTATAACTTTTAAACTGATGTGTGCTCAGTGCAGCTCTTGGTGCCCCTGTATGTGCTGAGGGCCACCCTCTGAAATCCTGGGGCTCTTCCTCAGCCACCTTCTGCCCTGTTTTTTGGTGCTGTGACCACGGGCAGGTGGCCCCAAAAGTTTGGCAGAGGAAGCTGGAGGCTGTAGGTGCAGCAGGAGCTGCCCAGCCAACGTGTGTGAGCACCGGCAGAGATTTAACATCTTGTACCTATCTTGCGTCAGGGAGCTGAGAACAGGGAAGGAACATGTCTGATAATGTGTTTCACATTGAAATAATTAAAGAGAATTGTTGCTGGAGGGAAATATGCCTTTAAAAATTAACCCTGACATCTCTCTGACAATTCGGTGTTTTACAAGAGATCCTTTTTTCCCTTCCCCCCTCCTTTTTTTTTTTTTTCTTCTTCTTTAGTTTTACTAAACTTGATATGCATTTTTCAGCCCTTTAGAAAATGCAGAGCCTTTGAAAACTTCCCTGCATGAACAGCCTGTACTTCCAGGAGCAGTCCCATCTATTTTCCACTGAACTACTCGCAGGGCTGATGTTTCAAGGAACGGGTCTGAAGTAAATGACACGTTCTGCAACGCCTGGAACCTCTGCTAGTTATTATTGTTTGAATCTATCTCTTGATTGCATGTATTGCAGTCTTCTATCACACAGGGAGGCACTTTGGAAATCTCAGTGCTGTTGCTCAAATAGCCATCGAGCTGTTCGCTCTTTTATTTCTTCTGACGGGGGAAAAAAAAAATCCTTGGAAATCGAAAGTAGTCGTTTCCATTCAGCACTAAAAGTTTAAAGATGTTCTATTTGATGGAGCTGGAGTGTTTGAAAACAAATGGGAACATGTCTAGGAGCGGTATTCCTTATTTTTTTTCCAATTCTAGATATGGCAACAGCAATGATACTCATGGTTTTGTCATCTGTAGAAAGTTAAATATACAAGCAGATGTCGGTGTTCAGGAAGTTTGAATTCGTTGTATTGTGGCTATAACAGTTATTCACCAGTTCAAGAATTGTGCAACTTTTTGTTGGGGTGAATCACTGTGTTTTCAGGTCTGCATTTGATCATAATTTGTTAGTGCAGGGACAGGCAATACGGGATTTCTCTCACTTTGATTATTTACTCACTAATTCGAAGGTGGATTTGAAGGTTGTAAAAAGGGTGGATGAGGTGGCAGGATTTGTGCCCGATGCTCAGGCTGCTTCTCCTCTCCTTGCTGTGGCTGGAGCTGCCTCGGCCCCTGCGTGTCCCCAGCAGGGATCCCAGCCCGTTATTCCAGCCAGGATGGCTTGGAATCTGCCCTTCCCTGGCCTGAGGAGAGGCTGAGGTGCTGCTCAGGCATTTCTGGCTTTCAGCTCTGCAGCTCAGAAAACAGACGTGCAAATTGGCCTTCAGATGCTGAAAAGTTAGGGGTTTCTTTTTTAGGTTTTTTTTTTTCAGGTTTTTTTTGCTTCCTTTTTTTTTGCCTCTTTTGAATGATGTGTGACCTCACGGGAGGCAGTCACAGTGCAATGTACAGGAGCAAGAACATCCTTTAAATTTATATTTTTAATTTAGATTCTCAGGTTGCAGAGAAGATTCCTGGCTGACACGCTCTGTGTCCTCTGGTGGCCCCCAATCTGGTGTAACTGGTCTACACCAGGAGAGAATTTCCTTGCAGGAGCCAACCCCTCCTTCATCCCTGAGTCAGGGGGAAGACATTCAGCCCCATATTTCCTCTTCCCCTGAACTTCTAACAATTTGGGGATCTTGGGGCTCAATCCTTCAAGATGCTGATTACCCCCATGGGTGCCTAAATCAGAATAACTGATGCTTCTTAGGACTCGGAGCTTCATTAGCTAAAATTTAAACCACAAAATACTTTAAAAACACTTCTCAAAAACATTTTTCTTGGCTTGGGGAATGATTTTTGCCCTTCTTACAAAAAAACCAGCAACTGCAGAAGTATCTGTTAGCTGCTGTGATGTGCTATAAACCTATCTGTACACAACATTGCTTTTTAGCTATTAGAGGCTCATTAAAAAAATTAAAGTCCCCACAATTTACAATATTTTCCATTGAAATAGCATGTTAACACATTTCTTTAATCAGTGTGTAACTGTCAAGGGAAAGAACAATTCATCTAGTATATGCATACATTAGGAAAAAAAAATTATCAGATTTAATTTTATTTGTTTTATATTCAGGGCTTTTTTGAAGGAATTCCTGCAGGGAAATGGTTAATCTATTTTTAACTAAAGCTTACTTTTGTAATCTATCCAGTGCTTAGAGTTCTGTCATTGATCTATGATTTATGTGATTTAAACCACCTCTTGGCTGTAACATTGGTTTCTATCCAAGATGCTGAGCTGAATACTAATTACGAGATCAAATTTATGCTGTTGGGCTGAGCAGCTGAAGGAGCTTTCCAGGCAGGACTCCCTTAAACCAAACCACCATCGAGCATTAGGGAAATATTTGGTGAGGGGGATGGGGGAAAAAAAAAAAAAAAAAGCTGGAAAAGGCGGTGGGGGGGGAAGAAAAAAACCAGCAGGAAAACTGAAGTGTCCTTTGCAAGCTTTCTTATTTTCAGTTCTCGTGCCTGAGCGTTCAGTGCCACGGGCAGATATTCCGTGTGTGTGAGCCCGAGAATATGCACATGGGGCTGGTTGTTTTTTTTTTTTTCCGGCAGAATCTCACTAATTCACCCTAACGATTGGGAAACCCACTGAGAGGAGCCAAATGGCACGAGTGAGCAAACAAATAAATATGATTGAGGATATTTTATTCCAAGACGTATTTTCTGCCTTTATTTTGACAAGTATCACGTTGTCAGGATGATTTATGGTATTTCAGAGCGTACCAGGAAATGCACTGTAGGATGGGTTCTTACAGTAAGAAAGTCTTGGTAACAATAGCTTTGCTTTACATCTCTTGGTTTTTTTTGCTGAGAAAGAAGCCAAAGCTACCAATTTTATAGAAAATGCAGGTTTTAGGCTTTCCTTCAGAAAGAATTAGTAACCTTCTTCCATTTACCTGCACCACCCTTGCAGAAGAGGTTGGGATGGCAGCAATTTTCTGGGGTGTAGGGGGTCAAAACACGTGCAAACAGCTCGGACTCCAAAATCCAGCCAGAACAAAAATGAGATTTGGAACTGGAATTTTATTGATTATAATAATTTTTGAGCGAAACCGTGTTCTGACACGTCACCTGACTTTCACCTCTGTTGGTATAACCCTGAAGTGTTTCATTTTGGGGATGCTGAAATGGTTTAATTTGTACAGGATTAATTTTAATTAATTAATTATTTAATTAATCCTTGTCGTGTTTCCCACCTGCTTTGCCTTATATATTTTTTATCATAGGGCAAGTTTACCACTTTCAGCCTGCCGCTGCCCATTATTAAAATACAACATTCTCATAAAATGTTTGCACAAATTCAGTTTTACCGAAATCTTTTTAAGATCTTTCAGATCTTATAAGAATCTTTAGCCTTCTGAATTGGGGAAAATATTGGAATTCCTCACAGCGCAGGAATTCCAGGCTGTGACTGTGGCGTGTTCTGCCCTCAGGGCTTGGGAAAGGCAACCTTGGCCAACTGATTTGAGGTGTAGGTGGTGTCCTCAGACGGACCAGGGGAAGGACTGGGATCCTGTTTTGTTTTCCCTGTGTTGCCATTGCTGTCTGGAGCTGGTTGGAGGGGCTGTGTGTGCTGACACCCCTCCCCTGGCAGAGGTTATGGAGCCAGCAGGTCATCCCGCTCCGGCCGCAGGAGGCCCTTTAGTGGGGAATTAGTTTCCTTTTATCCTTATTCTTGCTCGCTTGAAAAACAAAACCCAAAGCAAATAATAATAAAAAAGGCACATTAAAAAAAAAAAAAAACAAGAAAAAAAAACCCCAACAACAAAAAAAAACCCCAACCCAGAAGCAGAAATAAAACAAAGAGAAAACCTTGGAAAAGTTTCTTCCAAGGACAATTTTAAATAGCTACCTCTGGTTGTGTGTCTATTGCTTGTGATCTCCCTCATTTCTTATTTCTCTCATTTCTAATGTGGAGAAATTAATATTTCAGTTAGATCCTTTTGCCTTTTAAACTGAGATTATTTATAGTCCACTTGATGTCATACGGCTTTTTAATGTGCATTGTTACAAACAATTTGCAATGAAAATAATCCCCGTTGTGTACACTTGGGGGAAAGTTTCTGAATATCCACATGAACATGTGATGCTGAATGGGATGAGCTCAGGGACAGTTTTGTGAAGAGGAGCCACAGTTCCTGACCCCATCTGTGTGCTTTGTTCTGCTGTGATGCCATCCTTACCCACCTCCCCTGTACCTACAGTAGGTTCATCTCTAAATGCTGCCAGTCGTAAACGCAATGAATTTCCTTGCAGTCTTAAATCTACAGAAATTACTAAAAATCCTGCAGGAGCCCAGGGACACTGAAGACACCCCACATGGTGGCTGTAATTGCAGTCAGGTCACTTTGCCAGCTGACAGTAACTGCTGGATGTGAGACATTCCCTCACTGCTTATGCAGGGAAATAATTTGCACCATCAGTGATGTTGTTGATCTCGACTGATATGAGGTAAAACAGCAGCAGTGAAGATGGGGCTGGAGTTAATTGCTGTCACGGTCTGAGGGACTTCAAAGGAAGGATTTTACCAGAAGCCTCATTAAATGGGTTGGATATTTTGCTGTGCTGAACAGGTGGCTGAAGCGCTCCAAAGGGAAGAGTCCGAAGATGGGAACCACCTCCGGGACTCTCCGTACCTGTGAAGCTGCCAGGGGGGAGAGGAGCTCCAGCTCCAGGGATACCCCAGGTGGGCCAAGGAGTGTCCGTGGGTCAAGGAGGGTTTGGGGAGGCAGAGACCCCAGGACACCCCAGTGGGGTCCAAATCCTGAGCAGGTTCCTGGAGCCGTTGGCTCATGGGACTGGCGCTGGGGCTGACACACAGGACAGTGGCTGTGCCTCATGGCCAGGGCTCTGGGGGCCAGGGCAGCCTTTCTGCCCTGCACCAGGGCTTGCTCCCACCTCCACTGGGCCTCTGACACAGCTTTCACAGAGCAAAAAGTCATTGAGGAGGAGAGAAATCCTCTATAAAACACAGTATAGTAACATTCTAGAGGAAACATATACAATATTTTGTGTATATATATATATATATAAATACACACTAAGTATATGTTCTGCTTTTCCTTTTCTTTCTTTGCAGCAGATCTGTTAAATTAACAATTGTGGCTTTGACAATGATCTGTGGGGATTTTCACTGAAAGTACAAAAACTAAAATCACAGTGGTTGAACACATAAATGTATATTTAAAATCTGATTTCTGCCTGCTGGATAAGTGGATATTCTGTATACCCTCACATATATAAGTATATCAACAGTACACAAGGGAATTTATTTCCTCAGTCATCATAAAATCAGAATAGAATGGTTTGTGTTAGAACGGACGTGAAAGACCATCACATTCCACCCCCTGCCACGAGCAGGGACAACTTCCACTATTCCACTCTTCAAGCCCCATCCAACCTGGCCTTGAATGCTTCCAGGGATGGGGCAGCCACAGCTTCTCAGGCCAAGGGAATCATGACAAGGGAAATTCAGGTTTCCTCCATCTCTGCTTACATAGGAATGCTCACTAGTCCCACAGATATAAAACTGTTTGAAGAGTAAAAGGTTTTAAGTCAACTTAGGCTGCTGAAAATTCAAGAAGAGAAAGACACCCCCTCCCCCCTCACCACCCCCTGCCCCCCCCAAAAAAAGGGGTTGTTTGCCCTTGGGAATCTATTTATCAGCAACACCAAAAAAAAACCCCCACTTCTCCTTAAGTTTAAATCCCAACAAACAAACATCAGAGAAATCCAAACCACAACAAGGCAAGATTTGGGATCCCTTCTTAAAGGAGCAGGTGCCCCAGAAGAGGTAATGTGCCTTTGAAGCACTGCTTGGTTTTCACAGAAAATGGATATAAGTTAAGATGGAAGTTATGAAAAAAGAGCAGGAACTCTGTAATTTCTGCAAACCAGTGGAAATTAATAAAACCCAGGGCTAGCTATTAGATAAACCCGAGCAGACAAAGTGTGGGTAACTATCCGGAGAGCGGCTGACATGATGAATGATGATGGATCCAGACTCATCTGAAGTTCTTTAGGAATAATAGCAGCCTAAAGTCATTTCTGGAGGGTACCTAAATGTGCCTGAAACACAACAGTGTATTGAAGGTTGCATATTATGCTAAGAATGACAAGTATTTATGATTGGAAGGTCCCTGGGTTGGGATTATCAGGGTTTTTTGTATCTTTTCTTGGTTCTTTAACCTTTGATTTAAAGACCCACCCAGAGATGAAAAAAAGGGCTGATTTCTCTAATTGCTCCACAGAGACAGTAAATACCCTCTTACCCCAAGAAAATCAACAATGTCTGGTACTACACAGGTGTTTTTCTTGTGGAGTAAGGAATGTCCTCCTTGAGGAACAGCTGGGGGAGAGGCACCTGAAGGGCAGGAAGGAGGGTGGGCAACGGCCCAGCTCAACTCACCTCCTTCCTAGGAATGGGAAAGAAAAATCCTACTGTGCAGTGCCAGTTGTGTCCAGTGAGTTTTATGTAAATGTTGTTGATTTCGTTTGGGCCTTTTTTTGAAGTGTGGTTTGTTTTTTTTTTTTAATTTATGGTCACGGCTCTTGTGGTTCGATGTGGCAGCTGAAGACAAATCACGGGTACAAATGTAAAGACTCGACAGAAATCTGTGTGATCACGAAGGGGGGGGTGAAGTGGAGTTTCAGAAGCAAAATGCTCCTTCTGCAGAACTTCTGCCTTCCAGTTGTCTTTGTGTCTCCGGAGTGTTGTCGCCTTGTTGCAGTGAGAGCGAGAGATTTTGATTGCAGGTTGTTCTGGAAGCACGGCAAACACAATCTGCGTTTTGTCTCAGCAGTGGAAGGGGAGAAGCTGTGCAATGCACAGATTGATTTGCAAGACCTTAAGGTTTCCAGCTTTCCCTAACCTTTGCTAACAAACTGCAGCAATCTGTTCTTTGAGCGCGTTCCTCCTCCTGGGTCTGTAAGAGCCTTTGAGACAGAGCTCATTTTTTCGGCGTTGACTATGGAGATTTGTGATTTTAGATGTGAATGTCCCTTTCTCAACCCTGCTACCAGTGACCCAGTGCATAGTAAGTGTCTCACATTATAAAGTGGTTATTCACAGAGGGCTCTGACCAGCGCTCTCTGGAGGGTGGGAGATGCTTTCCCGGCAGTGGGATAGGGATGTCGTAGGGGAGATCTCCAGCCAGGAGAAAAATCCTGCTTGGTCCTGCAGCTCAATGGCTGTCTGTTAATTCATGTGGAAAATTCGTGACCCCAGGGAGATGACAAAGTTCAGTGTCCTTGAGTGAGGGCAGCACTTTGCAGTCAAGATCAAAATGTCTTTCTCCCCAGAGTTCCCTTGAATTTGGATTTTTCTGTGAGTCCTTTGAACTGTTTTATACTGAAACCTACAGTATTATCCAGGAATGGGTTATTGAGGAATGATCGATGTGTTCTCCCTTTCTCTTTTGTTAGGTTATTGAATTTCCATACCTTTAGGAAGATGGAGCTCTGAAATCTCACCTGGATCCTCTGCTCATAGGCTGCACCCATCCTGTGTGGAGGTTGAGCTCTGCTATGGCCATTATTACCCCAGCAAACCTTCAGGACTTCATCTGGTTATCCTTGAAGAACCTCAATCTTTGATTTTCAATTCAGCTACACCAAGTTTTTGAGGAAACTCTCTCAGCAGAAGGATTCTGGAGGACAGACAAGGGCCTGCTTTGCTGTCAAGTATGTGCTCCAGGAACTTTCCTCTTGTGTTTTGGTGGGAAACAGAGAGGTGGGACTGCCTTGTGCTGGAGCAAATCCCCTGAGCAGAGGATTTGCAGCTCCTTGGCAGAGGTGCAGTGCAGCCAAGACCCTTGAGGCAGTGCAGCTTTCCTCCTCTCCTTTTGAGAGCAGCCAGGTATTTGGAAAGATGAATCGTCTGCTGGCACAAAATCTTGCATCCCATTCTGCAGGGGTGTTTGCCTTCTCTTTGGGGGATCAGACTGCAATTAAAACTGTGGCTGTTGTTCACCTCTCAAGGCACAGGGAATTTGACTTGAATGAAAGCAAACAAACCCAGGAGGGCAAAGGGGTGTTAAGAAGAGAATTAACCTGGTGACAGCAGTGCCATCAGCATCACTTGTTGGTTATGTAGGAGTTGGGTAGATGTGTGTGACGTTTTGCTGTTGCACCAAAAGGCCTGTTTTCAGCCAGGGAACAAGCAAGCCTTTTGTCCATCATTCAGACATGTCAGAGGATCCCCATCTCCATTTTTAGTCCTTGGTCCCGATCCCATTGGTGCTGGAGGTGATGGCAGGCGTGGAGATCAGTGCCATGGGGCTCCCTCACTCCTGGCTCATTAACGCCTGGGTCACTCCCCCCTTTAACCCAGTCACCAGTGCCCGAGTGCAGATGTGTTTCAGAGCTCTGCTATGTTTGATTGAGGCTGGTATTTGTGTATTTAGCTCTCTTGTTTATTTATTTAAATTTCATGGACGCATAAAAATGTATCTTGGAGACCTTCCCCCCTTCCAGACAGCTTCTCATCATGTCTTCTGCAGGGCAGTCAGGCAAAGTTATCTTTACTGCTGTGGATTTTATCAACTCAAAATGTAAACAATTTAAAAAAGAAAATAAGTGGTTTCAGGCAGCAAAGTGGCCCTTGAGCACCTCAGTCGAGCGTTGCATTTAAGTCCTGAATTTTTCATTCTTTTTTTTACATCATTTTCTTCCACTTGTTGGGTTATGTGAGTCCACAGAACAGATGAAATGAACTACAGAGGAGGAAATGTGGAAGTTGTTGGCACACAAAATGCTGTCAAATGCAGAAAGCAGGCAAATGGACAGAGGTTTAGTATTTCCCTGCCCCTCCCTTCCAATCTCTTTGGTTAATAACGACTTTCCTTATTACACAGAGCAACTGCAGATCTAGGAATCAGCAGAAAAGCTTCAGTTTGATAATTTGACTATTCAATGTGTGAGTAAACTTCACTCTTGAGAAGGTCTGCCACCTTAAATTTGCCTTACAAGTGGTGTCGGTCTGGAGTTCAGTGTTGGAAAGGTGCTGGGCTCGTGTCGCAGTCCTGAGCAGCGAGTGCCATAAATATTGATGAGTTACTGGGGAAAAGATTTGTGGGTGGTCGTTCACAAACAACCTGGAGGAGGGAGGGGAAGCTGCTCTCTGCTCTTCCCAGGGGAAAGGTTCTGGGGTGCAGACCAATCTCTTGCGTGCTGCTGACACACCACAGAGGGGTTTACCCCTGGTCCTGGGGGTGACATGGGACACCTGGGCTGCCTGTGCTGCCCCTTTCTCTCCATTAAGTCCCTTCTCTGGGTCAGATCAAGAACCTGAAAGCCAAGGTCTGTTCCTAGCAGTAAACCCATCAATTATAAACCGGTACTTATCTGAGAGCCATTTGTGTCATTAACAGTTGGACTCAACGATCTCAGAGGTCTTTCCTGACCTAAATGATCCTTTGATTAGCAGGGTACTTAGAACCAATCACTTTAGCTGCAGGTACATAATTACCCTTTCCCAAACCTGACCCCAGATCAGGTATTCCCTCCGGAATGCTTTCCAGGTCTTTCTCCTTTTCACAAGCAAGAAGCCTTATCTCCAAGCAAACACCAACACTGCTGTCTCTCCCAGTTTACCCCGTATGATGTATTTTCTAATTTGTGCTATTTTGACCTTCTCCAGCAGAAGGTGTGGTAGCCCTTCAGTGGAGCACTGTGGAAGTACCCTCGGGTCCTCCTCCCTCGACCAATGAGTGCCCTGCTTCCTTTCCTGTTGTCCTAAAAATAAGAATTACATTGCTCTGTGCAGTCACATCCCTCGGTCAGGGCTTCTTGAAAGCAGCAGGCTCTACTGTGGAGTCAAGCTTCCTGGATTCCATTAACATTTTGTTAATGAAATAGTGCTTTGTCAAAGAGTCTTGAAAACTTAAAAGGGTATTTAAGCTTCTTCCATGAGTCAATACCATGTAATGTCAACATTACCACGAAGGGATAATTCAGAGATGTCACACAAAGCTTGTGTTATGCCATTTGCAGTCTGGCAAAACAGCTCAGCATTTATGTTGTTTAATCCATCTTCGAAAATCTTTTGTTCTGAAAAAGTTTGAGATCAATCTTGTCAGTATTTACTGACACAAAGCTGATGTAAGTCACTGTGCTCCTATTGACTCCATCTGAGTTGTAACGATTCACCCCAGCCTGGAATTAAGCCCAAATTAGGCATATGAAGAACTCGATATCAAACTTTTAAGGGACATGGAGCTGAGTGGAGCAGATCCTGGAAATGAAAATGTGGATAGAAGTGGAGTGAAGCAAATAGTTTGCAATTACCCTGGGGCGGGAGAGACACAACTGGAAGAGACTTAAGGAAACACAACGTTATCCGAAGCTTTGCATTGGTGAAATAAAGGAACTCCCTGGCTAGAGGCAAAGAGGAAATACAGAAATAGGCAGTTCAGATGTGAGTGCTGGCAGTGACACAGGGGATGTGGGGGCTGAATTCCAAACTGTGTGTGCTGCAGTGCCCCGGCTTTATGTCACTGTCACAGTGAGCCCGGTCAAGGTCCATGAAATCCCTCCTTCCATTCCTCCTTCCCTTCTTTTCTTTAGCATTTCTGTAATCATACCTACCGTGTCAGGGAATTATTTCATCCTACTGGACGCTGCAGCAAGGCTGTTTGTTTTACCTTTGTACTTTTTAACCCTTCTCCAGTTAGGTTCTGTACAACTGATGTGGTTGAACGTGGTGAGCAGTGGCCTCAGCTTGCTCATTATGGAAAATAAGAGTGCCTTACTTCATCCTTGGCTGAATCCAAAATGCTCTCTGTGATTATTTCTTGGCCGTGTTGAATCTATTTCGGTTTTAGACTTTGCAGATACATGGGGTCAATTGTGCAATATGTAAAGTGATGTGAAGTTCTTTGGAAATAATTCCCATATTTTGCTGGCAAAGGGTTAGCATTTCACTCACGTTTTGGGTTTCTGTTTCCAAGCAGGCGCTGTGGAAGCAGGGAGCATCCCAGACCCGTGGAGGAGCTCAGCAGGAGAAGAATCAGCAGGGGAAAATAGTCCTAATGTGCTACTGCTGGTGGGTCAGGTGTGCCGAGGTAATTTGCAGGTTCTGTGGGAGTCAGGGATACTTTCTGGCTTGATTGCACACAGCGGGAAGAAAAATATCATGAGGCTCTTCATTTGTACTTTTATGCCGTTTTACAACCTGGGAAACATTTGGGGAACAAACCAATTGCTCTTTCTGTGAAGAGCTGCAGGGCCTTGCAGCCTCCTGCTCCAGGTGAGGTCACTGCCAGGGCGGCAGAAGGGAGAATAAAACGTGGACAAAAGGGAACACAGTGCAAAAACAGGGTTTGAAACCATCTGAGAGCAGGTTGTACAGCACAGTGTGTGTTCCAGCTGCTTTGTATGGGAGGGTCTCAAAATGCTTGGCCCTTCCTGGGAGATGCCTTGTCCAGGTGAGACTGTCCCTGCGTTTGTGCAGCACAAGCATAATTTTACAATTAAATTAAATTTTAGCGTTATCTCCCCCATCCCAGTATATTTGATCAGGTGCTTTAAAGGAACAATATATTTGCTAAGTAGGAAATTGGGGAAAAGCCACGAATGCCACATAAGAAGTGGAATCAGATATAAAGTTTTGATCCATCTTGGCCTGCTGTTATAAAGCAAACTTGGAGGTGGCACCGTGAACCTGAAACACCTCAGTCAGCACTGCAGCAAAATAAGCATGGCAATGGAGGGGATGTTTAAACTGAAGTTAAAAGAAAAACAAACCCAGGTACTTCTAGTAAAAAACCAAAATAATAATGATATGAGGAGTAATGCAACTGCCACTCAGGCATAGACTGGCCCAAAGGCTTTACAGCTTTTAATAAAAATATAATATGAATAAAGGGAGTCTGACAAAGCAATGCAGGATCTTGTGCATTTTAATCTAGTATTTAAAAAAAAAAAAAGAAAAAAAAAGTCCTTGGAGACAGCTGAGACTGAAGAACTGATACAGGAGGTAGAAACTGTGTACAGAGATTTGTGTCTGTGGCAGTGGATGTTTGAAGGAGGAGGGAAGTGGCCACATCAGGGCTGTGATGGCAGTGGGAGCAGGGAGAAACTCTGCTAACCCAGGGAAAAGGGATCAAATCCCAGGGATGCAACTGCCCTCTCCCAGTATCAAAACGAGATTCCCTCGCAGATGCAGAGCAGATACATCTTACAAAAAAATCAGGTGCTACAAGGATTTAACCTAAATTGTTTTTAAAAACGTCAGGTGCCTGGTACAAAGGCTCTGCAGATAATCTGCAAGACTATTATGCCTCTGCTTCTCTTAAAAATCCTTTTCTGATTTTCCTTACTTCATCAAAGATATTAAACAGCTGCAGATCTGCTTGGATATGAACCTGCATCTCCCCTTGTCTCATTTCTCCACTTATAAATTGAAGTAGAGTATTTACCTCTGTACCTTTCTGTATTTCCTGTGTAAAGGATAAATTCTGGGGCAAGCACCACTGCATTACTCTGTGTTTAGACAGTGCCCATCCAAGCAAAATGCTTTTGTTGTCCAAGGGCTCCCAGATCTGACAAGAGAACAGGTAATTTCTGAGCCAAACAGAGTATTTCCCCTAGATTGCATTAACCCGGGTAATTGAAAGAAATCAGTGTTTTTACCACTCTATCATGTGTTGAGCAACTGCTGATGGCAGTTTCCTCCTTCCAGGCAGTTTGAACAGAGGTCTGCGGTGCTCCAGCTCGTTGGAAACTTTCGTGCTCAGACCAGGAGGATGCTGCAGATGGAGCTGATCTGTGAGTAAGTTTTCTGGAGGCCATTATGTCTCCTACAGTTTTGGGGTGTGTTTTTCTGTTTTTCCAAAGGAGCCAGTGCTCTGTCCGTGTCTGTGTGCGAGAGAGAGCGAGGAAGAGCATCGCTCGAGGGTTTCGCTTATCACGCTGCCTAAATACCCCTTATTTTTAGCTGGAGTCTTCTGAATACGAGATCCCACTACAGGTAGGTGAAGTGACCTCTTTGGGTTTGAATCTGCTCTTCTGTGGCAGATTCAAGGCTGCAGCTTTGAACGGGCAGCCCCCTCCTGCTCCGTGCACAGCTCTTTGAATTGCCCCTGATCCGCTTCTAAGGCTCCCTGGTTGCGTGCGGGGCCCTTTGAAGATGAATGTCCCGGCACAAGGCAAACATGAAACAAAACCCTACTCCCTTGTGTCAGAGTGAGCAGCAGATTCCTCAAAGTCCTTCAGCACAATGGTGGCTCTTTGGTGGGCGAGAGGAAATAGGTTCACCCGCTTGTGAGAGCAGAACAAAATTGCACGGGGCTGTGCCTTGGGTGGCAGAGCAGGGAAAAGAAAAGGGTTTTTTTTGTGGGGGCTTTGCAATGTTCCAGTCTGGCCAAACTTATTTCAGCTTGACTTCTTTGGATCTCACTGATGAAGGCAAATCTAGAGTTATCAGTTTTTCTCTGCCTTACGGTTGCCGTGTGTTCAAGGGGACAGACATGCCAGCTCTTCTTGAGGGGGAATATTTTTCTTTGCTCCCATGAAAATCACCACCCCAGCTCCTCAGACTGTGTGTAATCATCATTCTCTGGTACATTTGGGACATGATGTAGAGCCCTGGGAGCTGCAGGGCCCGTAGGTCCTTGGGAGAGTGGTGCAACTGTAGGAAGGTGTTTTCTTATCTGTCTTATTCTGAATATTTTTGTGACAATTGACACTGAATATCCATTAATGTGGTTTTTAAACCTTATGGATCTGTTCTTCTGGCCCAGGTGAGCACTCATGTAAGATCCAAAAGTTTTCATTACCATCAGATGGATGGACCCATTTCCCTGAGGGGTTAATGGGCTTGTAATGCAAAAATTGAACTGATGTCCCAGGAGAGACTGAGTGTATGAACAGAAGGGAAAAGAAACAGGAGAACAGATTAAAAAATAAACAAAACAAGAGAGATTTGTTAACAGGGATTGGGGGACATTCTTCTCACCTGTCCTGGCTGGCTGTGAAAATGCAGATGTGTGAACTCCTCTGAAGTAAATGAGGAAAAGCAGAACCCTCTGGGCCATAATTCTTTTCCATATGTGATAGATCCCTCTTTCTTCCAATCAATTAATTGCATCCTAAAAACATCTATTTCTCCCCATTGACTTTAAAGGGATTTTAGATGACTGGCTCAGATAGAGCTGTCTCCACAGTCAGTGATTAAAGTTGGGTTAGATGAGCTGGCAGGCTACAACGGGGTTTTTTTCTCCCTTCATGCCAACCCTAAATCAAAAGGCATCTCATCAGAGTATTATAAAAAACAGCCTTCAGAGGGAGAGTCTTCCACTTCCATATTCTGGCATCTGAAGGGAGGAGGGAGACTCCCATCAATTTAGAGAGAGGTAAAGATTTCATCTCCCTCTAGAAATCATGGCCATAATGGGAAATTCAGACATTTATGAGATTTGCTTGGCCAAGGCAGAGTTGAGCATGTGAATGTTTCTGTTTGTCTTTGTGGTGCTGCAGCAAAAGCAGGATAAAAGATGATTTTTAGGGGTTATTTTCATTCTTCTCCACCACCTTTTTACCATGCTAATAACCCAGCTTGTACCTGGGGAGGAGTCTCTGTGACCTTGTAAATTGAAACCTTTACCAACCCCCTGCCTGTGATTGGAAAACGGGGACAAACTGCTAAATACAGGTGTTTGTTAAGGGGGAACCTCCCAAAGAAGCATTTCCCAATTCACCAGAGGGGAATCCTCACGGAAACCTCTCTTGAGTTGTGCCTGGTTTAAGTTTGAAGGTTAAAACCAGGTAAGGTTGGGAGAGATTTAACCAAGTTTCTGGCAATTGGTGAATATTTCCCTTGGGTTTTGAAAGTTGGCAGACCTGGTGTGTACTGTAAATATACATGTTTGAAGTCAGTGTGAATTTCAAGGAGGAGAGGAAGCAGAGCGAGAAGTGACTTATTTTAGGTTCAAATCAGAAAGGGACATTTATTTCTTTCCTCTAAATGTTAATTTCTTGACATAATGGGTGAAGTATCAAATTATTATTTAAACCTACAAAGTGAGGGTCCCTTTTCCCATTTATGAGTAATGTTGTTATGCCAGAGGACAGACGTGGCTGTATTTTTTCCTAATGGAATCTGCATATCTTTTCCCTGATAGGCCACTGCTGGATATTGATGGTTGCAATAATTGGCTTTTTATTGGTATATTGTGTTTTCTCTGAGATCTTTCAACTTTCTGCAGTAAATCCTTTTAGAGTTTTCCTTCTTTTCTGGTTTAGTGCTTACAAAAGTTGAGAATCTGGAACAGCAGGACTGTGAATAAGACTCAGTGTTTTGGTTTATTGCACAAATCGTGTTGGTAGCTGGTATCTCTAAATTTTTATCTTTTTTAGTAGAAATATCTCTGTTGGTTTTGACTATATTTAACAAGAAAACTCAATCTTTCTCCTCTTTTTCCCTCCTATTTGTTCCTGGCTCAGGGGCCTGGTGGCAGTCAGTGGATAAATGCAAGAAAATCTAATAGTGCCTTTCTAATATACCCATTTATCTGGTATCATATTTTATTTTAACTCTTCATGCAACTCTATAATCACTGCTCTGTTGCTATAATTGGATTTCAAAGTATATTTGTGCCATTAAATTACATCTATAGCTTCTCTATAAGCGCATTCAGAGTAATTAGTAATCCTCTAATTTTTAGTGGAGTCATATTTTATATCAACTGCGCTCCTTTTTCTCTTCAAATTCTTCAACACATTTGCACCCATTTTGCTTTTTACACTGGAATTTCTGGCATAAATAATCATTAAGGTTTTATTTTTTTCCCCACTGTGAATGTGAACAGAGTCTAATCCAGCTTTCACTGAATTTAATGGTAATCTTTTCATTTCGTTCAGTGGAAACTGGATCAAACCAATAGGTTGCAAATTGCATTCAAGTCCCATCTTCTCGTGGAAATAGTTGTGTAACTCACCGTGTATTGATGGAAGGTGCAAAATAGCTGATTATTTCTATTTTTCCTTACAAGATAATTTATAGATGCTCCTACCCAACTTTTTTTATTTTTATTTTATTTTTAATTGTTATTTATTTTTAGGTCATGAGTTATGATATTGCTGTCACATTTAAAAGACTATTTTTAACTTGATTTTTCTGACAAATTGCAAATTTTTCCACTTGAAGATTTTTATAAGCAGGTGTAGAACTTTGCTTTCCAGACCTCAATTTAACCATCTATTCATCTCTATTAGAATAGCTTGAAATTGAGCATTTTTAAGTTTTAAAACATATTTTTGTCTTCAATTTAAATTGAAAACTAAACATTTAACTTTTTTTTTACCAGCTCTCTGTTGTGTCACTTCAGAGCTGTGTCAGTTCATTAATATAATTACTCCTCTTGCTGCTGAATACGAAAACCTGTAAGCATTTCCCTCTAAAAGTGTAATTCCAGCAAATTATGTTCCCAAGTAGGCAGAAATGTATGATGTTCACTTTTTCCAGTGTTTTAATTTTGTGCCAAATAAGATTTTGATTTAAAAAAAAAACCCCAACACCCTCTTGCAACTTGCTTGTTAAGGAGTTATTTTGCTCTTCTGCTCTGCTCCCACTCCCTTGATTAGAGGTTTGTTGCTTTGGTGATGTGCTTCTCCTCCAGGCAGTTAATGATTACAGACAACTCTCGAACCTGTAATTTTGGGGGAAGGTTATTGAGAAGGTGATATGGCAACAATTGGAATTGTTTCTAGAGCTTTGAGACGTCCTCAGTCTTTGCTGGCCGCGTATCAGGACTTGGGACTTTGAGTGGAAGTGGTGCCCGGGGTTAGAGACGCTTTCCTCTGTTGGTTATTCCCAAATTGTGCCAGTTTGTAAGGTCAGAAAGAGCATTGTTGTTGAAAGGTGGTAAATTGTTATTTAATTCTTAACAAAACACCAGGGCAAACGGTGCCTGTTCCATCCCAAGCAGAAGGTGACTTTGGGAGGCTTGAGGATGGGACCTCTTTGCTCTCCAGGGAAAGGTGCTCAGCCAGGGGAGGGATGGCCCTTAATTCTTGGTGTGATTTTTAGAGCCTCAGGAACCTTTGTGAGCTGGAGCATCTTTGCTTTTAGATGGCAGGACAGCAATCATTTATTCATCCAGTTCTGTGACTAAAATGAGAGAAATTGAACCATTTGTATTGAAGATTTGGTTATTTTTCCAGCATGGAGGAGGGTTATGGAACAAAAACACCCTTAACATAGTAATTTCCATACAAATAATTTGAATGGAGCAGCACGAGCACCAATGCACCTAAAATTCAACCCTAAATGCTGCAGTTATTTGCATGTTGTGTGGAGGTGCCTCCCCACTAACGGGAGCCACGTTCCCACCTCACAGGGACACTCCTCCTTGGAGGCTGGGTTTTTCCAGTGGATCCCTGTGAGCACTTTGTACAGAAATTTTGTCAAAGAATGACTCGTGTCTTGCCACTTTAAAACCATGGAAACATCACAGTGTTCTTTTAGAAATGACTCCAGGAATTAATTGCAAATGACTTATTAATGAAACAAATATTCAGCTGTCACTGGAACTAAACTCCATGATCTGCTTAATGATTATTTTTTGAGAAAACACTTTTGTGTCTGTTTGATCTGCCTCGTGTTAACAGCGGTAGGAAAAGGGGAAAGCGTTTGGTGTCGGAGTGGAAACTTGAAACGGGCAAAAAGGAGAGGAAAAACATCACCCAGTGACTGGAAAATGGGTGAAAAGCCTAAAGAAATAGCAGATCCCCAACAATTATGTTGGAAAGCTGCTCCCCCCGGCAGCCCTGGTGGGGTAATGAGGGTTAAATGTGGGGACACGGGCAGGGGAACCTGGCAGAGAAGGGTTTCACAGCAGCATTAATTCCTGTTCCACGGCCGTAAAACGAGCAGGAAAAGATTCGCCTCACACGGGGTTGGGGGAATGTTTGCAAACTTCAGAGAGGCTCTCAGACGAATGTGAAATGCCAGCTGTAGTTCTGCACATTTTATGATCCAAAGGAATGCTGCTAATTAGGGAACGTGCGTTCCTCCTGGCTCTGGAATCGCTCTGGGACACCCCACCGAACTTCCCGCGTGGTGGACCTTGGACCTTCGTGGTGACCGTGACCCAGGGGAGGTTTTTCCACAGGCAGCCTGCTGAAGCCGTGCATTTTTATTTTTTCCACATATTCTCCTCGGCAAGGCACAGATATAAATAGGTAATAAAGCCTTTCCAGGGATGGTGTTTACAAGAGCAGGGACACGGGGCAGAACACGAGCGAGGCAGATCCGCCCGCCAGGGGAACGCAGCTCAGGTGTCCTTCTGCTGGTGCTGCTGAATTATTTACCACTCAGCAAGTGTGTGCCTGTGTGAGGAGATTCAAAGGAGGGAATCTGAGGTGAAACCCCATCCGTTTACCCAGAGCTGACACTGGAATATTCATTATCACATTAAATCCAACCGCAGTGAAAGGGAAGGCTTCCGTTGATTATGTGCTTGCATAAAAGGCTTCTTTGGTGGCAAGCTCATGTGCCAGAGATCTGCATATAAACCCTAGTAAGTGGAAACCATTCTCTTTAGGGTGAATTTGCCTTCTTGGAAGTTATGAGACTTGGCAGGTTTAAATTATGTTTTAAACCTGCGGTGGATTATGTGATTTTTCTAACTGGCCACAAGCAATACTAGATGAGCGCACACACCACACGTGCCCAGTCCCAGCCACAGGCATGAGCCAGGATTTCCAGGGGAAAGTAAAAATAAATGTAGATTTTACATGCAGAGAATGATGGATATTCCTCTCGGAGCTGTGTCAGTTGGGCAGGGTTGGTACGAAGGGCTCCTCTGGAGTGCTGGGTCTGTGTGCACACCTGCCTTTCCCTCTCCCTCTTCATCCCAGGTTTGTGCTGGAGCAGAGGGAGCAGCACACCTCAGAGGGGTTTGAGAAGCCCACTGGATTTATGCGGAAAAATACAGTAAAACACATAGGATTGGCCAAAAAAGAGACACAAGGCACTTCCTCTCTCTCTTCATCCATCCCTTGCTTGCTCCTTCCCCCTTCACCAGGGATCCCGTTGAATTTAAAGACTCAATTAAATCCTCTTCTCTGGGAGGCACAAAAGATGCTGAAATGCTGAGCTGAAGCACCACCACTCGAGATGAAAGGCCACCTCTGGAGCAGGTTGTCCCGCTGGGAAGCAGGAGGGCTGGATGTTCCAGCTTAGGTCTGTAAAGGAGTTTCAAAGGAACCTGGCACAGCGAGGGCTGGGTTTGGTGGACGGGGGCATGTGCAGAGATGTGAGAATGAAACCTGTTTCTGTTAGTGCGAAGAATGAGGATTCGCCCACAATTAGTAATTTATTGAAATGTGCAACGATTGCATCAGCACAAATAATTTAAAAGGATATAAAATTAAGGTTCCTCACTCCCATAATACTTAGAGAAGGCTTTCTACTTTGGCAAACAACAGGGAAGAAATAAGATGATCAGAAGCCAGGCTTGCCTGGTCATAAATAGTGATGGATAAAGCTTGATTTGGAGTGTGGTTGCAATGAAATCCTGAGCTTATTTTCTCGGAATGCTGGAGATATTTATGGCCCGTTCTTCCCTTTATGCCTCCCATTTTCCTCTTTGGTTGGAAATGCACTTTGTGAGTGAGAATAAAACATAAACATATAGTAGATACAAAAGTGCCAAACACCTTCAGCTTTCACTGATCTTTGGAGAGAGCAGGGACAGAAACAAAGCGATCTGTAACTGTAATTGAGAGGCAAAAAATTCAGTGTTTAATAAACACTTAAAGGAAGACTTACACATGCCACAAATCCCCTTTTATATTGCACTTAAAATCTCCTTTAGTTTTCATGGTTTTCCTTATCTTTAGTGTCACTTAATCGTGTTTCAACAGGATTTGCTTCCCCACTGCCCATCTGCTCTTCCTTTCTAGTGCTGTGTTAATGCCAGAACACCATCCCAGGAGTTCCCTTCTCCCAGGCTTTGATGTCAGACACCCGGGGATTCAGTTTTTTTTTTTTTTTCCATTCAGATTGAAACAGAAAAGAAAACCACGAACCAGGTGTTGGTGGGAGTGACAGATACTGCTTTCAAATGTAGCTGTCCAGAGTCGGGCCAGGGGTTTGACGGGAGGTGACACAACTCTCCTTTGAGCCCCGCTGATGTTGGGCGTTGGGAGCTGATGGCCATGCTCTGCCCTGTGCTGGCCGTGGCAGTGCTTCTACAGCACTTCACTAACCCTGAAAGCACTGAATCGGTAGTCTTTGTAAATATATCTGTCTTATTTTCAGAGTTAAGGAAGGCTTTTGTGTATTGTGTCTTAGTTGAGGAGCATAACGGTGTGGAAAGGTCTCCTTGAAAGGGGAGAATATTTTTCTTTCTGTGTTGACAGGAAGTGTCCCAAAATAGTTATGTGCTGCCTCCAGCACTAACAAACTTAAAAATATTGTATGGATCCATTCTAATTCATCATGTAACTGTGAATTAGTCCTTGGGTCACTGATTGGAAGCGGTCTGTGAGTAGAGCAGGGGATATTATTTTCTCTCTCACAACTATCTTTGCAGGACTTTAAGCTCTCATGATAATTCATAAAAAACCTTCTGTTTTCAAAGATATTCAGTGTCTGCAGCAACCAATATTTGAACCTCTGTTCTTGAATTAATTTTTAATTAAACATAAAGTTGGGGGGGTTTATCTTATAAGGAAATGCCTCCTGAGTTGTGTAGTCTGGTGTTGCTTGAGCAGGTTTTGGTGAGAGCAAATCCAAATGAGGTGGGAGCCACCAGAGATGTTGCCCATTCCTTGGGGGAAGCAGGGGACATGACAGAGGGAAAATGGAAAATGAAGACTAGTAGGAGCTGTCTGTAAAGCATCGTTTATTGTTATCACTATTAATTATCGTTACTCTAATTATTACATTAAATAAAGGCTGACCTGTTTCGAATCTTATAAACAGCCTCTGCCAGAAAAGTAGAAAACAATTTTTAAATGTTGATTTTTAGTTCTGCTTTGTTTATTAAAGCCTGTTAATTCTGTTTTATTAGTATCTTGTAAGCAAACAGAGTGAGAACGTTTGGTGTGATAGAGATGATTAAGATGATGAACCACTGAAATTTGGTTCCACACTGGGCACATAAGGAAGAAAAGGATTCCAGTTAATGCATTACTGTAATGGAAACACTACTAAAAGTAGTAATAATGGTTCTCTATTAATTATGGTTCATTTTAGGAGAGAGAGAGTCTGTGAGCAGTCAACATGAGCATTGAAGGAGGAGGAATAAGCCCCTTTTCACCGAGTAGAAATTTCAGTTGTGAGCTGTGAAAGGAAGTTGAGCTGAATATTGAGGAAAATTCAAGAAGATAAAAATTATTTCAATTTGGTAGTTCTTCACTGGTGCTGCAGTTTGGCAGCTGTCAACATCTCAAAATATCATCTCACCCAAACTGTTGAAAGAAAGAAACCCTTTGATTTTTCCCTTGAGACTCCCAAGTTGAAAATGGACTCTTTGTAGTCTCAGTCTCATTTCAGACACTTTTTGGTTTTTTTTTAAACATTCTTGCTGGCAGAAACTACTAATTCATAAATAGACTCTCTGTTAATTAAATAAGTTTTATCGTTTTAACTTGCCTTTTAAAATGAAAAAAGAAAGTAAATCTCTAACATTTCCTTCTTTATTACGAATCTTAGGGGACTCAGCATCACATTTCTTGCACCATTAATAATGCAAATTAGTTTTTGTTTGCATCTCCTATAAGTTTATAGTTAGAAGTAAATATTTAATGCACAGATCGGGGAAATCAAATCACGGAGAGCGGAAATTTTCCTTTATAGAAAGTTAATGTGAGAAAGATGGGAGGCACTGGGGTTTCTGTTTATTTAACCTTTTTGCTCTTGCTTTTCTTTCAGTAGAACTCTTTGTAACTTGTCGTTAAACACCGCTCTGTTCCTGCAGTATCTGTTTTTACTATCTTTACAGTAGCCACAGCGTTTCAGCATTTAAGGCCATTTAAAGGAGAGGTTAAACATATCCATAGCCTACTTAGGGCTATAAGGATTATATTCTTTTGATCCTGGTTATTGCCGGGAAAGCCAGGTGATTATTTATAATAATAATAATAATAATACCTGAAAATTTGTTGACTTTGCAGCAGTTTTTTCTTCGTTTGCGTAATGAAGCAACAGTCAGCCAAATCAGATTAAACTGCTCAGGGCCTGTATATCATGCCTAGTAATGACTCAGGAAGGTAAAATACTTGGAGTTGTTTATTTGTTAGCACAGGGCAGACTGCAGTGAGTGGATATAACCCATACTGGGCTTTTCCCCCTCCTCTTATTTTCACACTTGAAAATATTGTACCTCCCTCTGTATGAAATGTCTGCAGGAATGAAACAGATTACAGATGTTTCCCCACATCTGTGCTCTCTGCAGCCACTCCTTTTGTGTGTGTGGTGGATAACAAAAAATAGTAAGTATCCTGTTATTTTGGGCGTGAAATCTGATAGTGAAAAAGACACCAGAGAGAATTCTTGGGTGATAAAAATTTAAATGGACCCATTTATCAATATGACAGAGATTTGACCTGAAAGTGAAAGTGTTTGGGAGTTAAGTGGGGTTGTGTAAAGAAAGTTGAGGCTGCACTACAGATAGACCGGAGGGTTTGTAAGTTATTAAATCAAAATAAAAGGTATTGACAAAACAATAAATTGCCTGGATCACCCTATCTAATAGATTCTGGGAGCACTAAGTACATTCTCCACACTAAAGACGTGTGAAACCTTTTCCTTTCTCGTACTTTTGTTCCTCTCCTCGGCAACATTCGCACCGTGGTCGGTTTTGTCACAGACTTGGCACCAAACCGTGCCTGGGAATGCTGTGCCAGAGAGCTGGCTCGGAGCAGTGTGGTGGGGAGCAGGAGAGGTGGCATCTCTGCTCTCCACAGGGTTATTGCACTTTGCAGGTGGCCTCTCAATCGCTCCCTGGGTGATTAAAATAATAATAATAATAATAATGGCAGTAATAAGTTCGCTGTGGAGATATTTTGCTAATGTCTTTTCAGGGAGAGCACGCTGAGGTGCTCTTTGCTCTCCTTGGGAGTCCTCAGCAGCATTTCCGTGCTGGAAATCTGTGGGATTCAGAGAGGGGGAGCAGCATCTGGCTGGGATGCTTTGGGGAGCATTAAATGCCACCTACTTTTGTCCCCCCCTAAACCTTTCCCAGTGAGCACCACAGTGCTTTGGGGAGCAGTTCATGCCACCTGCTCCTGTCACCCCCTGAGCCTTTCTCAGCGACCATCATCTTCCTCAGAGAGGGACTGAGTTTGCTCGTGGAGGGGGAAGGCAAAGGGCTATGGGACGTGCTGGGACTGGAGGTTTGGGGAGTGGGTGGTGGGGCAGCTGTTCTCCCCAGAATCATTAGCTGGGACCTGCTTTTTCCTGACTCCACAGGGTTGGGGGTGACTACCCCCTACCTACGGCTTCCCTGCCGAGGAGGGAATGAGCCTGGCTCTGTTTGCCTGGAAAACGACACAGATTTGAGACTATTTCCCCTCCTGTGGATTTTTTCCGTGGAGAGGAGCATGGAAGGCATTACTATTTATAGTGCACAGTACGTGTGCACAGCGGGACATCCCCCGGCTCTGCCAGCAACCATCCTACCAGTTTGGAGGGGGGACACTTCCCAGCCCCGTGTCCCCGAGATGCCCTGTCCCCTCTCCCAGGGCGCTGGGAGATCACACAGGGGTACCACCACCTCCCCTCATCTCCAGCTTGCTTTCGCTTCTTTCGAGATGAGATGAGATGCTCTCCCCCCCTGCCGCGGAGCTCATCGCCAGGCTCCAAGTCAAAGCGAGTTTTCAGCGCAAGCAGTGGGAGTTTTAAGGGGAGGGAGAGGAACCCAAAAAAGTGAAGGCGTGAGGGGGTTGCAGAGCATCTGCAGAGCGCGGTTTGGGGATGGACAGCTTGGGCGCGTGTTTGAAATGGAGATGGAAAAGTGTGTTGGTTTAACTAAGGGGTTTGGGGAGTTTTCAAGCGAATGAGGGACTCGGGATCCCTCACTGCCCACCCCCTGCCCGACCACCCGGGCTTTGTGTTCCTGTATGGCTTTGGGACAGCAGAACCTCCTTATCTGAGCTCAGTGACTGATACAGAAAAGATATCTGACAATGGCAACGAAAACAACAGTAAGCAGTTGGAAAGGCCCAGCTCAGATCGTGCTCTGTCAACAGCTTTGCAATCTGTATAAATATGAGTAGAAAGACAAACAGCTCTGATTTCTCTTTAAGAATGTGAGTATCCATTGTCGTAGATTTAAATTGGGATGTTTTACTTGTACTGTATGTAAATTTCTTCTTGGCAAATAACCCATGTCCACTAATGTATGTGTATTTTGGGCCTGTATAGTTTGGGTCTCTGTGAAATACAATGAAATCTGATAGCACACAGAAATACTTGCATGGAATGTCGAATTTTTTGTGTGTGCTTCTCACATATCCATAAAAGAGTTTACACATTTCTAATTACTCATTCAAAAAGAGACTTTACAGCACTTTTAAAAGAGAGCCAATTTTTTCCCTACTGTGTTCTGTTTTTACAGCTTGTGCAAAGCTTATTTAACGAAAGTTTAAGTAATCAGCGAAAGTCATTTCTGAGCAAAGACTGACAGATATGAAGCCTCTTTTCACACTTCATAAGAGGTGGAGAGGGTAGCCATAAAATTTACAGCTGAATAGTACTCTGTTCAGCTTAACTTTATAGAATTATTAGTGTTCCGGGCTTTTGATAGATTTTATGATGGTTAAATATTTTAAACTATTCTATGTGTTTTGTGGAGCTGAGCTGTAAGTGCAATAATAGCGACCTACCCCTCCAAACCCAGGGACCTGAATGCTCCCATGGGGCTGGTGTTGTGCTAAAAATGTGTTTGCAGCTGAACTGAGCTTCATGAGATATTAATAAAACACCAGCGATACGTTCCCTTTGCAGAGACTCACCTCTGGCTATGGAAGTACGAATTCCCGGGATATGGAAATGAGCAGATGGGGTGTGTGGGTAAGAAAGGAGTCAGGAGGGAGGTGGCACCTTTAGCATCTCTGTCCCAGCCCCTGCAGCACAGGGACACACAAGTTATGCTGTATCAGAGACGTGGTGGAGAATGAGTGACTGCTTAGAATCATGGAGTGGTTTGGGTTTGAAGTGACCCTAAGGACCATCCAGTCCCACCCCCTGCCATGGGCAGGGACACCTTCCACTATCCCAGGTTGCTCCAAGCCCCGTCCAACCTGGCCTTGGACAC
>JAWMRA010000146.1:1611717-1637222 GCA_035584735.1 Pseudotriccus pelzelni | reverse complement strand
AGGGATCCAGGGGCAGCCACAGCTTCTCTGGGCAACCTGTGCCAGGGCCTCACTCCTGTCACAGGGAAGGATTCTGAGGACATGACCAATTCTGTGGTAAAAAGGCTGAATGAAAGAGGAAGAGCTTGGCTGTATTTTGAGACTGAGAAATGAGACGTCTCGGTTTCAGCTGCTGCAGATGAGCGTGGCTGTCAGAGAGAGTCACAGGCACTTGAGCATGAGCCTTTCGCAAGGTCATGAGGTGCCCAGATGTTACAATGAGGGGCAGCACAGACAAATATTTGTCACACAATGGTTTGGGCTGGAAAAGACCTCTAAAGGCCATCTGGTCCAACCCCCTGCCAGGAGCAGGAACACCTTCCTCTAGATCAGGTTGCTCAGAGATCTGAACTTGAGCGTCTCCAGGGACTGGACATCTACCACCTCTCTGGGCAACCTGTGCAGAAAAGTTCATCCTTCTGACAACGTATAACTAAGCAAACAAAAGCAATTATTGAAGGTATTTAAATTGTCTGTACTCTCCTTTCAACCTCTTTTCTTTTTTTTTTGCAGTACTTTAGCTGTACCTGCTTACCTAGGAACAAACAACAGAAAGGCTTTCAAAATTCTTTAAAATAATATGAATTATGTGAACTGGATTAAAGTCCACTTACTTTGATGTTGGCCAAGAACTGAATCAGGGAGGCAGCCTTAGCTATTGCTTAGCCCTGGTAGAACATGGACACAAGGAGGTGGCTCAGTGTACAACTTATATCAGCACGTGGTTTAAATACACGTAGTGTTATGTTTATATTTTTAAATTCATTTTTGTGTGAGCACCAGATTAAAGCAATGCCTTGGCAGCATTTACTGTGGTTCATAAATCATGGTGGCACTTCGTTCCTGTCCACGAGCTGGTTCGTGTGCTAAAGGTTTCAATCATTAGGATGCACAGTTGTAGTCCTACGGAAATTGTGCCGAGGTGCTTTCGTGTGCCTGAAATTTGTGGAAAACCTTTGTGTACTGAGCGATGTCGGAAAGCTGAGACTCAGGGTGCCTTTAGTTGCTGTGCTAATCAGCACTGATGCTCTCGGGCACATGGTGTGACTCTTGGGGATGGTCCTGTGGGGTTGGACTCGATGATCCTCGTGGATCCCTTCCAACTCAGCATATTCTGTGATGCTGTAACTGTATGGAAAATTCTCCTGTGTCTTTATGCAATTCGGGAAAATCACTTCCCATTTCAGTTGGCAAATTCCCACCGTTTGCCTCCAACATCGACTTCGACTTGATTTAAGGTTTTCTGGGTGCTGAAACCCAGATTTCAGGTAAAAATCTCCGTTCCAGGGCAGTGTTAGGCCCTCCAGGTTTTCCTTTCTGGTTGTTAACACCAACAATTCCTAATCCTGTTCCGCTGGCTCTGAAAACCGCCTTCGGGAGGCGCCGGGTGATCCCGCACTCAAACGGTTAATTTGCGCTACGTTCTGTTAAAGAAAAGGAAAACTGTCACCCTGTCATTTTAGAGTCTGACACTAAGCTTGTCAAAAGAGACAGCTGTTAAACTGAATTACTGTTGACATGCAGAGAAACGGCCCTTTGCCAGATGTAAAGGACATCTGCGGCAATGAAGTGGTACAGGGTGGCTTTTAAAATGTGGTCATACTGGTATTGAATGGGGCGTCTATGGCATTAAAACGTGGCCTTGACTCAGGCAGTTTAAGGCAGCGAAGCAGAGCCACTGCCAAGCACAAAGAAGTGCTGATCTGTTGCTGTATCCATAACTTATGCATGAATATGAAAACAGAGCGGTGTCAAAGCTATTAAGCTCTTATCGTGTCTCCGGGAGGATGTGGGTTTAAAACACACAGTAGGAAATATTGTGCGTTTCTGGGTCCTTGAATGTGCGGTAGGTGAGGTGTGAATTCATGAGGTGGATTATGCAGGGAATGAATAGAAATAAGTCGTCTCGTCTTCGGCTAACAACCGCTCAGACAAGAATTGCAGAGGGCATTAAGCTTAGGAAGCGAGGCTGGATGTGCCTCGGCATTCTCCGATAAGGCTCTCGGCGTGTGGAGCACGTGGTGGGTGCTGGGGAGGGTCCCCTCTGGAGAGGGGAGCAGGGAAAGATGGAAATAAAGGGGCCTGTAAAATCCTGTCTTTGTATCTTCTTGTGATTTTCATTAAAAAGCCGAGATGCCGAGTGAATATCGTAAAAAAAAATATACAATTATTATGAATATTTTATAATTTAGCAATTGAACCAACAGTAGGGAATTCTGCACATTATATAAGAGTGCAAGGCTTTGATTTGCATGTTTTTAGTGTAGGAATAAAGCTATTTGGGGGGAAAAAATAGTATCAGTTAAGCAATTTTGCTAAATGCATGAAAAATGAAATGTTATGAGATGAAATATGTATTCATTACAGAATGAAATTGATGTTTGAAGCTTAAAAAAAAGATATTCTGGCCCAACATCCTTTTGAATATGTTAGCAGATCATATCTTGGTTTATTTGTATGTTTAATGGTGGCAGAAACTGAAGAGTTTGCCATCTGAGGGGAAGGAGGCAAATGATATTTCTGAATGGGACAGGCTGACCTGCTCCTTTCTGCAGGAAACCAACACCAGTTTGCTCTGGACAGGGAAAAAATGCTGGAAGAAGTGGGTGTGAGAAGGGGTTTCTTCTTTGAAACAGGAAATTCTGCTTTGACTCTTTTTTTCTACAGGCTGGTGGAAAGACCAGGGCTTGTTTAGGTATTGAGGTGATTTGGGCGGGTGCCTTACACTGCTCCAGGGAACATTCCCATTCCCACAGGGAACATCCCTTTCCCATGGAGAGCATTTGGCACCTCGTGCCGCCGTTGCCCTCCACCGCAGCGCCGAGAGGCGGGTGATCTGTGCCCATGGTCCAGCTGGATGGATTCCAGGCTGTTGGAGTGGCGTTGCAGTGTGTGATTTATGGGGGTGGCTCTGTGCACGTGGAGGGAGGCTGGGCAGTGCTGCTGCCACGTCTGACCCGAGGGCCACCAGAACATGTAGCCAGTGGTGCTCCCACCGGTCCATATGGCCGTGGTTGGATGTGGCACAGCGGGACACGGCAAATATCCCGGATCTAACACGGCCCATCCTGAAATCTCATTTATCAACAGCTCCAGAGCTCTGCCATGTGCTTGGGAGGCAGGAAGGAGTGTCAGTGTTTAACCACCGTGGCACGGGCAGCAGGCAGAGGGTGGTTGTTTTGTCTGTGCAGCCTCCAGGAGTCGACGGCTCGTGCTTTGTCCTGGCCGGAGCAGCCAGGACGGCTGTGCTCCCCTGGGATCAGAGAACACGGGTACGGTTTGGGGTTTATTCTGTTGGGAGAGGTGTTTCCTCAGGAACGGCTTTGATGAATACCTTTGGAATGTATTTTAGTTTGTGGGATGCAAGAGAGCAGGTGGCTGCCTTGCAGGACCTCCATCTCATGGGGGTGTTCCAGGGACTCCTGGAAGCCACTGGAGCTTCCAGCCTGGTGGGGTAAGGGCAGGACAGGCTCAAGAGGAAATGACTTTACAGTGGGGGTGGTAAAACACCAGAACAGGCTGCCCAGAGAGCTGTTGGATGGCCCATCCCTGGGAACGTTCCAGGGCAGGTTGGACAGGGCTGTGCGAGGACAGGGCTTGGGTGGTCATCTCCACTCTGCCTTACACAGGAGCTGTTGGGGCAAAACATCACACACATCTGCAGAAGGGTGTTGGGTTCTGCCACAAAAAGGGCTGAAATCTCAAACCCACTCCTCACAGGTTAGGCAGATTCAGTGCTGCAGGTTTGAGCCAGAGCACACTCACCTATTTATGTAGGTTTAACTCTGCTGTAATGATTAACTTCTTACAAACATGTACAAGGTGGAACATTTAAATAAACAGGAACAAGCTTATTATTAGATGGCAGGTTTTCCTGTGATAGCTCTTATAATGTCATCATGAGTTTATTAAAGCTTACCATGAAAAATCTTTCTCCTAATCTGAGCTCTTTCATACAGCTTCCCATTTTGATTGACACCAAAATAAAATAACTAACCTATAAATTATAATGTATGAATTAAATGATGGATAAATGCATTATTTGCAAGGCATTGCAAAGATCAACACATGCAGCTTTAAGAAAATAAAAAAATATTTTACCAGGATAATAATAAGGCAGAACTCAGCTCTTTTTGTGACTATTCTCACTGAATACTGATATCAGATGATCTTTAAGGTCCCTTCAGACACCAACCATTCTATGGTTCTATGATTAATTATAATAATCAAACAGATCTGGAAAAAAAAGGCTCAATGTAAACAACTTCATCTTTTAATTGCCATTTCAACTTCATCCTGTAACCAGTCCAAGGATGGCTTGTGTTGGAAAGGACCTTAAAAATCACCTTATTCCACCCCCTACTGTGGGCAGGGACACCTTCCACTAGACAAAGTTGCTCCAAGCAACACTTCCAGGGTTAGGGCATCCACAGCTCCTCTGGGCAGCTTGTTCCAGTGCCTTCCCATCTCTGCATTCTCCTCAGAGACACCCCCCCAGCTTTGTGTTGTCAAACGAGCAAATCTGTGCCACTGAAATGACCCCAAAGTTTGTAAATCTGTTCCTACTCACCCATTTGCTGGTGGCGGAAAGGCAGGATTCTTGTCTTTTATTTTATTTTCATGCCGAGAAATGAAACTCCCCGAGCTCCTTGTGTTCCCTGGGGGGTGTTCCTCCAGCAGGGCTGAGTTATTCCACTGCAGATCTGTCCCCAAGCCGTGTCCCACTGCAGACAGCTCGGGAACTGGGCCATTGACCAGCAGAAAATAATACACAGTGGCTCCTTAGAATCCAGCTCTTGGGAAAACAGGGATCTCCAGACAGGGAAAGGACTCCTTGGCTACTTTTTACGCACCCTATTTTAAACTGAGCTTTTAACTCAGCTTTTGGGTGGCCTGATAACTGCTCCTCACTGGAGGCAGGGCCTCAGGTAGGATGGAATGTGCTCTGTCAAGGCTCAGACGTGGCTCAGCGAGGCCACCTCACAGTGCCGGTGCTTGGTGAGCACCATTAATAGGCTTTAAATCTGACTGTGCGAGTCCCAACATGGAAAATGTGGCTTTTGTCCCCAGAGTCTTGCAGCTTAAAATGAGCTAATAGCACATCTCAGGCTAGATCTGAGTGCACATTATAAATGACTAATTTATTTCTTGAGTTTAGCGTTTCTTCCTGCTTAGAGCGTGTTCTCTATGAATAATTTCCTCTATAAAGGTACTTTTTCCCTCTTCCTTTGTGGATTGAATTGAAGAAATATTTGGAAACTGAGGGAGTTGTTACCTTTTTGTGCTTGGATGTTCATGGCTTTTTTTTTTTGGCCATCCAAAATCCAGTTTCCAAGGCTAAAAGGCAGATCTTGCAGAGACAAAATGAGACTTCACAGCACGATGGGAGCCCCCTCAACATTTAAAACCCATCAAGACAGGCATGGATGCTGCAGCTCCATGTTCAGGCCAAATGTGAGGCAACATTTACTCTGGATTTATACAGTTTAACACTGCAGGGAGTTTGGGATCTCCGTGAACTATAACTCCACTGCCTCAAACACATTTCAGTGCAAAATCCTTTGTGATCCCAGTTGGTTGGCAGGTGGGGCTGGTCTCAGGGTAAGGTCAGGAGGGATTATGTTGTTTCTTTTAGTGTAGTTTTGCCCTCTGTGTGTAATTCTCAAAATCGATCTGCACATTTGCTCTTCGCTGGCTGGTTGGATAAACCACATCCTGCATAAATATATTGATAAATAACTGATGTAAAACATCAGCTGAAGAAGAACCAGAGCTGCCCCAAGGAGGAAGGTGACTCCTTTTCCATCTTTGTTTGCACTGAACATGTTCCTTGCTTCAATGACTTTTTCCTGAGAATTTAATCTCTTTGGAATCACTGTGAAAAGCCAGGTAATATATCCTTAAATATCTTTAGTCTTGTCCCATGCCCATATTTTAAGATTGATTTCACGGGTACAACCAGCTCTTCCAAACATCAAGTTTTTTTCTTTTTTAACCATAAATGTAGTTATTTTACTCTTCCTTCTTTGTTTTCTTTTTAAAAAGGCTGTTTTTTAGTCTAAATGGATGTGAAGTTTAATCTAAATGAAATGGAAAATCTATTTTTTTGGCATATATTTTCTCACTTAACCAACTGTCCCCTTGTCCAAGTGAATGTAATTTTCAACAAAGGAGCTGAGTTTTGGTTATATTTGCTAAATCTACAGGGATTTTTCATATTTTATAGAAGAGGTATGTACAGGTAAAGAGGAGGAAAGAGGAGGGCAGGTATTGGTGTGCTCACTGAGGAGCTGATTTACTGAAACGGGGCTCCCCTGGGCCTGACTTGCAACCAACACACTTTGCCTTTTATTTATTTATCTGGCTACTTAACGCTTCTTACTGTTTCTCTTAAATGAATTAATTTACCCTACAAAGCACTCCTTGCAATAATCAATGACTCATTACACTGAAAACCCGCAGGAAATACTAATTAAATGAAAAATGTGCAAGAGGAATGTTCAACCTCTGTATTTCTAGCCAGCCAGATAAAAGCCAGTGCTTTCTTTTCCCCAAGTTCTCCCGAGTTACAGGAGAGGGTTTTTACCTTGAGCCCCGGGGAGCTGGGATGGCTTAAAATGCGCAGGGATATTTCCCAGACACACCAAATCCAGTTCATTCCTCATCAATATCCACAGGAAATAATAATCTGTTTATACATCACATTTCTCTGAGCTCTGCAAGGTTCTGGTTATGAATTCCTTCCAGCTGCTTTTCTCATTCCCACAGCAGAATTGCTTGGGAAGGGTTACCCCTTGTCCATCAGTTACTCTAACAATTATTGACTGATAACCACTGGTCATTCCAACCTTCCCTCGAGCTTTGATAAGGATTTTATGTACTTATTATGCTCTAAAATGTCTCCTCACCCAGAAAGGTCTTGAACTTCAGGTTGGGCTGACACAGCCACCTTTTGGGGTGCTTGAATAGAAAAAGGTTCATAATATGGAATGTGGAGGTTTTATAGCTACAGAAATGCTGAAACTGAGAGTGGGTTTGAAACTCCTGCTTTTTGAACCATGGCAGGGATTGTGTCCCGTTCCCTTCAGCAATGCTGGGTGGGCAGAAATGATGGTTTCTTTTATCCTGCTCAACGATTTCTGGAGAAAGCAGGTTCAGTAAAGCCATAAAATAAAGAGATTAGAACAAGATAAAGAAAATAAAAACCCAAGAAACCACCACCATTAACAAAAAAAACCCCCAAAACCCAACAAAGAAAAAAAAAAGCTGTGACAAAGCTCCTCTCCTTGGCACCCTTTGCATTGCTGGTTTTGTGCACCCTGGTTTTCTGTGCTGGTTGGTTCTCCCCAAACCAATTTTCACTTCTCTTAGTTTCTTTGCAGGTGTTGTAGATTTAGGTTTTCTTGAAGATCACTCTGCACCCGAATTCAGGAATATTTTCACCACAGCAGAGCAAATGAGCTGCTCCCATTTTGGTTTGGCAAGTGATCAAACACCAGCCTGGGACAATTCCCACCCTGGGAGGGGGGTCAAGACACATGCACCAGCAAAAACTACTTTATTTTAAAGTAATATGGGAAAAGTGGGAGAATAAGGAAGAGAAGGATGAGTCAATTCAGTTTTAAGGCAGCAAGAATTTAAGTCAGTTTAGTTCCCCATGATAATTAACCTACCCAAAGAGCTGTAAAGTGTAACAACATAGAGGATGAACTCCGTAAAGTGTAGGTGACCCACAGAGATCTGGATGGACACATGACTCTGCCTCTGATTTTGGTTTTTAGCAATAAATTGCGTTAAAATAGTGGCAATGCATTGAAGATTTTCATAATACTTTGTTCCCAAGCTCAGGGAGGTGTTCTTCCTGTGGGGATGTTGGACTGTGTTGTAAGACAGGGAAGGCAGGACTGGAAGCTTTAAGTTAAGGGGGAAATCTGCTTCAGTCCCAAATGGATGAAACTTAAGATAGAAATACATGTTTTAACTTCTAACTATGGGGTTTTAGGGAGAAAAAATTGGTATTAGTAGTGTACTGAGTCTATTTGTTCTGGGAATCCAAAGCTGGATGTTTTCCTTGCTCCTTTGTAATTTTATTGAAGGAAAATTGTAGGAATCTTTGGCTTTTACTGGCCCAATCTTTTCAGTGCTTCAAGGCATTGATACAGGTTACCCAGCTGGCTTTTTTTCTAGTTTCTCCCTCCCCAGCTTTTGGAATTCAGGGAGACTGGTGGATTATAGCACTTTGGAAATCAGGCCCTGTGTTCTGATGTCTACAAACCATAAAAGAGGTTAGAGTGTGTATATTTTGCCCTCAATCTACAATATATTCCTTGAAGACAATAGGAGGAAAAAATCATATAAAATTGTCTCTTTATTTGGAGGTACTTTAACATCAGAGGGGATTTGCTTCCAGCTAAAGAAAACCTTTGTTACAGAAATACAAACGTTTGATATGCTGCAGTATCAGATAAACTTTGTTAGTGCACAGTGGAACAGAGCTGATAATTGAAGAACTCACAGGAATTTGGGCAGTAAAATATCCCCAGTGAGTGCTGAGCTCTGTGGGAAAAATGGAATGTATAAATCTGCAGTGAGAGGAGAGGAACAGGAGGGGAGAGTTCTGCACTCAATTTTGGCAACCCCAAACCACCACTGAAGGATGTTAAGGAGAAACAAAAGCGAGGAGGTGATATCTTTGGGCACAAAAGTTATTTTTCAAAGAATTTTCTGGTTAAATATAATGTTGGACAAGAGCCCATGGAAATTCTCAAGTCACTGGAAATTCCTGCTGTCGCTTGGCATGGGGGGAGATGATCTGATCTAGTTGAGGAATCAGCTTCTAGCCCTGCACAGTCCCAAAGTATCTCATGCAACACAATGTTGGCCATTTAATTCAGTGGAAATGGTCACTGGAGGCATCGAGATGGAGAGAAAGGTCCAGGCAAGAAACCCGTGGCCAAAACCAGTGGATAAACCGGTGTCGTGTGATGGGATGAAGAACATCAGCCTGTGAAGAAGAGGCACTAATGGCTGAGAAGAAGGTTTATCACTCACGGAGTCAGCCAGCCCTGGGTGATTTCAGGAGTAATTATGAACCTGGGAAGAGCAGGACAGGGCACAGCAAAGCCACCAAAGGAATCTGACGACAAACTCGGGAGAGCAAACGCGGTGCCGTGGAGGGGGAGACGCTCGGGCACCTGTTGTGACAGCTGTGCCTGAGCATCCAATGACCAGATCAGGGTGGATAACGAGACAATCTGCTCATTTAAGAGTGTATATACAAACCCAGCAGGGACATGAAACTGTTTTGCTTTGTTTTACTGATAATGTGTTATTGGAGTCATGTCTCTGTGTCCTAGAGTGGGTTCAAAACAATTACTTGCATAACACAGGATATCTTTAAGTCAGGGAAGAGCAGGGCAGGGAGGGGGGGGGAAATGTGTGTATCTCAATTTGTGGTTAAGAAGCAAAATGAAATGATGTTTTTCTGAATAGATTTATTGATTTCTGTTTTTCCAGCACAGGGATATCCATCTCAAGGGCTGGATGCCCCTTGCAAAACTCGAACTGTGGAGTAATCAATGGATGAGACTAAGATGCATCTCTTGCCAGCTGCTGGTTCATACTCTAATAATTGCATTATCCTAAGAGTAAACTTAAAAGTAAGTCAATCAGTGCATTCTCCAGAAGTTGGAGCCCATCTCTGGGTGGCTCTGTCTGGTCCAGGGTGGCCAGAAAATATCTGGTGCAGCCCCTGCAGTGTCCTCTTGTGGTGCTCTGCTTTACAGGTGGTCAGGCATCTTCTGCAGCAACTTTGACATAGGTTTTGAGGTGGCAAAGGCACAGTTTTAGCAAAATTTTATCCATATGTAAAAGAAAATCGTATTTCCTGCTCACTTACAGAGCAGAGTGATAACATCAGGGAAAAGAAAAGGAAAAATAAAACTCACAGAGCAGTTCTTTGGGCACCAGGAATTAGCAGAGTCCAGGGATGCTGCCCACACTGCAAATACTGGCATTCCATGCAAGGGTGACCACTGCTGCTTTGATTTCAAAGGAAAACCACGTTGAGGAACTTTGAATAGGAAGACAAGATTTGTGGAATGTAAATACCTGGTAGGTGCAGCCAACCAGCACAAAATATGTGTAGAGGGAGCTGGAGTGTCCCTGCCAGAGCGACTGTGCTTCCAGATCATCATGTACAAGGAATAATTACAGCAGGGTTTGTCAGCCGAGTCGGTGGAGGGGGGAATTCTTTATCTGTTAATCAATGCAGGGAAGGATGAAGCACCTATAAACCATTCATCTCACTTCAGCTTCTTGTTTGTATTTAATTAGAGTTGTTCTGGTTTGATTGGGGAAAAATGGAGGTACCGTGGAACGTAGAATTGTCGGATGGGGAGCACCTTGGAGAGCATTTCCTGCTGTGAGATCCTTGGGGCAATGGGTCCAGTAGGTTGGACTTCTATTGCCAAAATTAGCAGCTATGAATTGGTCACAGGGTAGGAGCCCTAAATCACAGGGAAATAAGAGATGGTCACAGTGCCAGCACCTCACCAGTGTGAAGGAGGTTTTTAGCAGTATGAATTAGGTAATTTCTTTCATCCTTCTTTCTTCAATTTCCCCGTTCCTTTATTTTTTTATAAATGTACAAGGAGGATACTTAACAAAAAACTCAATTTCTCCCCTTGTTTCGTTAACCACAGTCAAACCAGAGTGAGACCAATGCATTTTTTATTATTATCTTTTAATCCCTTGTGAAATTGTTTACCTTTTCTTCCCATAATTTCCAGGGGGCTTATAGATAAGGCTGTAACACCTATACATAGTTATGGGATGTTTTATAACTCACATGTACTGTGTGGTGCAGATAGATGCCAACTGCAGGCATAGAAAACCCCAGTGTGCCACTCGCATTTCATTTCATTTTAATTTGACTTTAAATCACTGACATTTTCTCTTTTTTTTTTTCTTGTAAGAGAGTTCTTCAAAATTCTTTTAGAAATTGAGAAGTTATTGCTAAACCTTGGAGCCCCCCACACGAGTCTCGAAAACTGCAGCTTCGCTAAAAACCGCGCAGTAAATGTGACATTCCTTGATGCATGCTTATTATGGGCAAATATTTCTCTAGGTAGTGCCTGGAAATGTTAATTAATTTCAGATCCACCCTCTTTTTGTCCACGTATGCAGATTTCAAATCTGTGCCTCCACCAGTGTTGACACGGTGCAATGATGCAGCCGAGCTCTCAGATGTCTGGCTCGAAGAGTTGTGAAATGATCAAGCAGACAAACCCAACCATTTCAGCCTTGTCAATCTAGTTCTCAGTGGACAGATGCCCTGGTGCTGGAAAAGCAGCATGCCCTGCAACACCTCTTGGCAGCATGGAAAAAGAGCCAGAGATCTCCTAGACACGAAGCACGACCGGATTCTCAGCTCAAAAAATCGTGTTTGTGGCCCCGCTGGAGCTGCTGGGTGAGGCTGTGTGGGGACACGTGTGGGACCTCTGGTTTGGGCATGAGGGAGGGGTTTCTGCTCTCTCAGATTGTCCATCTGATCTGCTTCTAGAGCAAGTTGTCTTGGATTAGTGGGTGATGATCCAGGTTGGTCCATTGAGGGCTCTGGAATGAGCCTGGTTCGTTTGATGGAGTCTGTGGATTGCACCATTAATTAATTGAATGGTATAATTTAAAATATTTTATCAGCTGCTCATCCAGCAGGAATTCACTAAACTGTCTGAGGAAGCGGGAGGTTTGAGGTTTCTGTTGGCACACCAGCAGGGACAGCCCTGTCCTGACTGTCTGTTGTCATGTCCCCTTGAAGGCCATCACTGGAAGTCCCATCCCAGGCGTCCTCTTGGGCACAGCAGAGGAGGGGGATGAGGCTTCAGTCCGCTCTGTCCACACGGTCCCTGGGGATGTCTTGGTAGGCACAGTTCCAACAAAGCCCAGCCTGGTGCAGCTGAACCCACCCCGGTGCACAAAACCTGGAAATCTTGCAAGGTGGGTTTAAAACCCAGCAGAACCCACTGGATTTACGGTACGGAAATGTGGCGGTGACTGAGACAGGCAGGGGACTGTTCTGGTACAGAGGAGGTTTTCTTTTTGGCTAACGAGTTGTTTTTAATGTCACACGTGGCATCACAAGATCTTGCAGCACTGGGGCATTTTTAATGAATTCCTATCACTTGCATATTAGCAGGAATATTTCCACTGCAGCAAACCCCATAAACAGTTCCCACACTGGGCTGTGTTATACTGCCACCAGAATTGGTTCTTCTGATGGTTCATTTCTTTTATGCTGAGAATTCAGGACCAATTCAGCTTGCTTTTATGCATCATTAGAGATTTACAATTACTTTGCTATAGTTTCTTTCTGGAAGCCTATCTCTCATGGTTAATGCTATGGGAGTCCTGTTGTGTAGAGACTGGTATGAGCCACCTTATAGCAATAAAGCGTTTGAGAAGGATTTAGAATTATGAGGGGCTAAATTCTCCGTGCACAGACTGTAATGCTGTTATCCCTTGCTGAGCTTGGGTTGAAATTTTTTTTTTTTTCCTCTCCCCAAATTAGGAAAAAAAAAAAAGCTCTTTCTTCAAGAGGTTTTGAATCATTTACATGTAATTTTTTTTGTTGCACTGCTGCAGTCGGAAATGAGGAATTGTGAGAAATTCCATTTGGATTTCATGACGCTTAAAATACATGGAGGCTGTATTAGTATATAATGAAAAGAAGGCCTCCTCATTTTTTTTTTTAATTTTGCTTTTTAAAAGTCTAATCATTATTTGGGACTTTATTTTTATTTTTTAATAAATATTTTATGTGTGTTGTTAAAGCCAATAATTTCAGAAGCTTTGCCCTTGCCCAACAAGCAGGAGCTCTGTGTGTGTTATAACCCACATAATTCACGTTTTACATAAATACACTATTGCGCTGAAACAAACATGATATGCAGTGAATAATATGGGCCTGATCTAAAGGCCATTAAAATCAATGAAAAGATTTCAAATTAACTTTTATAGCCTTTAGATCAGGCTCTAAATGGGTAAATTACAGTTATGGAGTTTCCCATTTACATACCTGTGTGCTGCATTTAATGTATTTTATGGAATTGAAATTACTTGGTCCTCTTTTTCATGCTTTTTTAGGCTAAGAACTTGCCAAGGGCATCAACAGCAGTTTTCCCAGGCTTCAGCACAAGGATTATATAGTCAATTCACAAATGACTCCAATCTTTGAAGAAAAGGACATGGTTATCAGGGAGGCTTTGACGACAGCAAGGACTGGAGCACTATCTGCCTCTTTCCATCAGAGATTCCCATTTCCTCTCATTAACATACTCAGGACATCAGCACAGCCATCAATCCCAGGGGAATCACCTCAAACTTTTCAGGGAATATGCACAAGACCCTGGCCCTGTGTCATTTCAAAGAGATCAAACCAGATCTGCCTCGTGAAAGGTTCGAAGCACGGCTGGGGCACAGCAGCATTAGGGGAGGGACTCGGAGGTTGCAGGGAATTTTCAAGTCCATTGTTATATCTTGGTAATCTCCCTTATTTTCCAGGGTTTTTCAATCCCACCGAGGATGCAGAGCTGCTCTGTGATATCTGCTGCTGCTGTAAGTGTGAAAGGAGGTGCCTCTACCTGCTCCTTCCCAGTGCCCTGTGATGAAAAATGCTTTTGGAGGAACACTGGAAACAAGCCATCAAAATATCTGATTAAACCTCTTAGGAAACTCTCACTAATCACCCTCTCTGCTCTTGATGGAGTGTATTTATGCATTATAAATATACTTACTATGTGTGTGTGCTCCATAAATCACATCCAGCACTTGTATATGATGTATAAGCACATTCTATAGAACACACACAAATACAGATGCCAAACTCCCACAGAGTTCATCACTGGAAAAATGTTTGAAGGATCTGATCCTTAATATTTAATGAGCAAGATGCTATTTCCTTCCTCAGCTTTTATCTCTGGTTTGGCATAGTCATTAAATTCGTTGTTTCCTTGCAGGATTATATAATTTATGACCTAATTTTAGACTTCTGTGTAACCGCACTAAAACACTCGTGGCGGATCCGGATTTCTCCGCACGGAGCGTTCCAGCATCAGCCACCGGCTCAAACATGACTCCTGTGAGCTGCCCAACAGCAAGGAGTTAGAGGCATTAAAGGCAAACAGCCCAACGATATTCAGACAGCATTACAGGATTAGACGGTGGGGGTTTTTTTCCCCTGTAAAATTCTGATTTAGCAGCACTCGCCGAGCCGTGCGTGGCAGCTGCCAGGAATCCCCAGGTACCACAGTCAGCACCCAGCAGCTCCGGGTACTGACAGTGCTTTCATGCAGCAGCTTCTGGCTTTCAGACCCCTCTGGGATAAATTCATTGCAAGGAGGGATGGAGGAGGTGGGGAAGCAGGTGAAGAATGACTTTAAAGCCACTGCCAGCCCCTCGCCCTCTGGAATTCCCCTCAGCACCAGCCTGGCTGCTGGGCTGATCTTTTGCTGCACATGGTGTTGCCAGATAACTCCTAAATGAATTATTCTAAAGCTGTAGCCACATTTTTTTGTGTGTCTTCTGTGTGTCCAGGGTAATTCAGTGGTGCTGTAAATAGTACTGTGAGCTGCAGGTATTTTGTCATTTGAAACCACGTTGTTTGGACCAGTCTTTCATCAAATTTAATCTATTGCCTATTGCATTAATGCGTTTTGAGAGCACTTTATTCTGGTGTCCCATAGGGAAGTGGCTCGTGCTTGAGGAGGGTTTAGATGCTTCCTTTGTGCCTGCAGTGCAGGTATGAGGAATTTCTCCTGGTTTTCTACCTTACCCTGGGATCTCCAGCACGGAGGACAGAGTTGAGGGGCTGCAACCTCAGAGCAGCACCTGGAGCTGTAGGAACCACGTCCCTGCAGCCAACACCCCCCTCTAACACAACAACTTCATGCACAGGGTGAGGTGCACGCCCACATGAAAGAAGAAACATCCTTAGGAAAAGCTGGCATTATTTCTTGGAATTAAGAAGGACTGGAGTGTGTCTCTGTTTGACTTTAATGGAGCAGTTCCAGGAAAGCAGCAGCGACCGAAGTATTTTCAGTAGCACATAATTCAAGAGCAAAATCATAATCCCAATTACCATTTCAGGCACTTCTGGCCTTGGGAAACCTATGCTAATATTTATTATTATATGATTGACCTCTGATTTCTTCATCATTTACATTAGCAACTCCGATATTCTTAGTAACATCCTTTAAATCACATGAGCAGGTGTCAACAGTGCACGATGAAGTCACATCCTGCAGCTTTTTTATTTACTTAGTCCATTTTTTTTCCCCCCTGGTACAATAACAGCGTGAGTTGCATAATCTCACCTCCATGGGGCCTCTAGGGGGGTATATAATCACAGAATGCATTCTCTATAATCTCCCAATATGAGTCAATCCTTCCAGAGGTACACACAGTTGTACAAAGTCAGTATTTCACTCCCATCACTGCCTGACATCATCTTCCACACAGCACAAGAAAATATTTGCTTAGCTCTTTGACATTAACTGCCACAAAGCCTTTGAAACAAAAAAAATCGAGGAAAGTGAGGAACTAAAATGGAATAATTTCCTTTAATGAATTTAGCCTGTTTTCTGTGCACAGGATTTAGATGCAGAGGCTTTTTATAATGTCTGGGATGGCCAAAGGCACCTCTAATCTCTGTTCTTCAGTGAGGTGCCCAGGCACAAATCATAGTTGTCCAGAAAAGCTGGAATCTGATCCTTTTCTCCATTATTTTCTTTGCATAAGTGAGCATTTCTCTGGAGGAATTAAGACCCTGAATTTATTTTCCAGGTGCAGGTGAGGTGCCAAGGGCAGCCTGAGGCTTCTCACTGCCTTCAGCAGAGTTGATAAAATCGTATTTATCCACAAAGAGACTACTTTTTTTTTTTTTTTTGCAGATTGTTCTTGTGATGTGTCAAAAAGTTTTAATTCTCAGTTTGTCTCCTGTGCCCACTGCTCATCTTCCTGCCTCAGTGCAGCTCCTGCTGTTCCCCTCCAGAGAGCACAGCCACGAGCTTTTCAGCATCCCCTCGGGGAAAAATGCCACATCTGGAGCTGGGGAAAGTGGGACCCATCGGTGACACCTGGCTGGCCTTGATCATCTTCGTCTCTCTTCCATCGTTTTTTTTGGACTGAAATTAAATCCTTCTGAACTTTGATTGCCTTAAAGGGTTTACCTGGCTCAGCAGGTGGCAGGTTCGGGATGTTTGCCACAGGTTTGGGATCATTTTGGACACATTTGGAAGGTTTGTGAGCCTTGCACAGGTTGTCAGGCAGGCGGGATCTGCTCTGCTCCGCTCTCTGGGCAGGGAACCCTAAAACCCCCCTCTTGATTTCCACGCGTCAGGGGAGGGAAAAGGGTCAGAACGGTCCTGGGTCACGTTTCTGAAGGCTGTAAGTGCAATAATCCTAATCATTAACAGTTTCTGTAACAACACAGGTTACAGACACGGGACCAAACACCTGCAGGGAACCTCCTCAGGCGAAATTCTCCTCGGCTTCAATCATGTTTTTCCGGAGAAGAGACCTCTGGCTGCGCTCAGGGCCATCCGCCTGTTCCTGGCTGAAGAGCCTCTTCTAATCTACTGCTAAGAGACTTATTAGCAATGTAAAAAGGAATCTGAAGCAAGGAAAGCGTTCTTCCTAGCAGAAATATGTTTTGCAAAATTAGATTTGCTGACAGAAGTAATCGGGCCAACTCCTCATGACTATGGATGTTATTTGTTGCCCCTTATCTTACCAAGGCAAAGGGTACCAAATACTTTGAACTTTGTAAATAATTGTTTCCAAAGTGTTTTCTTTCTTTTTTTTTTTCTCTCTCTCTCTAAATTCTTTCGAGAAAAGCTGGTTTGTTGGTTTCTAATCTTTTCTCTTCCAAAGCTTTTGCAGCTCAGCCCCTTCCCACTCTAGATATCTTTTATTTTCCCTCTTAGGATTTTAATATTTGTTAGCTATTGTAAAAATCACTCTTAAGGGGAAACGTAGAGCTTTTGCTCAGCTTGGAAAAGTCATTCCTAGAGCTTTAAGGAAGTGGTGAGAGAGAGAAAATTAAAAAATAGAAGAACTTTATCCCCCACTCTGACAGATGTTGGGCTGTGGCGTGGAGGCGTATGTCCATAGCCTGACCAGTGCCCAGAGTGGCATCCTGTCCATCGGTCTGGCTGTTTTTAATCACTCCAGATTCCTGCCCAATGGAGAGATTAGCCCTTTGCTGGTTGTTCATTCCTTCTGGGCTGAACCAGAGCCAGGATTGCTCTTCCTTACCCTACCAGTGCTTACTGTCCCCTCTGGTGCCAAGCAGAGGGGCACTGTTTGCTTGTAAACACCATTAATTTCTTAGTTTTATTCCACTTCTGCATTCACAGCAAGAAATATTAACACAGAAAGAGGACACAAAGTGTCCCAAGGTGTGTGCTGTTACAGTAATGTCAGAGCCTGCAGGAAATCCACACCTATCTGCATAAAGCCAGGCAGACTCACGGATGCGGGAAAACTGAAATGCTGGAAAAGCAAGACGTGACTTTCTCCATCGTCCTGGCAAGTTGAACAGGCAGCACCGTAAAGCAGAGAGCAGAAAGCCCAGGAATCTGTGGCAACTTCTGGAGTGGCAGGAGCTTCAGAGCAGATCCCAAAGGAAGGAGCCTCGTTGAGCTGCCTTGTGTCAGTCTCAAACCAAGCAGACGAGACCTCCATGGGGTGTCTAGTCCAGGTCGAGCTGCTGTTGAGGAATGTTGATGTGTTCATGCCATGGTGCCATTCCCCAGCTGTTGTCCAACGCCAACAGCGGGGGGCAAGTAATTCCTGGGAAGGGCAGCTATGACATTTGCTTCTTGAGTCTTCAAATAGTAATGTACACCTTCCTTGATAGCAGGAGGCTCCATCAAGACTGAGCTTCTCTCCGTCTCCAAAGCCAGAGGTTTCAGGTCTTGCATGCCACCAGCAGATCTCCAGGTGCTTGGCTGATGGTTTGTTCCCTGCCCCAGCTGAAGTGGGGAGGAATTTAGAATCATGGAGTCATTAAGGTTGGAAAGGACCTTTAAGATCATCGAGTCCAGCTGTCAAGCAGCACCACCCACATGTTCACCACTAAACCATGTCCCCAGGTGTCATATCCACACAGTTTTTGAACACTTCCAGGGATGGTGATTCCACTACTGCTCTGGGCAACCTGTGCCAGGCCTTGACAACCCTTTCTGTGACAAAATTTTCCCTAATATACAGTCTGAACCTCCCTTGGTCAACTTGAGGCCGTTTCATCTTATCCTGTCACTTGTTATCTGGGAGAAGAGACCGACCCCCAGGTAAATACACCCTCCTGTCAGGGGGTTGTAGAGGGTGAGAGGGGCCTCCCTGAGCCAGGCTGAGCCCCCTGAGCTGCTCCTGCTGCTCCAGCCCCTTCCCCAGCTCCGTTCCCTTCCCTGGGCACACTCCAACCCCTCAAAGTCTCCCTTGTTGTGAGGAGCCCAACACCGAACGCAGGATCTGAGGCACGGCTGGGATTTATGGTTATTTTTTTTTACCCCCCCCCAAAACCTCCCTAAATAAATCCATGATTTTCACGAAGGCACCTTCCAGCAGAGCCCAAATGGGAATGTTTGCGTTCCGTACCATCCGTCAACGCCGCGGGAGCGGCTCCTCCAGCTCCTCTTTGGTGGCCAGAAGGAGCTGTCAGGGAGCCGCTCGGCCGCGGCGCCGGGCGGGGTGGGAGCCGTGCTGGCACAGATCCCTCTGCACAGGGGATTTCTGCTCTGACAATTTTTGGCTCCTTTAGGTTACTTTGGAGCTGCACGGAATTTTTAATGCATCTGCACTCTCGCAGGGGCTGACAGCGAACTTAAATACAGATTGCAAAGATAGATCATCTCCCGGCACCACTTTGTTTGCTGCAGCTCTAAAATCATTCTACTTGTTCCTGCAGCTCCTACAAAGCCAGAAGAGCTCTCTATATTTGCTTCCCGGATGCCTTTTTCTCCTCTGCTCACAACTATAAAAGCGGCTTTTCATGCTCCAAATCAGAGATAAATTGAAATCGCTGCCGAAGAAATAAAACACAAGGCTAATCAAATCGTGGCACAGGAAACAGCCTTCAGCCAGTGCATTTTTTTGAGAGCTATTTTTAGCCTATATTTTTATTTTGTCACTCCATATGGGGAGTCAAACCCATATGGTTTGGGAGAATGGAAGGTTGTGCTTTTATAGAGATCTTGCAAACCATCCCAGCTCAGCCTTGTCCTGAAACAGGAGCTTAAATCCAATTGTCTGCCGTGGGACTGGAGCTCTGAAATGCTCAGGGCCTGCCAGCACAATTCCCTCCTGAGGTGTAGAACTATTCTACATTTGTTAAACCAGTCTGCAGTTAACTTGGCTCTTCTTAATTAGGACTTTTGTCATTTGCTCACCTTTCTTTTTTCCTTTTTCTTTTTAATTTCTCCGTCATTCCAGTGATGGGGTTGGTCCAGTCCCAGCCAGGATGCAAAGCTGAGCATCCACAGCCATCACTCTTCTGCTCTTTGGAGTAGATGCTTGTGCCTTCCAAATGCCCAAATTAATGTGATTTCAGGGAATACGACTTTTTTCTGCTCACAACACCGTGGCACCTCCTGAGTATGTTGATGAATAAATACTTGGCTAGAAAAATGTCCTGTCTTTCTGATAAACTGAATGTATAAAAATAGAAACATGTTCTCAGTGTTCATCCACTAGAATATCCACTTTGCTTGAGTTATAGGCTGTACATGACACTGAACCAAAAATTACGGGTTTTTAAAGGAATTTTGTGGGATGGTTAAAAACACTGACAGAAAGTTTCTAACCTGGTAAATTCCAGAGGATCATTTTATGAATTCTTTAATTGTAATCCTGGAGTTTCTTCCCTCTGCAGTTTCTCAGAAGGTGGGATTAAAACCAAAAATGACATAGCAAAATGCAGCTGGATGCTTTTACAGGTAAAACAATGAGCAGAGGCTCAGAAATGTGGGTGAAAGGGTTTAGTGGACATTCAGCTGCAGGTTGGATTTGATGATCTTGGAGGTCTTTCCCAACTTAATGATTCTGTGATTTTATGGTGTGAATTACAGAGGCTCAGGGGAGCAAACACCCCGTGGAACTGCTCTGACTGGGGGAAAAGTCATTTTCTGTGCTGCTTTTGATTCCAGAGTTGCGTTTAACCTCAGTGTGGAAGCAGAATTGAAAAAGGAGCAGGGTTTTGGCAGGTAATATTTTTTTTCCCTTTAGGAAATCTGCCTCTTTTTGAGGGGATAAAGTGTGATGGGAATAGGACTGTTCAGTGGAGAATTCCATGTGGCAGAAGGATGGGCGGCATGGAGACTTCTGAGATGGTTTGGATGCCACTCCCATTAAGCAGAAGAAATGTTATGCTAAAATTGTTCATCAAAACTGAGACCTCATATGGGTTATTTATTAGAAAGTCCAGAAAACAACCACTGGGTTTTTTCCCAGGCCAGAGATCTTGTGTTGGGGGGGACAATGTCAAAACAACCAAGCCCCAGCAGGGACTGAAAGGAAAAACCTGAGATTAGAGCAGAGAGAAATTATCAAAAGTTGTAAAAGTGATTTGATGAAGCCTTAATTGTATTTAAAATCTGTGCTTGTTTTGAAATCCAAAGGACTACTGTTAGTCACATTATTGGCTCAGAGGAGCTTTATAGCCAGGAAAGCCCCATCACCTGTATCCCACAAAAATACACCTTATACCGTTCTGAAATCCCCCAAACCAGTGAAAACCCCTGGATTTGTGATGCTTGGAAATATTGGAATTAGATACAAGTAGCTGGGCTTTCCCAGGGATGTTATTCTGGAATATTTCAATAACAGAACTTCTGGCCCAGGTGTTTGGGGGGTGTGTGTGATGTGGGCACAGGAACACTGTGAGATGGATTTGTGATTCCTGGACAACCCTTGGCACCCAACTGACTTCAGAGGGGCTGGAATTTCATCCCAGGGCAGGAGCAGCTGATGGGAGGGGAGGTAGACCAATTTCAAGTCAGTGATATAGGAATGAAAAAAATTCTTTGTCATATAACTGATCTCATCAGCAGCCCAGGGTACCCGAATTTCACTCTGGATTTTCTCCTGAGTTTCCATTCACAGCACTAATATATAGATAATATGTTAAGGCATTATCTTCAAAAAAAGGAAAGAAATAATTCCTTTATGATATGGGCAATTTGTAGAAGACATTTGTGTAATTTTGCATTCTACATGTGATTTATATTTATAAATAAATTTGCATCAAACCTCCAGCTCTCGATGTCATCGTCCTATTTTATCTTTATTTCAGATGCTCGAGAAATGTAAATTATTTTTACAGCTACATAAAAGCTATCCAAAGCTGCCAGGAATAATGAGATCCACGGTGTGCCATGCAGCCACAAGGAATCCAGCAGCACCATGGTTACAGCCAAACTGGGAAGCCATCAGAAACCAGGGAATATCAGCACATAGAGACTCCTCCCAGCCCGTTCTGCAAACTAATCTTAACTGGGGGAACTCACATAGAAGAAAATATTTACCTGAAGGATGAAAAGGGCCCTAAAATGAGGAGGAGCAGTTGGTTTCTATGGCAGGGGTTTATTATATTTATTGTATTGTTTATGCAACATCAGCCACAGTTGGGCCAGGCTCCGCATACCTGCGAAAATAAAGGTATCAGCGTTCCTGGAACACAGAAGTGAGGTTTGCAAAGGTTTGGTGGGTTTGCTGATGATGTTTGAGTTTACAAAATATGGCTTGGCCACGAGGGTGGCACCAGGGAAAAGGGACACTGGTGTCCCCCCAGTCCCTGTGGTAAAAGGTGCCAGTGCCATGGATTGGGGCTGAAAATAGGTTTAAAAATGGGTTCCCCTCATTAGCAATGAACTCAAACAGGTTGAGATAATTAGACCAAATGAGGGTGTGATAAACCTCAGCTGATGGTAGTCAAGGCAAGGTAAATAAAAGGTGCAGGGAGCGAAGAAGCTCCTTTTTCCCTGAGGAGCCTTGAGGAACAGGTTGCCTGGATTTTGAAGAGGATCAGCCTGGCTTTCCATGACTGACTGTGGCTGATGCAGGTAGGCCTCATTGTTCTCTGGCTTTACCTCATCTCTGATTGTGTTTCCCAGTAAAACTGGGGTTTTGGCGTGAATTTTTGCTGTTAGTTTGCTGCTGGAAGTGTCTTAATCCTACTCTTCAAAGCTAAACTGAGAAAAGCTGATATGGACAGCCCTGCTGAGTTGTTGCTGTTCCCTGTTTGCTGAATTACAGTAGTCTTGCTTTAATTAAGCTCAGTGTTAAGGTCAAACAGTTCCAAGAGTGACCTGATGATCCTGGAGGTCTCTTCTGACCTTTAGGATTCTAACAGTGGCTGTGTGGCTGTTCCAAGGTTTTTTGCAGGAGAAGGGATGCAGTGGTGATGGGATGTGTCCAGTGTTTTTTGGATGTTTAGAGGAGTCAGCTGTGTGGTGCTCTCCGGTAGAGCCTAAATTTTGCAGAGTGTTCGTTGTATAATCATCACTCCAGTGTCATTTGGTGGCACCAGCCGCAATCACCGGGTGATTTGGGATCTGCTGCTTTTCCCCTTTGGGTTTCCTCTTCCAGACAACAAAAGAAGCACCAGTTTTGTGCTAAATTTTATGCTGCCACCAGACAGGGCCGTGTGTGGTGCTGAGCTGTTTAAGCCCTCCAGGTCCTCAGCCTGGAGAACTGATCCCTGTGATGCTCAGCTTTCCCCGGAGCGTGGCCAGCAGCTTGCAGTGAGCAGGGCCAGCCTCAAACTTGAGTCAAAAGCAAGTCTTTGTTGTGCTGAATCGGGGCAGTGAATGTTTGTGCATCCCAGAGAGCCTGGCCGGGCCTGTTGACTCCTAAGGACCACTCGTGTGCCTTAATTGGGGCTGTGCATGAATGCTCAGCTGGGCGGGAGAAGCACAAACATCCCTGAATGTCAAGCTCTCTTCTGTGCTATTTTGTAAAGCTAATGACCACCAGGCATTAAAAACCCCCTGTTCTGCTCCGTGGAGGTGCCGAGGCATCTTGTTTCGTATTTGTAAAGGTGAATGCCTTCACCTTAAAATAAAATGTCTTTATTTCGGAGGTGTCGAAGCACAGGAAAACGCAGCACTGTAAACTTGACACCCCTGGAAGCTTTAAGATACTTTAAAATGCCCATAACTTAAAAAAAAAAATAAAAAGGGAAATAAAGAGAGATAATGCTGCTTAGAAACATTTAAAACCAAAAAATCGTGCTCAGCAGACAGCTCTCATGACAAGGCTCTGCCCAGAGTGAATTTTTATGCTTGAGTTATAAACCCTTGAAAAATGGGGATCCTAATACAAAAGCTGACACAGCTTTAACCAAAGCAGCTCTAGTAAGTGCTGCTGTAATTATTTGCTCATTAATTACAAATTTTGCAAGACATGAGAGTAACACAAATTGGAAAATAGGAATAATTATCAGTAATAATGCCACAGAAGCTGGACACACTGGAAGTATCTTCCTCTTTAAATTTAATAATAGCAAGACAGCTAGAAAACTAATAAGAAATACATAATTGAAAATTAACCTTGCAAATCTGCTGCTAATAAACCACGGTCCTCTTGTGCTGCAATAATTTTACACAGCCCTTAATTTGCATTTCAAGTGTTATTCCAGGTAATACTTTGTGCCTTCACAACAATTAATATGTCTTTGAATTAAAACAGGAATGCAAAGGTTGGATTTAGCCCAGCTGAGGAGTAGGGAGTGGGATAGACTGGAGTTTGTAGCAGCTCAGGGCTGGAATGGCTGGAACCCCAGTGTACAATGGGGATTTTTGTGCTGGCTGTGGTGCCTCAATGCTGTTTTGTTGCTGTTCAATTCGAGTATTGTAGTGTTTCATCCTTCCCCTGTGCACAGACACCGCTTGGGCTGTTGGATCACTCGCGCTTTCTCATCCTCAGAGGTGCAAGACTCAGCTCCTTGGGGATGATTTAAACATCTGTGTGTCGGTAGCAGGGGGTGGGTGGTCCTTGAATACCCTGCTCCAGCTTTTCCTGTGGTGTTCGAGTGGCTTTCAGGGATCTCATGGAGGCAGAACTGGATACCCTGCCCAGCAAATCCCAGTGTGAGTCAGTGCAGCCCCTGCCTGAATGGAAAAGTGCTGCTTCACCTCGTGCCTGAGGGTTTTTTCCATTCAAAAGCAAGTGGCACTTCCTTATGGGTGTTTTATATCTGTTGCCAATTGACAGTAGTCTTAATCAATTTGCAAGTAAGGATGAAGAGAATTGTTTACTCAAAAGGCAGACTGAGTCAACTGCTCTTGCTAAATATCTCCCACTCATAAAATAAACCTGATATATATCTCTGCCCGCACAGAGAAATCACAGCCAAGAAGTGCTGAATAATTTTGGAGCTCGTATCTAGTGAGCTCTGAGTGCTGAGCTGAGAAAGAAAGGATAGACCCTAACAAAGAGAATCATTCCTGGCTGCAGGCTTGCATTATATTGCAGTATTAGTGGCAGTGAAGGTATACACAGGGATTCAAAGTTTGTGTGTGACCAAGCAGCTTTTAAAAAAACCCCCAAAATAAAAATAGAAAATAACCCAGAGACCCACAGTGTTTGGCATCAGAGAGGAGGAACATCGTACACAAACAACTGGGTTAAGAGTGTGCACTCCAAGCAGTGTTCGTGCACAATTCCAGGCTCCATCGAGGGCTGCATGTAAAATGTTGGCTGCTTTGTGCAAACCCACAAATCCCAGGGAAAAGGCCATGTGGGGTCAGTGTTTCAGCTGTTTGTGTGCTCACTTTATGTAAGAGGTTAGCAGCAGTGTGCTTTTTGTCCAAAGCCAGCAATAGCAGGAACAGCTTGTTTCTGAAAGGGTTGTGGCTCCCCTAGTAGTGTTAGAAGGGGTCCTGAAATAAACCTCGAATGGGGATAGTCTTTGATTTGACCTTTTCTGCCTTTATTTGGCTGTAAGTGTGTGCTCAGTGCAGTGTTTGACTCCTGTCACTGCCTTCAGCTTGTACGGCTCCAGCAGCACTGATATTTTCCCTCCATTTCAGTGTGTTTCAGGGAATTTAAAATGCATGGCAGTGTGGGACAATAAAGCATTTTGGTTGCCCAAGGTCTTCCTGCAGAGGAGCTCATGGGGTTGGATTGAAAAGCAAACCTGGGTGAAGTCCCAGCAGCATCACAGCTCTCCGTGGCTTCAGCCCGTGAAGGGAGAGGGTGGTGTTGTCTCCCTCAAATGCTTTTGAAATCAGGTACACATTTAAAAAAGAGAAAAATAAAAAATTATTTTCCCATCTTCTGCTTTGGGGCAAGCCATGGAAAGCTGTTGGAGCAGTGCAGTAGAGCTCATTTTGAGGGTGGGGAGGCCCTGGCACAGGTTGCCCAGAAAAGCTGTGGCTGCCCCATCCCTGGAAGTGTCCAAGGCCAGG
>JAWMRA010000146.1:1547551-1611617 GCA_035584735.1 Pseudotriccus pelzelni | reverse complement strand
CTGGCACAGGTTGCCCAGAAAAGCTGTGGCTGCCCCATCCCTGGAAGTGTCCAAGGCCAGGTTGGACGGGGCTTGGAGCAGCCTAGGATAGTAGTGGAAGCTGTTCCTGCCCAACTCAGACCATTCCCCGAATCTATGATTTGTGTGAACTCGGTGTGACCACGCCTGACTTCAACCTTGACGCTGTGAGGAAAGTTTGACTTGATCCATAAAGATTTGGCAATGGAGGTGGGGGGAAAGGCTTGGGTGTTCCTCAGCTTAACCTGGTCAGGATTTAACCACTGCATTTATAAATGGAAGAACTAGTGAGATAAGAGATGACCCAGTGAAGGGCTGTGGAAGACCCTTTAGATTCACCTTCTGTTCCACATGGGTCTGTAGGTCCTGTTGGAAGTTCCCTGCAAGACCAGAGCGAGTGCTGGGGCTGTGCAGGGTTTTCCATGGGAACTCAGAAGCTTGTCCAGCCTCCCAACCCAAGAGGCACTGAGCAGAGACACATCTCGGGTAGAGAAAGCTTTGGGAGCCAAACGGATAAAGAGGAGCGGGGAATTTGTAGTCACAGCTCCAACCTTAAGAAAAAGGGGATGGAAAATACCCTCTCCTTCTGAAAACTGGGAGTCTGTGGGAGAAATGTGCCTCTTAAGGATGCTCCTGAGGCAGCCCCTGCCAGTGAATCCCAATCAGTATTCTGTTCATCCCTGCTTTCTCAAGGAAAGACACGAAGGAGCAGCGTAGCCAAAAGGAAGCTATTTTTAGAAGATGGAGAGATGATGGTTTTTTCCCCCAAACCATTCTGCTGTTATTTATGTTGTGTGGTTCTTGAGTTATTTATTTCAGTGGGACTTAATGCAAAGTGGGATGGGTTTTAACGTGTGGAGGGGTGGTGAAATCCATCCTACAGCTGTCCTTGTTATTCAGGGCTGGCTTTGGAAGTCTTTCCAACCTGCAAATTGGATAGTGCTTTTTGGACACTGTCAAGGTGTTGCTGATGGCCAGGGGTGTTTGTTGTCCCAGTGCCTCCAGTTTCCAGCTCTGACCATTCTCCCGTGGTCGTCACTGCAGATATATTTTAACCTGCCACTAAACTTGCCCATGTGCATTTTTAAACCACTGAAAAGGAACCGATAATTCCAAGTGCGCTCCAAGGTAAAAATAAAAAATGTTAACACTTTGCATCGATCAAAGCTAATTTATGCAAACCGGGCTCTGCTGGCAACTGCAGCAAGGTAGAAATGGTGACATCATCGAGCTTGAGCTCTGCCAACCTGGGTTAGTGGTGCAGTGACAGTGGAGTGATTTAGATATTATGATCTCACTTAATATTTCATACTTAAAATGCAGCCTAACCTGCAATTCAGGGTTATATGAAGTGCACGTTGTGGAGTTGTTCCAGAACAGATTTTGACACAAACTTTGCAGTGAAAGGAAATGTTTGAGTGACACACATATTGCACATGCTGTTACTCTGGAAGGCTGCTGAAAATCCTCTCAGAAGGGAAAACTTACTGTGGAATGTTTTCTATTTTATATATAAGTGTGCGTGTACATAGACACATGCACAGCAAAGGGCGGAAAATCTGGAATGCTGGCTTAAGCTTTCGGCTATGAAATCATCACAGCAGAAGAAAAATCACTTGGATCAAGCAGATATAGCTGCAGTTCTTCAATCCCAAACCCTGCCCCTCTCACCACGATGACAACAAAGTACTGGAGATGTGGTGGGTGAGGAGTTTGAACTTTTCACACCCATTTTATATTCCAGCCTCTCTTGGAGAAAGAGTGCTGAAGTGACCTCCCCTTCAGTGAGGGAGGCATTGCAGCTGGTCTGAGAAAACATCAAGTAAAGCACCAGGAAAAGAAAAGCTGCTTGTACTTGATGCTTTGGCTCCCCAGGTGTGCAGCTAAAGGGAGAGGATGTGCTTCTCCCCAAGCCCCAGGGTCAGCCCCTGCCCTGAGCTGGGAGCCTTCTGTCGTTTTACTCATCTCACTCTGATTTATTTCACTGTTAATTGTAAGAGAATTGGAAGAACAGTGGGAATAATCAGTTCTCCTAGTTTAGGTTGGCTGAGTGTGTCGGTGAGGACCAATATCCAAGATAATTGGTTCTAGGCTAAAGGACTGGCTCACAAAGGCCTTCCAGTCAAAACCATAGGCATGACACTTGGAAATATTTAGAATAAAACACTGTGGATGTAGGAGGGGTAGCCTTGGCCACTGCACTAGGAAGTTGGGACAGATGAACCATGAGAACACTTTCCTATTTGTGTGGGTTCAGCAAGTCCCAAGGCCCTTTAAAGGACAGGAAGGAATGGTTTGGGTAAGTTTTTCTCCAGGAATGTGGTGGTGTTGGCACTTGCGGTTTAGTTAAACCCAAGATCTGCAATAATTAATTCTTGGAGACCTTGAGGATCAGTGTTGCTGCTCCTTTCTGGAGAGAACAAGGACAACGAGTATCCCAGAAAGAACGTGGTCAAGCCTTGAGCCTGCAAACTGCCTCGTTGTCTGGGAAAATGACCTTTTTCCTCCTCCCAGACTGTCATGTTCGTGTCCCGAAACCAGGCCCGCTTGCTCATAGCTGGCCACCGGCAGCCTGTGTTTGAAAGGACATTTTGGGGGTTCCCCAGCATGTCTGAGCCTGAGGCATTTCATACTTAGGGAGGGCGGATTTTATTGGTAAAGTCGTTTGCACCCACATTCGAGAATGTTTTGAATTGACACTTCCTAAACCAGGGGAATGACCTTGTCACTGCTATAAACACTTCTCAAACCCAATCAATATTAGTTCAAATGCTTAAAATATAGTGACATAAGAATTATTCAACTATATATGATTCTTTAAGCTGAATTAGGATGAGGGGGAGTGCCAATCCAGAATTCTAGGATTTTTGGTTTACTTCAATGCTATTTTGGGAGTTTTTTCAGTCCACAATAAATTTCCACTGTTCCTTACAGCTAATAGGAAATTTTATGGGTTTTCCATCAGAATTAGTTTAAGCCACTAGAAAACATCCTTTGTTCCTATATTGATAGAAACCCAGTATTCTCCTTTCTTCCTGTTTGGCCTCCTCTGCCCTGGATGCAACGGGAGTAAACACAGTGGAAGGATTTGTGTTACCAGCAAAGAAGAACAATTGCAGCAGTGTTTAAATTCACAAGGTTCGAGGATTGTAATTGGAGTTTATTTGAGGGTGGGGGGAGGAAATGTTTATCCCACTTCATTTTTAGAGGCTCTCTATTTGTGTTCCCCGTGCTTATCGCACAGGGACAAACGTTTTCCCATCTAACGGAAATAATTCTGATTCTATTCCAAAAAAAACAGCCTGGAAGCCATGAGATCCCAGGAATAGGTTTCTCCCTCTAGTGGCAGCAGAAAGGGAGATACAGAGCTCTTGGACCAGGTAGTTTCATTCCTTTTTTTTTTTTTTTTAATTTTTTTTTTTTTTTTTTTTTTTTAGAAAATCACACAAGGTAAAAGCTGCAGCTTTTTTTCCAGCTTCAAAGAAACATTCATATGGCACAAAATATCTGCAACTGCCTCGTGGTTCTCCTTAGTCATGGAAATACTTGTAAACCCAGATACTGAAACAAGGGTGTTTAATTTTTTAAAAGGCCTTCAGACTTGAAGCACAACTGAGACAACTTGAAAACACCAATTCTAATGAGTTTGGTGTCCTGCTCTGTCCTGTTGGCAGAACCCTGGAGCAGACACTGTACTTGGGAATAACTCCTGGAACCAGCTCAGCACCCCTCCCTGCAAAAATGCCTGGCATTGGGTAACCTGTGGAGAGGAAGGGCTGGGGATATTCAGAGAATTACCTTCTTGGGTATTTGAATCCTGTGTGAAGCCACTGTGTTCCTCTGACCCCACACTTGTTCCCAATGACTAAACTACCCTAGAAATGTCCAAGGTCATGTTGGAGGGGCTTGGAGCAAATTGGTCTAGTGCAAGGTATCCCTGACCATGGCAAAGGGTGGAACTGGTTGATCTTTAAGATCCCTTCCAACCCAAACCATTCTGATCCCATGAAATCTACCCCTTCTCTTTCTGTTTCCCATCTCCTGGTTCTACTTTAATTATCAAAAAACCCATAAACCCAGTAATCCTTGTTTCTGGTGGGCAGAAAGGCTGCTCTGGGGAGGGAGCCTGGCTGAAACTCTTGGTTCCTGGTTGGCTTCTGACCGTCTGTTGTTGATGTTTTAGTCCCCATGACTCAGACACTGCTTCTTGTGAGCCTATTTCAGTGTAAAGTCTTATTTCAATAGAGGAGATTATATGAAGGAGAGGTTGAAACAGCATCTTAAATTCAGGGAGAATGTGTCCTTCAAGCTCTAATGTTGAAAATACTGTTCAGCAAAGGATGTTCAGCTGTTATCAACAGAAAACACAATAAGACACCTCCAACCCCAATATGGTTGGGTTGCAGCTCAGGTTTCCTGTGATGTGGAGTGGTAGCACAAGTCCCTGTGTTTTGGTTTGTGTGTGTCCTTGGGCAGCTCCACCTGGGCTCTGCCAGTGGAAAGCTCTGCCTTGGGAATAGCCAGGAGCAAAATATGGCCAGAGTCTGTAGTGCAGCTTATTCCATGCATGGGATCCCCTGGGACACAGGAAACATCACCTGAGCTGTGAGGGCATGTGCATTAGCCCGTGAATTGGGAAGTCTTCCACCAGGGAGGAACCTGGGGACTTCAGTGTGAAATGCAAACCCTATTCCTTCCAGCTGGGGTTGAGAATTGCCAAGGCAGCCTCATCGCAGCTTCTTTCTGCAAAAGCTGCCAATAATTCTTGTGCCCTTCCTGCAGCCTGTTGCTCTGGGACCTGTTTCAGGTCAGGACTTGGAGGAGAGGACTCACCAGGGGAAGTCTGGATTCTGGCAGGGCTGTGTGTGCCTGATGGGTGGTGGTGGCTGCCTGAGCTCACTGAGGCTGGGGGACCTCCTGGCAAAGGGTTGTGTTTTCCTGTCAGCTGGTCCTCAGGACCAGCTCAGCTTGTTGCAGAGTTTGCCCAGGAGCCACCATTGTGCTGGAAGGTTTCTAAGGACACTGATCACCAGCAGTATCAGAAAACTCACTGGGGCTTCTTCCATGTCATCTTCTCTGAGATGGCTTAAATTTTAGTTACTTTCCAAATCATAAATCAATGTTTTAGGCTTTTAACACTGTCTCTCCTCTGGATAACACCTTGCCCTGACTCTGGCAGATACCTGGGCTGCTTTTCCAGCCTCTTGTTTCTGTACTGTACCTGAAAACTGTTCTAATTTTATTTTACCTCCCTGTAAAGTTTCTTTTCATTCAGTGCCTTTGCTTTTCTTATCGCTTTTTATACTCTCAACTTCATTATGCAATTGTTCCAACCCTGCTCTGTATTTGATGTTTTATAACTCGTGGCTGCCTTTTCTTTCACTGTTGATTACTTTACATTTTGATGTTCCTTCACACTGGCTTTATGGGGAAAAAAATAGGAAAACCAACTTGAACATTCCCTGTGCAATTACTGGAAGGTGGCCCACGTAACCCTCGGGCATACATTCATTTATCTTTGAACACTTGCTATTTCCTCTGGGTCCTTTCTCTCCCCGGCTTTATCATGTCGAATTTCACCCTGCACTCGGGCTCCCAACTTTGCTAAAATCTAATCTACTTGTTTACCAACTTCTGGTTGAACATTAATCCCAGTGAAAACCTTCAAGGCTGCAGCCCTGAGTCTCCCCCACCCTCACATCCCACTTTAATTGCTGCTGTAGGGATTACCCTTTACAAAACCCCGTCCTCTTCCCAGCTGTGCTTCAGATGATGGAAATAGTATTGGCAGTTGCACGTTAGAGAAATGGTTCTGCCCAACATCCACAAGAGGTGCTCACACCTTCTGCCCCACTCCAGATTTTGGCCTTTCCCTCTGACGTGCTCTCAGCTAAACTTTTAAGCTTCTGCCTCATTTTAAGCAACTGGGACATGTCTCTCAACACAAGGTTTGCAGTTCTGACGCTTCCATGAATTTCCTTAAGAAAGAACCAGCTTGGGTCAATAAGCATAAATTCTTCATGTTAATAAATATGTTAATTAACAGAAGTCTCGAAGCAGACTGCAGGTGTGCTCTGGGCTTCTCTAGACTTGTGAAACTACTTTTTGGAAGCTCCCAGTGGCCACTTCCAGTAAAAGTACTTCTTTATACCCACATAAAATCAATTCCCAGTGCATGTAAAATGCTTTCAGCACTGAAACTTTCTGAATGTGTTTGTCTTGTTCTTCTGAATCTTCATCTAATACCGAAGTTATATGTAATTAACACATTTAATATTGACTTTATTGACCTCATCAGTATCACGGCTCATTAAGTTTTTTATCATGTAATGGTTCCTTTTCCTCTCTGTTGAATGATCACATACATTTGTTTATCATAAATTCTGAGTACATATATTTTGGCAAATAAAACTGAAATGCCAAGTGCTGTTGAAAAAAACCTACTTTCAAACACAGTAAAAAGATGTGTCTGGGTGTAGTTAAATTTTTATAAAGTGCAACATGAAAACATGTCTTTACCTTCACTGCTTTTTCTGTCTCCCACCTACTGCCTTTTCCACCTGAAAGGCAGCAGACAAAAACAAGAAGGAATGTTTCTTGTGTTAAATGAAAACAACTTAAACACCTTTTTATTTATTTGGCATTTAATCTCGAGCGAAAACTTGCATTCAGAATGCGTGCTTTCAGTTTGGATTGGAAAAGTATCCTCACAAATAAGTATTTGTTTGGGGGAGGGAGCAAACTCTGATTGTAAATGTTGCATTTCACAATAAATATTTCTGTGGTGAATTTGAGTTGATTCACCTGTCACTTTTTCTTTTTTTTTCAGTAAAGTGCAAAACCAGATCAGCCCAGATCTTGCTTATTTACAAGGTCAGCTTTCATTTATCATTAGTTCTATTGAGTACTAAGGCTTTTAGTGCAGGAGATACCTCTTCCACTTAATGGATAATCATTTAGTGGAATATAATTTAAAAGGATTTATCTGGTATCTCTGCCATGCTCTAACCTCACCCCAGCATGATGAACTGGCTCCAGGAAAAGGATTAGCACTTTCTGGTGGCTTTGGCCTGGGTATTTGTTCAGTCATTAGTTCAACACCCAGCTCGGCCAAAGCACCTTGTGATCCACAATCAGGTACTTGACACAGTAAACGTATTTCTGGGTTTGGCTGCACTTTCCATTAGACCACTTTGTGTCAGGTAATTCAATAGGATTTCAATCCAAACCGTTGCCTCTTTTTAATTAGAAGATAAGAGCGAGCAATTGAAGGCAGAACTGCAGACAAGGGGCCAGGAGCTGCACCTGGGGAAGAGACAAAACAGTGAAGGAAAATAAGTTCTTGAGCAAATTATGGGAAGAGATTGGACAGATCAGGAGAAAAATTTTATTTCGAAATACAGTGATGGGCCAAGAGGGGAAGAGGTTATTTTCCTGGGCACCAGAGCTGTATCTCAGAGAAGAACTCCTAATTGGGACTGCAAGCTTGCTGTAGCTTCTTTTTTCCACTCACAGAAGTTTGACTTCATCCTGCTTTCCTTCTTCCCACTGCAGTCCTAGAAGGTGTTAACAGTGGCACAGCAACGTTACAAGGTCTGGAGCAGGACAGTCCATCTCAATGCCCTTCCAGCACGGGCTGGGTGCTGTGACAGGCTGAGTTTGCATCAAAGGGGTGAAGGTTCCCCCAGGAAATCCTGCAGGAGGAACAGACAGCACCACTGTGCAGGTCCAAGTATGTATTTTTTTTCTCAAGGAAGGTGTGAGGATATTTTCAGAGGTGCTGGGGCAGTGACAGCTGCTCGGTGAGCTGAAAGCTGGACCTGGACTCCCCAAACTAAAGTTTAAGGGCAGAAACTTTGGATTAATACATCTTGAATAACTGAGCAAGTTGCAACCACTCAGCAGCAGCTTGGGTTGACTTTGCTTTTTGTGCTAAATATGGAAAACTCGGGCTTCCTATGGCTTTAATTGGCTTTTGCTTCAGCCAGCCCATGTCTACCTGGGTTTCTGAGCTGTCACTGCTGTGCAGGACAGCTCAATGAGGTTCCTGCTGAAGCTCAGTGTCAGCAGGGCATGGCCAGGGTTGGAATCGGAGGTGACAAGAGGGCTTTAATATTTTTTTATATTTTTTTTAAACCTGCTACTTTCCTCTAATTTTTCTGTTCTTCTTGTTGCTGAAAGAGAAATCTTAAACCCCAAAATAACAAAAACCACCCACAACACCCCCTCCAAAACTACATGTGGCAATTTTTGTGATCTCTTATGTTTGTGTAATAATCCAAGGCAACATTTAGAAGCTTCATTTTTTGGAAGGGATTAAGAAGGGCTGTTTTAATCTTTCCTGTAGCATAGAAAGTGCTGCAAAGCCAGCCAGCAATCCAGAAGCTGTTATGTTTTCACTGATGCCTGGAATTGAAATGCTGCTTGATTTTTATTTTATTTTTTTGGCAACTTTTCTTCTTGAGGAAAGAGCTTGAGTGCAATCAATTAAAGAACGGATCTGATTTGCTTTGTAATTGTTTTTCTGTCTGTATGAATGATGTAAGGGCATATTGGAAGAATTTACTTCACTACTCTGTCTTTTCTAAAATAACAGGTTTACTGGTTGATTTATGGGTTGTTTGTTTTGTTTTTGTTGTTCTGTCTGTAGGTGAGAAAAAGGTTAATTTGCTTGAGAAATCATGTCTGTGCCAGAGAAGGTCAACTTGTTCCATCATCGTGTTCTGCCACTGGAGACTGACCTGGACCTGAGCTCAGGGTTTAAGGGAAGGATTAGGCATCCTGTTTTTCTGCATGCTTTTCCCAGCATTTTTCTCCTGGTTTTTGGTAGTTTCTCAGAAAAGGCAGGGGAATGTGACTCTTAGGAATGATTTCTGCTGCCTCTAAAGTCGCGTTTTCGACACAAAACCTTCCCACCATTGTCAGCTGTGACTGACCAAAAGTCAAAATACCACAAAATCTGTTTGTGAGTTGTGTTAAAAGCAGTGAAAGGCTGTGCAAGAATAATAATTGGGGAAGATAGGGAATATTAAATTAGTCCATGAGCATAAGAACAGAGTGGCCATGTGGCTCCTGGGGTGTCCCAGCTCCTCTTTCTTGTCTCCTTCACTGCACTATTCCTGTGACTCACAGGATGTTCATCACAAATGCTGAAGGACCAACCCAATGCTGCAGCTTAAACCTTTTGCAGTGCCATAAAAGCTATTTATAATGAAGGATTTTTGTATTTCATTCTTTTTGTTTTGTTTCTCTAGTAGAACAAGTTTAATATTAATATACCAGACCTGGGTGCCTGATTCCCACTCTGTGCTTTTGTGGATGTGACACTGGTGGTGTTAAGGCGCAAGAGATGCTGCACTGGGGACTGGAAACAAAATAAACATCTTTTTTGCCCCCTTCCTTTTACTGGGGAAGTATGTCAAATGTGATTGGAGTTGATCAGTATGGAAACAAATGTTTTAATTTGCTTGCAAGACTTCAGGATCTTTTTCAGGTATAACATCCCCAGTACTAAAGGGCATAAAAACCACTATTTTACATAATTCACAATTTTTTGATGTAAAATAGCATCAAAGTGACACCTGAGGCACCACATCCACTTCCTTAGATAAGAGATGGAAGTTGGTCAGTCCTGGTTTTGTCATTTATTTGTACTGATTCACAGGGTGGAGGAATGGCTGGAAGGGTTTGCTATCCAGTAACTCATGAGCTATAAGGGCAGAGCTGGTATTAAAGACTCCTGGATTTGCTTCCGGCTTCCTGTACATCAACAAAAAACTGTGGTGGGCTCCTCATACCCTTGCAAGTCAAAACACATGACATTTCTTTATTTTTGGTAATTCTCTTTTATTTTTTAATATTATTTTACTTGAAGTAGCTGTTAAAACATTTTCAGAATAAGTGATGAATTTAAAAAATGCCTTCATCTGTGCATCCACTTTAAATTTTAGGAATACACAGCACCATACCCAGTAGTTCCTGTTATAGCTTTAAAAAAGCTGCAGAATTGCTCTTTGCTTTCCTTTCCTTTCCTCTGGGCAGATCATATATCGAGCCCTGCTTAACTCCAAGAAACACATGCAGAAATTTCCCATAAACAGAGGCAATCAGGCCTCCCCCTGCCCTTGAGCCTTCACAGAAAGGATGTATGAGCTGGAATTTTCAAGTGCCTGTTATGGAGTTTACTGCCAGTGGAGTCTGCATAGATCAATATTCAATATAGCTGCGAACACAAGTCCTTCACACACGTGCTGGGTGCCCTTTGCTGGGCCAGCCTGGCCAGCAGCTCCTGAAACACCACTTACAGCAGCCCACAGATAATAAACCATCATCTCTCTGTTTCCCCCAGCTCAGGGGTTGTTCAAACAGACGCTCAGGGGTGAGAGTTTTGCCCTTCTGTGCCATGAAGTTCCACCTCCTATTGGTTGGTTTTTTTTGTGTGTGTGTGTTTGTTTTTTTTTTAAATGTGAGATATTGAGGGTAGGAGAGAGTTTTTCCTCTATACTTCATAGAGTTTTTTCATTGCTGGCATTTACTAGGAATTGGTGTTTCCCATTTGTTGGAGGAAAAAGCCCAATAAAGTGCTACATGGGGATCTTTCTGCTTTGGTGATTGAGACAGCCCATGGATAACCAGAGTGCAGGGCCAGCTGGGGCCAAGGCATCAATCTGTTAATTGGCATCTTCCAAGAAAATGGTCCAAAGTCCGAATATTCCCACTCATTAAACTGCAATAATGCCAAGTCTTGGGGAGAAGAGTTCTCCCAACCCCCCAAAAAGGTCTTTATTTTGCCTCTGTGTTGATTGCAAATCCCTTTCACATATAACTTAAGGGGAAAAGTTGTGTTTGGTTATTAAAATTAAGGTTTAAGTGCTGTGTAGGGGAATTTTTGTCTATGTTGCTGTTATCTGGTTAAGTTCTTTGGACTGAACAGGGAGCTTGTAGGGATCTGAGGGCTGTCAGTGCTGAGAATTGGGGGTTTTATAATGCAGCAGAGTCTTTATCCAATTGTTTATGATGTGTTGGAAGGGCTGTGCATGAGGAATAATTGTCAGGGAATAAAACTGCTGGCAGTTCCCTCAACCCACTCTTACAGCACATACTTGAAGTGCCATGAAAGCCTGAATAACCCTCAGAATAAACCAGGGATTTGTTTCCTTCTGTGTGAATGTCCTGGTTTCAGATGTCAGGCAGGTAGAAATAATAATTACTGGGAGAAGATGGGAATTCTTCCCTCCAAGATCCTCATCCGCTCATTCACCAGGAGAACAATTAATGACAACTCATTAATGGTTGCAGGACTCGGTTTTCTCTTTCCAGTGGCTCGTGCAGCCCCAGGTTTCCCCGTGCCTGGGTATTCCCTGGCCCAAATTCCGTTGGCAGGGAGGTTTGGGATGCTGCAGGGACAGGAGCTTCCCTGGCAACACGTTCCCAGCCAAGAACAGGTTGGAGCTCTTGGCACTGAAGTGATGCCTATGAGTGGAAGGAATCACAGCCTGACTCCAGCAAAGGAATAGCAGTTGTGTTTTTAATTGTGTAATTAATTACCACTGATTTGGAGGGGGGACAGGGGGAGAGTGTTTGGGTTTCAGGGCTGAGGAGAAGGATGGGAGACTTCTCAACTGAGCAAAGATTTGCTGCAAGATGAAAGCAATGTGGAACAGGGAAACAGAAGGATCTTGAAAACGAATATGCTCTAAAATGAAAATAAAACTGAAATTCCTCTATCTAGTCTTCTTGTCAAGGCTTTTGCCCTTCCTGTGGGTAGAGCACTGATTATTAGAGGGTCAGTCTCTCAGAATTTAGCTTGTACCGTTTTTGGAGTGATTTAGCCGGCTGTAAATGGGCACGTGAGATGTTCGGTGGGGGAGAGGAGCTGTCTGAGGTGGGGTGACACAGGGCTGTGCTTGTGCTAAACTTTCATTCAGCTTCCACGACTTAAGGTTGGCAGTGACCAACGTCCCTCGCTCTGTTTTACTGACCTGGTGGCCCAAAGATGCTGCAGAGCTGAGCTGGAAAATGCCCCTTTGGTCAGCTTGGAGCACCTTCCAACCCCAGCACCAGGGCAGGGGGATTAAACAACATCAACCAGAGCCTGCTGGACTGCTGGTGTGGTGCAGAGGTGACAAACACAGTGGCTTGGTCGGGGCAGCACCAAATGTATCCAAAACCGGTTGGATAAATTTAGTATCTTTATATCAGAGATGCCAATGAAGGCCAGGAGTTGAAGTCTTTCACATCCACTGAAAATGGTACTTTTAATGCATTAGCCCTTCAGGCTTGAAAGGAGAAAAACCCAACACTAGCTAATAATTAAGTGATTAACTATAATAATATGCTGCACATTTTGAAGTGAGCACTATAGGTGCAGATGAATCAGGAGTGAATTTATACATTAATACATACACAAAAGTATTTTGATTTAATTCTAAGGGAACCAACCCAGGGAAGGAACAGAACACCTCGATGTTTGCCCTACTCTTGCACAAGAAAACATCCAAAGTTTGCCTATAACCTGCGTTAATTAATGGAATATGTGTAATTTATTTGTGTCTGCACTGCCTTTTCCGTTGTGCTGCTATGGCTGATCTTGGGAAGTAGAGGAGAGACTGAGTTCAGGAAGGAATTGCTCCTCATCCCAAAAGTGCTGCTGTAGCAGAAACAGCCTTTGATCCCAGAGAGCTGGTTGTGAGATTTAGGACTCGCAGCGTTCCCATTGCTGAATATGTAATTTAGGTCACTGAACTATGTTTTGGTGGAAGATACTTATCTATTCCACTTCTTGCTGATGTCATGTGCTGGGAAATCAGATGTTAGAGTGCAAAAATACATGAGAGGCCAGGCTCAAAATGGCATGAAATATAAATGTCTCAGTGAGTGACTGGAGTTCATAAGGTGGTTTTAGGGTCAGGGTCACATCCCTTCTTGTACTTTGTTGTCCTTCTCGATCCAAATTCTGATAAAAACAAAAATCCAGTTTTTCTCTGCCTTTGACTTTTGTGGGCAGAAGATCCAGAGGAAATACTTTCTCCTCCTTGCTCATCTGTGTTGCAACACTCCTACTGAATGCAGGGAAGCTGAGAGGGTGTGAAATTCAGGTGATTCCCTGTACTTCCAACAGAGATATTCAGTGCTGGGGAGAAAGGTTAATTCAACCCCAAATACCCCTCCTAAAGAGAATGAGGGGTTTAAAACACGTGCGAAAATTCATTCTTTCCAAAATAAAGTAAAATCATGTTCTTTAACACAGTCATTAGTTCCTCTCCCAAGCTTTGCTGTGCCACTGGGACAGCTGCAAAGGAACTGTTGGACCTGCCACAAAAAATCTCCCTGCGTTTATGTATTTTTCTGAACAATTTTTTTTCCCCCCTTTTTCCGTTTGGAATCTGTTAAAGTTTTTACTTCAGGGAAATTTGTTAACAGGGAGCAGACTTGCAGGAAGATACGGAGGGGCTTATCTTAGTTGTAAAAGTACTCAGAAGTTCGACTGATAATAGAAATCCAAATTTAAATAAGGAATTAAAAAAAAAAAACCAAAAAAAAAAACAACAAACCCAAACCTCACCCTTGGGTAACTAAAGGAAAATCTGCCCCTGAGATAATTCATCAGACAGTGCTCAGCAAACAGCAAGAGAAAAATACTTTTTTTTTTCCCCCCTAAATCTCTCATGATACAAGGAAAAAAAAAAAGCAATTTCTCTCCCCTCTACAAAATTTCAACAAACAGTGATTAGTGGTGCAGCTGTGAGAAATATCAGCTATGTTTTCTAGTCAGTATTTGAAAATCCCTAATTTACAGCAGCAGCCAAGCCAAGATAGGAATCTGGATTTTACAGATCAATCTCCTGTGGTTGCTGAGATCTGAAGTATCAGACCCCACTAAATTCACATTTTCTGTATTTTTCTTTATCAGATTCCAGCCTGACTGGAATCTATAAAAGTAACCAGCTTTCTAACACTGTGCCTATTGAACAGTATAATCCAGTGAACCTACAAATCATTAGTAGTTCACCTTCACAGTGAATCCTGGAGATTTGGACTAGTCAGGTGAGGGATTTTCCTCCCTTTTGACCTTCCCCTTGTTCCTCAGAGATGCGCACACAGGAATATTTATATAAATAATGTCTATGTAATCATAATATACAAATGCACATATTTATATTTATTATTACTTGAATGTACTTGTTTGTGCTTCCTAATGGCAAAATTAATTTGGGAAAACTCACAAAGGTATTGATGAATCTTGCATTAAACTCCTCACTAAATCAAAGATATCACCCTAGAATTTGCTGGGAGGTGGTAATTGCTGAGGTTACCAAGTAGAAGGTATCTGCAGCTTGGCATAATTTGTCATTTATAACAACTCTTCTCTTACTAAAAGTTCCAGGATTTACAGATGAGTTGATCCAGATCACCTTTGTACGGCAGTTAATTATTAGCTCCCGCACTCCTAGCTTTCACTTGGAAATTACCTCCTTGCTCCTTCAGTCTTGCTTTTAAAAACAGCTTAAGATTATGGAATATATTTGCCATGAGGCTGCTGAATTGATCTTGGGCACTGGTGACTCAAACTCCATGTTCAACTCTTTTAAGATGCCTCCGAGTGAAGCTGTGGCTCTGATTAAAGTGATAATTCTTTAGCAGTTTGGGGCACAAACATTGCTGGTGATTTCCCTTATGGACAAAAAGGCACAAATAATCACTGATTTCAAATAAACTTGCAGATTCGCCCCCCCCCCCTTTTTTTTTTTCATTAGCTTGCCCTTATGAAAGAAAAAAAATCCTGCCCAAAATAACCAGTGACCGACAGGGAGATTTCCCGGATCGGTGAAAACGCTGCGGAATCCAAACAGCAATTCCAGATATTCCTTAGCCTCTTCAAACACCCTCTGACTGCACAAACACCAGTACAGCGAGGTGGAAAACAAACACTCGAGATGATTCTCCAAACAGAAATTTAAGCTAAGATTCAAGGAGATGAGGGTGTCACTTTGCTGCCAGGGAGGGAGATCCGGCACATCCAGAGACTTTCTGTTCAGCGCTCCAAACCCCATCTCTAAGGTGAATATCCGGAGGTTTTCTGTTCAGCACTGCAACCCGATTTCTCTTATTATATGTTATCTTGCAAAGAAAATGTATTTTGCAATGCTTTATCTCTCCATCATTTTTTGGTACTTTTCCTGGATTATAGTAACTTTTTGTTTGCTGGTAGTTAGCTGCTTTAGCAAGTGAGATAAATTGAGACATAATTCAAAATGACAGGACAGGAGTAACCAATCCACGGGGCACAAATGAGTCCCTGTTAACATGTCACGTATTACATCCTTTATTAAAACCAGCCCCTGCTCTGTGTTGGCAAACAACATTTCCAGCCTTCCCCCAGCTCAGCTTTGTGATGGATTGTCTTAAAGCTTCGTAGTACGTGGAGCAAAATATTCTTAAATTTACATTTTTATTTTTGTCTTTGTAGAGGTTGCCATTCAAACAACCTTTTTAATCACAGCTCCTGGTTTTAAATAGGCTTCCCAAGGCAGCCCAGATTCCAAACCTTGGAGGTATTTCAGCATCCGTTCTTCTGCACAATCAATTAATTTGAGGGCATACCTGACCAACTGCTCTCCTTCTGCCTCAGCTCTGCAGCTTCCTTGTATCCGTTCCCAGTATACTAAATTTTTGCACAGCTTCCCTCGTACCTGGGGCGGTAACTTTTCAAAGAATATTTTTCCTTTTTGTAATGTTTGGTTTCTTTTATATAGTTTATGACTTGCATTTTCATTTCATTTAAAATAAAAATAGAGCTGGGCATAAACCCCGAATTGATCTCTAAAGGTTTAAGAATTCCCACGTGCCCTGCTCAGCTTTACCCTCTGGGCTTGACTCCGTTTTCTTTTGTGCTGGAGCTGGAAAATCCCAACCCTTTTTATTCCGGTGTCAGTGCAACAGATGTTTGAGCCCGTCCTCGGTAGACTTTCCTGAAGCAGCCAGTGAGCAGAGAAGCTGTTGCTGCTGGATAAGCCAGGACTAAGTTACACGGGGCTTTTCAAAGCCCGAGTATGGATTTTAGGTGGTGTGTTTACACTTGGCGTTGTTTAAAAGCTGTTCCTTAAAAACAAGTGGATGTGCTCTTAGTTATTGAGAATGCTCCTTATGCATCACAAAAGCTTTTATAAAAAAACCACAACAAATGTATATATATAAAACAAGCCCCGAGAGGGGTGTGAGTGTGGGGGAGAGGGTGGGAGGATAAACAGAGGCAGCGGATCTGGATGCCACGGGAATCCCACCCTCGGGTCTATCCCTGGCACTTCTCCATCCCTTGGCACTGGAAAAATGCCCCGTTCCCTTGGTGAGAAAGGTGCTGGTATGTTTATCACACAGCCAAGAAACAAATGGGAGCCATTACAAAGGTGTATAATTCAGCAATTACAGTTATTTGTTTTTTTTCTGACACCCCCTGCAAACAGTTATCGCTTCAGTCAAACATAATCAAATTATCTTTTTTTTTTTCCTTCCTCTTTCCTGGTACTGGATATTAACAGGGCAAATAAAAGGGAAAATAGTGCAGTCCCTTGTAATAAAGAAAACAGCAGCAAACTATTAATGCTCTTTGAAAAGAGTAGTTTTAACAAAGTAAGCAAGAATCATTTTCTTTGGTTGAGTGTTGATTCCCCAGTGTGCTCTCAGTAAGTAATTAGAATGGCCCAGTGAATGTCAGCATCAGCTTGTTTATTCTCATTATTTTATCATTTTAAAAACCCTCTAGGTGATGAGACATGCAGTATAGAACATAATTACCATTATTAGCATACTAATTGGACACAAAAATAGGCCAACTACAAGGTAGCCAACTGAATAATTTCACATTAATCAAACACCATAGTGAATAAGCCCATTGTTAAATTGACAGCTACAATAATTGGCAATATTTCGCTGTGCAATATAAGAAATTCCTTGTAATGTCTCTGCCACGTTATATAATTTAGTAATTTCCCATATTTCCAGCCTTAACTTTGTACACCTAGTTCAAGTTCAAGAAAACATCATGATAAGATTATTAGTCTATTATCAAGTGGACAAAGTATATAAAGACCTGCTTGTCAGCATTCAGGAGTAGATTTGCTCGATAAGGAAACAAAAAGGCTCCCAATTTAGTTACTTGTTGCTTCAGCATTGAATATGTATAAAGGTTCTTGATAAGATTTTTTTAACTGCATATTCAAGTCCAACTTGCCTCTTCAAGGAGCACCGAAAATGGTAAAGAAATTAAAAAAGGCAAGTGCTAAAATAAAATAAAATAGAACAGAACCCAGTGGGAACTGTGGCTTTGATCCTGCGGGGTGACTTTGCGGTTGGGAATTTTCTGGTGCCGTCCCCGTCCTGTTCGAGGGCGAGCCGGGAAGTTGCAAAGCCACCACCAGAAGTGAGGATTCCTGAAATGCTCAATTAGGAGCAGGCAGGAAGGGAAAGCTGGCCCTGGCTGTGCTTCCCTTTGAAAACCTTGGGGGAAATAAGACAGGAAAGGCGAGGAGAAACAGAGATGGGGAAGGTGCAAGAGGGGGGAAAATGAGGGTTGTGTCCGAGGGAAGGAGAGCGATAAGGAGAACAGAACCAGATGGTGAAACAGGAGCAGCAGAGCTCGGAGAGGACGAGAGGAAAGAAAAACAGTGAGGAAGAAAGAAAATAGTCATCAAGAAGAGGGAGGAAGAGAAGGTAAGGTGAGAGTCGGGGAAGGGAGAGAGCAGAGTTGGAAGAGTATGAAACAATATTCTTCTTTTAAGAATTCAAAGGCGAGAGGGGGACCAGGCATCGCGCTGAAAGAAACGTTTCCTTCCCACTCCCCAGGCTTCGGGAGCTGGGGAGGCTGGGAAGGAAGGCAGACAGGAGACACTGAAGTTTCTGTTTATTTCAACAAGGCAAATACTTTCGGGAGAAACTCTTGCAAAAATGGAGTTTCTCAGTTGCTCCGGCGGGTGTTGGGCGGCTGTCAAGGATGGGGCACGCAGCAATAGGGCAGCTTTGGGACCCCCAAATGGTGCTGGGTGCATTCCTGGCTCTGAGTGCCTTGATGAAAGTCAAAAGCAAGTGGTTAAACCCGATGGCGTATAACTTTAAAGGAATTAATAGGAGGGTCAGAAGAAGAAATAAAATATTGACACGGCTGGTACGAAGTTCTTGCAGAACCAGGTCTGGACACTCTGGCAGTACTTGGAGAAGGGACATTGCATTGAGCACGGGCCAGCAACAGCCTGAAATATAGTTATTTCAGTGAAATAATTGAATTATTTCAATTTCAGTTGCCAAAGAGGCAACTTTTGCCAATGGCTGGTTCTGGTAGGGGTGGCTCTTGAGAGTCTGCTGACTTAATTAAAGGCAGAAAAAGCTTTCTGGAAGAAGTGGCCTCTAAGTTTGTGTTGAAATTTGACTGCTTATTTTGAATTGAGCTGTAGGGAAGAAAAAAGCACTGCTTTACAAGCAACAAGAACATATTTTTTTTCCGCTGTTCTTTGCTTATTAATCTGGTAATGGATTATTCTCTGCTAATGGTTGGGGATGCCTGTTAATATATCACAATCTCAGTGTATTGATTACCTGTTTTATTTCACTTTGTATGGCCAGTCTCTTCAGTGGCAAAGTCATGGTAAAAAAGAATAGCTAAGGCTGTACTTCAAATACCTGCTGGTACAGAACGGAGCCACCATGGGACATATCGGGGGGTACTAAAATCAGCTAAAATATACGGCATGGGCTCAGACTTTTGTTCTAAGCGCAAGCTACAGCTTTGATTTACTCACTGAACTCTGGAAATACATCTCTGGGCACCCATTGCTGGGAATTCTTTCCTTTAACCAGCTCTGTACCTACAAATGACCACAATACCCGAGTCGGGGGTCCTGAAAGTTCTCTCCGATATGAGTGATAAAATTCACCTTTTAGAGAGGAAAACTTTGAGCAGGAAGAGGGAAGCGTCCTGTGCCAGGTTTACAGCAGAGTTAAGGATAACAGCCAAGGCCATATTTTTTGCTAATACATTAGGATGGCTCCGAAATGTGCCAGCTCTGGAGCTTGGGATAAAGAAAACGACAAAACTGAAAATATCCTTGACAAGATGTCTCTCTTAGCACATTAGGAGGCTGTCCAAACTGCGAAAAAAATCCTCAGCAGTTCCTCTCCTTCTGTCACCGAGTCTGTGCCTTGGTGGTGGTGGAAGCTGCGGGGCTCTGTTGGGATGCTGCACGTCAGGTGGTCCGCGGGGAACAGCTCAGGGGCAGCACCTTGAGCGTGCAGTGTCTCACCTGCTCCTCGAGATGCCAGACACAGGGCACTGCAAAAATCCCCAAAACACCCTGAACGTGGTCTGGGCAGGGGAGGCGTTGAGTCCGTTGCACTTCAGGACTGTGCCTGTTATCAGGACACCGCAAATCTGATGTTTTCTCATCTCTTAAGCGCTCCTGGATGGTTAATGAAAACAATCGCCCACCTCCTACCCCCTAAAACCCCCAGACCAAACCCCACAGCCGAAAGCAAAAGGAAGGAAGGGTATTAAGCACATCCAGGCACAATAAACACAGAAGAAAACCACTGCAAAGAATAGTTGTTGAATACATTTGAATAACAAATACATTTGAGGAAATCCCAGTCTGCTTGGGGACAGAGGAAAGGAAAATAAATTCATCACATTACTCATTGGAAATTATTTGTTCAGCTCTGCTCCTTAATGTGTCAGCTAAAGATGATTTCTACGAGCAGAGATTTTCTTTTCTTCCTTCAAATGACTCCAAAAGAAATGAATATTCCAGCCACCAAGTGAGGTTAATATATGAGTTTCAGAGCCATTTGCTCACCACTGCTGTTCCCTGCAGAGTAATGGCACTGAGGTGCATTCTGGGACTGCCAGGGGTGAAACCACAGTAGCTGTTCCTGAATAATTTAGAGATGTATGAAAGCTTATTTCATCATCATCAACACAGTAATACCTTGCACCAATGGAGTGCTTTCCATCTCTGGGCTCCAAAGCTGTGCAAGTAGTCACGTTCCCATTTTTCAGTTGGGGAAACTTGGGATTAGAAAGAAAACAAATCATCTTCCGAAGGGAGCAAAGGCTGGGATAAAGATTCAGGTCTCTGTGAAGAAGCACCTGTAGTGTCTGAGTTGTGTGGGTGAAGATGCTGCAGTTGAGACCTGTTTATGCTTAGTGAAGGATGAGAAAGATCTAAAGGAAAATATTTTTCTCTTTTCCTTTTGTGCAAAAATAAGAATCAAATGAAGGATTAAATTTCCAGGGTAAATAAAATTTAAATATATTTTTTGTGCACCGCTTACTCTAAAGTGGCAGAGCAGGTTTACATCCAGTTCTTGGGATGGCAGAGCAGGTTCACACCCAATTCTTGGGATGGCAGGAGGCTCCACTTCCATCCCACAGTGATCATTTCCATTAGGCTGAAGGGGCAGAGAGACCCTTATCCTCTCTTTGGGCTATTTACACATGTGTGTAGCTGGGAACTTTTTTTGTGTTTAAAGAGTCTAACAGCTCATCAATCTTATTCTTCCCTGAATGTAGATTGGTCTTTAATGAGATCAATGAATAGTGCTGGTACTTTGCTGGCCAAAATTGTAAATGTGCTGTTCCATTTCCTATTTCCCCTGTAGCACAGGGATCTCGGCGTGTTACTGCTAATGTGCTTTGCATTCTATTGCTCTCCTACAAAATTTATGGCCAGAGAGAGACTGCAAGAACAGTATGGGCAGCCAGCTGTATTCTCTGTACTGCATGCAGATTTTTTAAAAAATATATGGTTTTGGAATAGTTGAAGGGCAGGGAAATAGAGGGCAAAGAGGGAACTGGGGAAGGATGTCGGATTAGCTGCATTAAAACAAAACTTTGGGGTTTGAGATGTGCCAAAGACAAGAAAAAAGTGGCTTAGAGCTTTAACAAAGAAATTCTAACAGTGGGATGCAGTGGAAGTGCCTTTGGTCAACCTGGACAAAGGCAGGAGGAGAGAGGAGGGTGTCGGGCAGGGCAGGGAGCGGTGGGACAACAGACAGTGTTAATTAAAGCTCTGGAGTGGTCTCAGTCTTCCTCCAGCCCCATCCCTTCTCCTCACTGTCCTTGTTAGCACCATATTCAGTCCTGTTCCAGCTGGGCATTAACCTCTGTACCACCACCCCAAATACTGCAGCTTTTGTTCCTCTGAGGTGGCTCCTACAGAGAGAGCTGCACAAAAACAGCCCAGAGGTCTGACCTGGGGTTGGGGGGGGGTCCCTCTTTGTGCAGGAGGGGACAGGTTGGTGTTGAAGAGCACGTGGATCTGATTCTGTGACTGTAAAGTGGTGATTCTGGTGGTTTATTTTCTATTTTGGAGCTTTTACCCATGCCCTCTCATCCTTCAGCAGCTCCCAAGGAACCTGTGTCCTGCAGGGGTACATCTAGAAAGTCTCACAGCCAGGGAAAGGAGTTACTGGGCATCCTTTATATATATTGATCTTTTTTTTGGTGCATGGTGGTCCAAAGCCAGATAAAAGCAGTAGTTCAAGGCTCTGAGTTGACTCTGTGTTGTATGGAAGTGCAGACAGTTGAGGCAAGCTTTGGTAGGTTGCTCTTGGCCCATTTGGGACAAGCCGTGTCCTGAAGGACATTTCCCACTGAGCAACAGCTTCACCCCTGTGTCTGTGCAGGAGTGCTAATCAGAGGAGAAAACATAAAGGATTGCGTTCAAGCAGATGAGTTGGACTCTTTAGAGGGAATCTAAATGGTGGGCAATTGTGGGTGATACCCCAAAACCCTGAAGGAAGCAGATCTGTGGCAAAATCTTAGAAAGGTGAGAGCTGTGTAACAAATGAGGGCTTGAATATGTCAAAGTTGGAGACCCTGCTTGCACACTATTGCTTCTGCCACCACGGGGTGTTCTCCTGAGCTTGCCCTTGGGCTGAGCAGTTCATCCCCCTGGAGCTCTTTGCCGTTTCCAAACACCATTCCCCTCCCTGTTATTGTACCATTCTCGGTGATGCTGCCTGTGAAATAGCACCCAACAGGCGGTGGTGAGGCTGGACAGGCTGGTTGGTTAACTCAGTGAAATGATTTCTGGGGCTCCTGCCTCCCAGATGAAACTCTGCAAACACCCAGGTGGCAAACGTGGTGTTGCTCTCCTGTGGCGTATCGTGCGTATTAAAGCTGAAAGATGGGGAGAAGCTTCTCTTTGGAAGGCAGGGAAATGCTCAACCACGTAAAACTTGACGTGGGAAACTCGAGAGAACGTTCTTGTGCGTGGTATCTGTCAGAAAAAGTGATATTGCTCTGAAAAGGGTAAAGCTGCCGGGGAGAAATGACTCTGCACATCCCAGAGCCTGGGCTGCTTACACATAAAAGCAGCTCCAAAAATGAAGAGCCTCTTGAAAGCCTTCCATGGGGTTTGAAGGTGCCAAGCCTCTATAAATCACCAGTAGAGGTGATTTTCTGGGAAGTTCCTCAGAAGCAAAGAGCAGCCTGGTATTCTCTTGGCTTTTCCAAGGGTGGGTGGCTTGGATGTAAAGGACAAAGTACAAAGCTGGGGCATAAAAAGAGGTTCTGCATCTTCCTGCTGACTGGGAGGGGTTCAGTGGGTAAGGGGAGGTTCCCCCATTTATGGGAATTTCAGCATCTTCCCTGACACTGGGGCCAAACTGTGGCCTGAGCTCAGGATTTCCTCTCCCAAGTCAGCAAAAGTTGGGCTCCAGACCATTCATTTCAGGAGCTGAGTGGAACAATGTGGGTGGTGACAGCAGAGAGAAGAAAGATAAAAATATGAATAGCTTTTTGGGGAGGTGGCCCAAATTCTGCTCTTTTTTGTCGTGACATAAATAGGGAATAACTCCATTTGGATCAACGGTTTGCTCGGATTTCATATTAATTTTAACTGATTCTAATATTTAACCTTTATGCTCTGGACAATATGGTTTTCCATGTACTTCTTCCCTGTTAGACATCTGTTATATCTTCTGCTCTTACCCAAATTTCCTCTGCAAAGAGCAATTTTTTTCCTCTCTGCTGCTTTATCCAGGATTTCAGTGCCCATCCTCCTCTAATTCTGCACACTTTTTTTAAGTCTGTCTTTCCATCCTTAAGTACCACTAAGTTGCCAGAGAACACAGTTATTGTTCATATTACTAGGAGATTGTAATGGATTTATATAAAACTCAGACAGTGCCATTGTTCTTGAAGTCCATTTTATTGTAATGAAGTTCCACTCTTAATATTCCATGATCTTCAATGTCCTTTACAAGTAACTTTTTATAAATTAATCTATAATAATCTAATTCAAGTCAGTTAAAGTGGATAACTATACTCCAATTATGATATTGGGAAGAGTTTTTACATAATGAGGGCTTTTATATAGATGGTTAACGCTAATACTGTAGTTTACAACATACTGTATGAATCACTAATTAAATGCCTAAGTAGCAATAATGGAAGTGGAACTATCAATACAGAGACGATATCAGTGATGTAAGGCATTAATAAAACTTTATGGTCCCATTTAATCTTTTTTTATAGGTGCTCCATTATGTCAGGGAAAAGAAAAGGCAGAAAAACAAGAAAGTGAGAAAGTGGAACTTAAAGGGACCGGGGAAACCGAAACTGAAACGTCCTTTCTCTTGAATCTTGCCCAAATATGGGCTGGATTGAAGAGTGAGGAGAAAACTGCCCAGCAGAAATAAATTTATCACATTTCCAAAAATGTGGCTGTTCACTGCAGTGGGGTGGCTTAAATGTTACTGAAATAAACCACGTTCTGTGACTTAAATTGAAGGGCAGCTTAAACAGTATCTTCAGAGAGGGACACGAGTTTAGCAGAGCTCTGGCCCAAAAGGAACAGCTCAACTCTTGTGCTCCTGCTATTGGCCAGCAGAGATGACCAGAAGGGTAAATACACAAACATTTGTGTTGGAAGGAGAAACTATTAACAAAGGTATTTTATTTTTAAGCCAAAGCCCAGGCCCGGCTCTCGGGGCTGCCCAAGGAGCGTTCCCTGCTCTCCTGACAGGACATCTCCTCTGTGTTCCTTGGCCCCCAGCCAGTGTCCCCTGCAGGAAAGCAAGCTGCCCATTTGCATATCAAAGCAGAGGAATAAGCCAACCCCAGCAGACCTCGAAAGGGAAGTGAGAGTATATGGGAATTTTTAGTTTTAACAACTCTCAATAAGGAGAAGAAAAAAAAAAAAGACCACCTCCATTCCTTTCAGCAGCCCCTTCAAATGCCTTTGCAACACATTTGAGCAGAAATAACTGTTTAACCCCTCAAATCCCCTTATGGATTGTTTCAGTCCTGGCCGGGTTTTAGCAGAGAAAAAGGAAGAGATGGTTTTTTCTTCCTGAATATCAGCCCTTGGAAAATGGTTGCACTGAGAGCTCCTACACACCTTGACATGTATTAGAAGCATGCAGTGGTCAGGCTGGTGTTTCGTGCTCGCTGCTGTTGAGATCACGTATTTATTTAGCACAAGATTTCCAGCCTGGTGCCTTTTTGTGCCTCAGGGGGGGCTATTTGACAGCCCCTGCTTGGGGGTATCGCTGCTGAAGGTTCAGCTCTGAACTGCACCTCTCCTGGATGTCCGTGGCTGGGCAAAGCAGAGCTGACAACCTGCCTCCCAGCTGCTTGTAAAAATAAATCTTCCCGTATTATTTTAGAACTAGGACTTCAGCTGAGCAGCTGAAGAGGCTGTGAAAATTCCTCGCCGATATCAGCGAAGATTAGATCCGAGAAATAACGTCTCTGTGTGATAAGAAATTCATTACTCCCCTTGCCCATCAAATGCAGCTGTTGGCAACTCTCTGCCTCGAGTACAGGGAGTGAGGACATCAATAATCCTGCAAATTTGCAACTGAAACCAAACCTTTGTGCAGGTTTCCCCCCTGCTTCCTCCTGTGTGTTGCTCCATTTCACAGCCACTGCTCTCTTCAAACAACTTTGAAGAACTGCCCGACTTTAACTTAACTGTTATGTTTCTGGCGTTTTCAGGTGGCCCTGCTGCCACTGAACGGGGTTGGGTGTGTTTTGCTGAATGCAAATTTAGCTGAAACGCAGGAGAAAACGCACCTCTGACTCTTTGTACGGCCTACCAAATCCTAAACTTGTCATTGGTAATGCAATCAAAGCTAAACAGTAATTAAAAAGTACCTAAAACAGGATTTGGGGCTTCATGGAAGTACAGCCTTGCCCTCCATCATGATGATTAAGTGAGCAGAGCTCTTCCATGGTCACTGGCTTTTCTTGAAGGGGTGGTTTGGGCTGGAAGGGATCTTAAAAATCATCTAGGTCTAGTTTATCAGCAGTTACTTTAGAGCAGCCATTCCCTACTGGCTGCCACTAGAAATCAACCATGGAATAAACTCCTTATTGGAGAAAAAACCACCATTCAGATGCTTTGGAGCTGACCACATGTTTTTTTTTTGACTTACACAGAGGGCTGTGATTGTCCTCCTTGGTTTGGAGTTCAGAGAAAGAACTTCTGCCACGAAGCTTCAAGTCCTTCAAAATCTTTTAGTCTTTTGATAGATCTAGCTTTTTTTTTTTTTCCAGAGGACCCTTGGTAGATCATAACAAAAATGAGACGAAAAGATCAATGATTTTAGCCATGCAGTGCTCTCCCTTTCCACGCTCCTGTCCCTCGTGACAGCTGAGCTCTGTGAGGAGACATAAACCTGGGACCCCTCGTGGCTCGTGTCAGAAATCTAGAGGTGGCACTAATGGGCCATAAAAAATAATCAGTGAGAGGCATCAGGGCTCAGCTGTGTCAGCAGGAAGGGCTGGAGACCCTGAGCTGAGCAGAGGGACCACGGCAGGACCCGACCCCACGTTCTTCTGCAGGAATTGGTGTAAATGAAACCATGGTGTGCAGCCACAGTGGAGACAACCTGAGCAAATTGAGGCTGTGACCTCGCTTTTACCTACAATTCTCACATTAACTGACTTTTTTGGTGTTTTGAGGGGACTATCATGCTTCTTTCTGCATGGGAAGGTCTGCAGGCTCCACACAGGGTGAAAAGTTACTGCAGGAACTCAGTTCAGCCGTGTCAGAAAGTTCTGTGCTTCTTTTAAAGGGTGTTTGGAGATATATTTGAGACTTTAATGCTGCTTGTTCTGCTGCATCCCTGCTCCCTTTGAACACACCTACACATTCAGTGTCACCTCCAGCTGGTTTATCATGCAATAAGATGTCATGTTTAATTTTATTTATGGGCTTAATATTCAAGTTTTTCACAAGTTATTTTTCCCATATGGGCCTTTAGAAATATGTTAGAAAAACCATCATGTGCTGCTGTTAGGAGCAATGCATTAATAAGTAGATGAGCCTCCTGCTGATGGGCAAAAATCTGCTCTTAGCATCACGTGAAGGCGCTTGGTCCAAAATGAGCCATGAACCAAAAAGTTTAGGGGTTATGGATGGCTGGAGCATTGTAATAGTTTGTGAACTAGCAAGTGCAATGCTCCCTCCTGCTTTCAAATGAAAATATCCTCCTAATGTGCATTGTTGAGTCTCCCTGCCTCTGCTAACGGGTGTCTCAGCCTGATTTCTCCCTCTGGAGTGCTCTTTGGGAGCCTTGCTTGGCTTGGGCAGAGCCAGGGAGAGGTATCTGTGTGGTTCAAGGACTCGAGTTCAGCCCGTGAGTCGAAGCAGGAGCCTTCTGGGCTCTGAGCATTTGTACAAGAATGAATGAATGAATGAAGTTTGCCTGTTACTGTAATTTATTTTTTTTAAAAATATATATATAATTCATCAGGAAGCCAATCTGGCACAAGCACCTCAAGTGATGACACAGATCAGTGCTCTGTTCTGGTCCCTTCCCTGGCAGGCTGTGATATCTCTGCTGGAGCTGCTTCTGTCCTTGAAGGGTGGCTCTTCAGCTTCTCACCTCGTGGCTGCACGTGCAGAAAGCACCACTTTTGGAGCACTTTTGGCCTTTCCTAAATGAAACCTGTTGCTAGTTTGAGCCTGGGATTGACAGGGGAAGGGGAACAGCTGTGATGTTCCTCTAGAGCTAAATGTTGCCGCTTTTGCATAATCTGCAAAAATATGTTGTCAGGAGGAGCGATCCAGCTGGCTCCCTGCCACCTCCCCTCCGCAGCACGAGCGGGTGGAGCAGCTGGAGAGTGGAAGGTTTATCCCTGACACCGAGATGTCAACCTAATATAGAAAAAAAAAAAAAAAAGACAGAGAGGGATATAGATATATATTTTAGGAACTCACGGTTTTTCTTGCTCGGTGGCTGCTGAAACGGAATCAGAGATGCAGTTCCCAGCTCTGGAGGGTTGGATGGAGATGGGATGGGAGCGCAGGGCTGCCTGCTCACTGTGTGCCACGGGGTTGGCATATGCACACCACAATGCCCTTAATACCCATGGTAAATCCTGCTGTCTGCTACAAGCTCTGCTTGGAACGTCGGGCTTGTTTGCCGCTTGTTTTTTTTAAGCTCATAAACACTTCGAGGCTGAAATTCCCCCAGAAGGTAACAAGAGCTGCGTTAACCCTCTGCAATGAGCTGTTTAAAGGAGATTATCTGGGACAAGTGGGGCAAAAAGATGGGGAGAGCAGGCTGGTGGCTGAGGAAAGGGTCGGATTTGGGGCGGTGGTTACTCCAGATTCACGTTTCCAGTACAGCTGCATTGGACTCACTGGGGATTTATGGAAAACACCTGAGTAAAAGATGGCAACAATTTTGAGTGATTGGGAGAGGGATGCTGCTCCTCTGCTTAGACTCAAGGGTCAAGAACTGCTGTTTAAACCTGAATTTTTATTTTAAGCATCCTGCTGCTACCAGTCGTGGAGGCTGACGAGGTTTCAGTGAGTTTTCCAGGATTACATTCATTACTGTCCATATATGAGGTTTTGAGATGTTATAAAATGTTCCTGTGCAAAGTTATGATGGAAATGGCAACCAAGCAGGTGATTTGGTACACCAGAAACATTCTGGCTTTGGTGGAATTAGTAAGGAGCTAAAAAACCCCACTTTGAAGCCTTGCCATAGTTTTTTTAAGGCTGTGTGAAGGCAGCATTGGTTATTTTTTAAATTAGCACAAAAAGACAGATGATGCCAATAGTCACATTTAATTTACATCTCAGACCAAAACACTGTTGGCTTCAAAAGATGGTAAACTTGGATAAAAACTGAGAAAAGGATGAGAAAGTAGGTGACCTGATCCAGGCAGGGTGTGAAGGAGGCAGGTTTGGCTTTTGCGGTGAGAATCATGCAGAATAACGAGTATAAATCCTGTAGGAAGGACTCAGAAGGGGTTAAGATCAATAAAAAATTGGTCTAAAATTTATTTTATTACTGCTGCTAGTCTCTATTAATAAAATTTCTGAGACTGGGTAAGTTTGGGGGGGGTAGAAGCTGTGATTTTCTTCTTCATGTGTTTGTGGGGGGGGTGTGTGTGTGTGTGTGTGTGTGCAAACGCAGGCTCGAAAAGGAGGATGAGTGCAGGGAACAGGCTCCTTCCTGACATTTGGCCAGAAAATCCCTTTCCCTGGCCTGTGAGACCCCTCAGTGAGGTGTTTCCAGCTTTGTCTTCCCAATCCATGGATCCATCCCTGGGCTTCACATCCCTGCACACCTGCAAGAGCAGCAGTGGTGAGAAAAAGTTGTTAAGTGATCAAATTCTATGAGACAATATAAACACCGAAGGTGGGCCCTGCTTTATCTCATCTAAAATAACAGCAAACCCCTTCTTTTCTTTTATTTATAGCCCTTTAGACATAAAATGTGCACATATATATCCTGATGTCTAGTGAGGAGGCTGCTGGGAGGCTGCTTTGCCTGTGTTGTGAGCAGACTAATAGACAAATCTCCCCCAAATTTGTGCATTTGTCTTTTGGCAATTCTTGCAATCTGTTATATTTGTTACCAAAACATATCCGCAGTCTGATGGAAACCTGCATGGCCTTTGTTTGTTGTTTTTTTTTTTTCTCTACCTGACTGATTTCCCTCCTTTGGGTTGTTTATCCTTCAAAAGTGTGTTAAAGGGATGAGGAAAATATTTACTGAGCTCTTAAAGAATGGGCCATAATCAGGAAAAAGTAAATTCCCCATCCTCCCTTGGCAAGTGCATTTCAGCAGATCTTTTAATAAATCACCTCTATGAATTGAAGGTGTGAATAACACCTGCTTCTCTACTACAGGATGATAAAAGGTAATGCTGCCAGAAGTGGGAATTTTGGGATAACTGGGCTTTTAGTTGTGCAGGGGAAGGGTTTGCAATGTGATGCTTCTACAAGGTTTTTTTCGGTGTGGGTATTTTAGCTTGGAATTATTGTACTATTACACAGGTATATAATCCTAATATATTTTTATTATTGCATAATATTATTCCAGCATTGTTATAATGCTATAATATTATTATAATTATCTTGTAATAATTATATTGTTACACCCAGCAATGCACCAATGATTGATTTAGAGCTTGCTTTTAAATCCAAGTGCAAATGAATGTACCTGAGATAGAGAGGGAAGAAGGTCATGGGTTGTCTTGGAGGGCACCTTATGGGAGAGAAAAAAATAAGGTTCACTTTGGACATCAGGAAGAGTTTCTTCCTGGAAAAGGTGGTCAGGCACTGGAAGGGGCTGCCCAGGGAGATGGTGGAGTCCCAGTCCCTGGAGGTGTCCAAGGAAGGACTGGACGTGGCACTCAGTGCTCTGGGCTGGGGGACAAGGTGGAGATCATGCACAGATTGAACTCAGTGATCCTGGAGGGCTTTTCCAACCTTCATGATTCCATAATTCAGAACCACTGCACCTCTGGATCCACACTTAAATAATCAGGCCTGACTTTATGTAGCTTTTGGCCAAAATTTTAAGCTTAGCTATCTCATGTTTCTAATAGTTTATTTTATTTTATTATGATTTTATTTTATTTATTTTCAGTGAGAAATTAAATTCCGTACTTATGCTGGGCAATCCCTGTTCCGATTAGCAATTTCTGCTCTGCCTGCTCTACAGTCTCTGGACGGGAAGATGATTCTCATTTGCAAATAATTCCAGTATTTCTTCCCCTCTGTGGGGCTGCAAAGGGTGGATCAAAACAAAAGGTGCTTTCAAACAGATGTGCCTGAAACAATCAGCTCGTAAACAAAATGACTCAGAAAACAGTGCTTTAAAAAAGTCTCATTATCTGTACTCCTCGCTAAATGTTTATTAGAAGCTGATAAGGTAACATCTGAAATGTGAAATCCAACAGAATCTCAGAACACCGGTGGGTTACCTCACGATGCTTTGGTAGGATCTGAAACAAAAGGTTTTGAAAATGTCCTGTGTCATCTCTGAGTAAAAAGGTACTTTTTTGTTTAGTTTTTTACCTTTTTCTGCCCAAGAACTGCGTTGCCCACAAAGCTGCTATTAAATTAAATAATGAGGGATTGAAATGTTAGAGGAAGAAAAGGCTGCAGCCACTATTGTTCCTTCCAGTGTCCTGAGCTTAGGTAACTTCAGCTTTCTTATTTCTTTGATATATCTTAGGTTGGCACCTGCTTCAGTCAGAACACTTTCCCCCTGCCACCAGGAAAAGGCAGGGATGCTTCCCAGAGCCTTAATTGTTCTCTGGGATCCCATCTTTTCTTTCTGGGAAGCTGCTCCCTCAGCAGGGCGAGCCAATCGATGGGTTGTACCGGGGTGTGGGTCCCAGAGTGCCCCGTCCTGTCCTCCCTCCCCAGAAACGGGGCAGGAAACGGTTAAACCAGCCTTTAGGTTCCCACGTCATTATTCCTGCCCAACTGTCTCCAAGTGGAAACTCCCAATTTGTTCCCACTTAGTTGGTTTGGGTGAATGAAGAGGATTCATTGCTTTTTGCCGCCGCTCAGACCTTTTGTTCCCGGTTTGGAGAAAATTGCAATCTTTTCTTGCTACTGTTCCAGCTTTAGCCATGCTTGGTTAAGCCAATGCTCAGGTTTCCCTGGATTCATTCACATCCACTAATCTGGGAGCATGCAGGGTTGGTTTTTTTTTTCTTCCTTTCACTGCTTTTCCTGGAGTATTTTGTTTCCAAACTGACACCAGCGGAACATTTATTTTTACAATCTTAATATTGTTATGGTGACTCCACTTTCTAAAACTTCCTTCTCTATGGGGTGGACATTTATCTGAATCATATGTTAATGTTTTCTGAGCTTCACGAGAGGCTAAAGAAATAAAAAGGGAACCACTGGTATAGACAGGAGTAATAAAAATGATGTAGCAACGTTGTATAAACCAGCATCCGTGTGCTTGTTCATAGGTGAGTTAACTTCCGTGAGTGCTGTCAGGGGCTCCCATGGGATGAGCATGACTTGCATCTTCATGCGAAAGATCCCAGAAAGTTTAGGAACTGAGGGGTTATTTTTTAATAAAGAGTGAATGAGTTGTAGCACACGGATCCTGATTAACCAACTGTGACAGATGGTAAGTCTTCCCTTTAAACGTGGCTTAGAGAAATTAAATTCAAGGTGATTTAAGAACACTTTAAGAACTGCTGAACCCAACTTAAAGAAAAAAAAAGCAAGAAGCGGAGCAGAACACCTTGAGATTTGCTTTGTTTGCTCTTGTATGGGTGTCTCCCAAGATGTGGAGGCAGAGTCATTCCCAGGGAAAGGCAGGGACCTTTCCACTCCAGTGTAATTTCCAGGGTCTGCTATCTCGGCCCAGAAAGCCTGCCCAGTCTTGCAACCCTCTTTCAACCCTAAAGAACAGCAATTTATTATCATCTCAGGAAACCCTGCTGCTACAAGAGAAACGTTTTGAGGTCAGAAGAGTGAATTATTACTCATTTTCCAGGAGGTTGTTTAGCTGAGTCCTGCAAAACTTGTGCCATATGTCTTTGGAAGGCTATTTGTGGGGCTTGGATCGATGGAGGAGGCCTGAGACCTCCCCACTGCATTCTCCAAGCATTGATTGGTACTGGGATTTCAAGAGATCTCAGTTTGCCAAGGCCAAACTAGTTGTACTAATGTGGTTTCGTACCAACAGTCCATGAACAGAAATGGATTCTCCTTAATTGAATTGCGTCATTGTAAAGTGTGAACGCAGCCTCTCAAACTGCACCGTCTCACTCCAAAGAGTTGGAATGTGACTGTACAGCCTGATCGGGTGGCTTAAAGCAGGGGAGGGAACCTCAGGCTGAGCAAAGCTTGCAGTTCTTTTTCTGCCTGCGAGATTTACACACAGAATCAAATCATAAACCCTCAGGGCATTTTTGCTAATCATGTTTCTAGGAACAGCACACAAAGACAAATAACTGCGATTTTTAAAACCATGAGAAAGCAACTTGTAAGAGGTGTGGGAGTTCTCTGGGTGTAGCTGGGGGACAGCATTCCCCTGGTTGCTCCTAACAGATCAAACACAGGATTATACCTGGGCAGGGACAAGACTGAGCCTTGATTTCAAGTCTTGTACGAGGGGATGCATCCAGTGGGAGCAGAGCAACATGTCCCTGTGCTGGATCAGAGTTTGAATTCCTGCTTGTCCTCCTGTCCCGGTGCTTTAGTTGATACGCACGTGAAGGAGAAAGTGAGCCAGCTGCAGGTGGGATGTTCAAATCCTTCAGGGTTTCCCAGCTTTCCAGGATGGCTCCCTTCAGCTCTTACTCCTTGTGCAGCTGAGCCATTGTAGTGCAAACACAAATCTCTTTATTTACAAAACACGGTGTTTCAGCTATTTTGTGTTATCTTGGTGTCAGTGGTTTCAATGTGATCTCTTGAAATTGCTCCTGTCAGCTGTGGAGTAACTGTGAGTCTGAATTATACTTATGTGTATACCTTTTTATTTAGTTCCGTACGTGTGTATGCGCACATCTCTATATCAGATACTGTTTTCAATTAAGTTATAGTTAAAGTCTTGCACTGATTTTATGAATTATTACATTTTATGAATTATTCATGGCATAGTTTTTGAGGATAATTTTTTGCCTCGGTGTGAGCTGTGAAGTTTGAAATGCAGGTTGCTTTGCTTGGACAGGAATGATATATTCATTTTCCCTTTTCTGGTTGGATGCTTTCAGCCCTCTGGAGGACTTTTTTAGGGTGTATGTTCAGAGGTATTAGTTGAAAATATTAATTTCTGTAGGTATTCCCTACCATGAACATCCACTGCTGGTTGTCCAGCTCATCCCTGTGTGTGTCCAAGGCCAGGTTGGACGGCGCTTGGAGCAACCTGGGGTAGTGGAAGGTGTCCCTGCCCATGGCAGGGGGTGGGACTGGATGATTTTTAAGGTCCCTTCTGACCTCAACAATTCCATGATTGTTTAAATAATCCTCTCGTTAAGGCAGAGCCTTATGGAAAGGAAGGAGTTCTCTTTGGTTTCAGACAGTCGTTTTCTTTCCTGTAAGACTTGTGCCAGTGCAGTCTCAGACTAATCCCAAACTGCCTTTTTTTGCACATGCTCCTCTATGATACTTAACTTGAGAGCTGTAATGGTAAAAAGGAAGGGTAAATGGTGAAAATTATCATCCAAAGAACTGCTATCAGGTGGATCAAACTTCAAGTAGAGCAGCACGAAGGAATGGTTGGATAAATGGCATTTGTAGCCTGAGATTTAAATACACGGGGATTTCCATGAAATCATTGTGTTCTGCATCTTGAGGGTTTTAGGAAGAAATGACGGACTTCAATTCTTAGTCATTATTCTTTTATCATGTGCTCTCACTGCTTCCTGAGAATTAGTGAGCTGGTGATCATATATATGTATTTCTGGGTGCCAAGTCATCATCATCACTATTTCCTCTGGTTCCCCTAGTGGAGAAAATGCTTCCCATCAGCACAAAATGGTCTTAAGTGGGAAGATTTTGCAACAAAGCCCAGTAGTGCCAGTCTGAGGAGATGTTGTGAAGTGTTAATATGTTCAGTACTCAATATTTAACAAGAATTATGGAAATAGCTCTTCCTCATGAAGGGTATTTAGTGATTGTATTTGATTTTGATGATTGATTGTGAAGCGTGGTGGGTTATTTGGTTTCTTTTCTGCGCTGGGTTCAGTTACGGGGGGAAAATTCAAATCCTGACGAGTAACTCTTCAAATGAAAATTAACAGCTTTCATTCTGCACTGAGATAGCTCTGATAGGCTAATACACTTCAAAAATCTTTTTTTTGTTGTTATTTTTTTCCCCAGTTTTTAATTTGCTGCGGAGCAAAGATATGTCTGAAGTCGTGTTTCCCACCTTACGAGTGGCACTCACTGGTGGTGAGAGACTGGAAGGAGGTGGCTACATAACAAAGTTCAGCTTTGTTTGCCTTCTACCTGCAAAGCAAGTGAGAAGTGCTCCTGAAAGACAGAAAAGTTCATTTTCTCTAGCAAGGTTACTCTTCTTGATGAGCATTAAAAGATAGCTTTGAGCCATTCACAATTATGACCTTGACTAGGAAAATGTAAGTTAATAAGGCTTCAACAAATTATGGTCTTTTTGGTCGATTTGCCTAGTGAACTGTTAATTGTAAAACTGAAAGACATTATGTTCAGCTTTCTCTCTCACATCTTTTGTGTTTTAACAGTGACACTTCATTGAGTGCAATTAACAAAGCCTAGGAGATTTATTAACACACTTCTTCATGGCCAATGATCCATTCCACTTAAGACATAACACTGTAAAATGCACATTATCTCCTTTTGGCACTTACAATAATGCTTCATGAACTAGGAAGGCATATGTTAAAGCAGATAAAATAGCATTATTAGCTGACAAATCTTACAATTTATTAGACAGTTAATTTATCAGCTTAAAAGACACTTAAAACAGCTGTGCATTTAATGTCTTTTTAATGTATCCAGTAAAACTTGCATAATTGCCTGTAGTGCAATTTATTTTTAGCTATGTTGCAAAATGTCTGCATTTACTGTTTACATCTTCTTTAATTTTTCCTGCAAGGCTCATCACATCTCGGCACAAGCTCTAACAATGAGGGCAGATAATCAGATAAAAGGCCTTCTTGTCCAAATGGCTGCCCATGAATGAACCATTCAGAAGTCCACGCTGAGCTGGACCAAAGAGTTCTTGCATTTTATCTCCACCCCAAGGGCAGGAGGGAGGGGAGAGGAGCCTGGGAGGGTCACGGGCTGCCGAGCGCGGCACATCCCGGGCCTCGGTACCTTCGTGGAATTAGCATTTGGAGCCACATGGCTGGGGTGGAAACTACCAAGGCTCCAGGACTGCATTAGCAGAGGTGTTTCATTTTATAATTAAGGTAACTGCTCCCTGCAGATCAATTGCACCAGCCCTAAGTACTGTCTGTGAGGGAAGTGTTGGAGAGGATACACATTTAATGACTCCACTGCATAAATTGGCTGTGTTTGTTTATTGCTCTCTAATTTAATGGAACCTTTTGTTAAATCTTTCTGCCTTTTTATTTTATTTTTTTTTTCTTTAACGTCCTGCTAGTAATGATTTCTGCGGGAACAAAGGGTGTTGCTTATTAAAATAAAAAGTCAAACACCGCCGTTTCCATTAATTAAATGTCAGATTAGCTTAATCTTTTTATAAATATTGGATATCATCTATTTACAGAGTGAAATCAGATCTGCAGATGCTGGTGTGGGCAGTAGGAGCGTGGAGGTGGAATTCTGCTTGTTTGGCAGGAATCAGGTGGGGTGGGAGCTGGGCTGGGTCAGACCCGTGCCTGCAGTTGGGCTCCCAAAACAAGGCTGGTGGGAGACTCACGGAGCACCAGGAGCACAGGGATAGAGGTGACTCTTCTGCAGGAATAGGTGAGCCCCGTGAAAGGGGGGAAAAGGCTCTTCTGGGGAGTTTCCACACTGAAGAATCTGAGAGTAGCCAGATCCCTGAGTGCCCAAAGACTGGAAACGCGTGGAATCCGTCAGGGGCTTGTGCACCAAAAATAAGTGAATGGAAGGAACAAAGCACAGTCTTCTGAAATCACAGAACTGTTTAGGAAAAGCCCTCTAAGTCAGTGAATTCAACCCTTCTCCCTGCACTGCCAAGGCCATCTCCAACCCATGTCCCCAAGTGCCACATCTTTTAAATCTTCGTAGAGTTGTTGCCTCTGCAGCTTCATCTACTGCAGATCCCAACTTTTAGTTCAGGTGTGAGCTACCCTTTGACCCAGGCTGGGCAAAGTTTTCCCTCCCTCTTCTCCCTGTGTTTTGGGAAGGAGCAAAAGAAAAGAAATAGGGTTTTCACCTTGCACTGCAATCTTGATGTGAGATTTGGAGAATTCAAGCTTAAACCCTTCTAAAATACTTTAATTGCGGCAGGATGGTCTTTGTTTTTCCTTATAAATTTAGTTATCCAGCAGAATTCCTGTGTTCAGTGCAAGTTCACAGGAGTGCTGAACATCTCCTGTGACTGTGAGAATCCTGCTCAGCCTGTAAATTACTGCAAAAACTTTTCTCGTAAGTGACTTGCATTAGTGGTCTGGCAATATGAGAAATTGTCCAGGTGAGGGGATGTGAGGAAAATGGATGAATTACTGAAGTCAAGTGTGACAGAGCTGTACGGACACCCACAGCTATTACAAGAAAACGTTCTCTATTACATTTAATTAAACCTAAACAGGTAGTAGTGCATTACTCCTGCAGAGACAGTCATCTAATGAGAGCTGCTGCTCACTTTGGTTAGTGCAGCATTGTTGGCCATTCCCTTGGTGCACAGAGAATTGTTGGAGAGTTGTCTCTGTCCCAGTTACAGCTGAATTCTGACATCAGATTTCTGGTGAGGACCATCCAAGTTGGCATCTGGTATTTCTTGAGTAACAAATCCTTTACAAGAGGTTTTTAAAGGCTACCCGCTGCAGAAGTGAGGAGCTCTCAAAGTTCTCCCTCTGGACATCATCCTCCCTTTTGTGTTCTCCCGGTTGCTCATGATGAATTTAATTTCAGGTAATTTAAAGGTAAAACATTTTGGGCAGGAAATGGTTAGAATTATCTGTTCTTGTTCAGGCCAGCACCAAAGTTTGGGTAATGCTGTAGCTGAGAAGCAGCTTCAGATTTAAAGCAGTATTTCCTTAGGAGGAGTAAAATCTAACCTTTGAGACCTTTCTTAGCCGTAATCCACCTCATTGCAGCAATAATTATTTCATAGGCTGGTGGAGTTCTCTCATTTTGTGAGCAGCTTAAAAATAAGCTCATCTGTAACCACAGACGCTCAAGAACCTTTTCATATTCCATGTTTGGAAGCTTTCAGGTGTGGAAAGAGCAAAATCCATCACTGTGAAACGATGGGTTGAAAGTACAATTTTTCTCATCTGTATTTTTTTCCCCCTTATTGTTTAATAAACAGGAATTTTATTAAAAACTACGAAAAAGTTACAAAACCAGGGATCTAAAGAAGTGTGGTGTTTTTTTTTTTTTGGTCAAACTTTGAGAGCTCTTCTCTCCAAACCTGGTGGGTCCTTAGGAAGGCGGTTTATCAATAAATCTGCTGGGTCCCTGACACAGAGTGTGTGGCTGGAGATGTCGCCTCTCTGCAAAGGCTTGTTGCTACTGCACAAGCTAGGAATGTGTGTGCAGAAAGCACACACTGACTCTGAAATTCAGACTTTTTTGTGCAACCCCTGTCATTTGAAAGGTAAAAAGTAAAAAAAAAGTAAGGTTTAGAAAGCTCAACTTGATATGAGAGAACAGGAAAAACTTCATAACCAGCCTCTGGTCAGTTGAGCGAGGGAAGGAGCTGAGGAGCAGGAGACAATAGGCCTGCTCCTTTTAATTCCACTGGATGACTGTTTCCTGTCTTTCCTACTTGAGACCATGCAACTTGGAGAGTCTAAGACATAATAATAACCTGGAAGCAGGTTAATAGTCCCTCCCTGGGGTTGTTGGTATATTAAGCAAGTAAACCTCAGCTCTGTTTCCATGGGGCAGCCTTGTGTAGGAGCCTGAAAATAGTCGGTTTCACTGTGTTTTAATAACACGCCATTCGAGATTATTTGTAGGGAAAATCCTGTTTAATTTCAAGGCTGTTATGCCACTAGGTGGGATTTGCTTTCCCTGATGTGTTGAAATATCTCTCCCCAGTACGGTAATCTTGACAAAAGTCTGGTTTAAAAAAAAAAAACAACCCTACAAGGGAGCAGGCTTTGTGGTTTTATAAGAAACCCATTTGGTGTCGTGGGGAAAGGGTCCAAGGGAAGCAGGAATGTGTGTGGGAGTCCCTGCCAGGGCTGGAATCTTTCAGGGAGAGGCTCGTCGGGGAGCAGCGATGCTCTGAGCCCCCAGCCTGGGATTCTCCACAGCGTTAGTTACTTGTACAGCTCTGCTTGTGCTGAACACCCGAGGAAAAAAAAGGAAAAGCAGCAGCTCTTCCCATGGGATTTTACAGGCAGCAATTAAAAAAAATCATATCCAGTGAGCTCCCCTTACAAAAATCCCTTAAAATTTGTACCTTCTTCCATCCTCTCCAATAGTGAATAAAACTTCTTGCTTTTTTTTTATCTCCTTGGTTGTGGATTTACCCTGCTCTCCTAGAAGATGAACCTGTAGTTAAAACTAGTTTTGGATCATGTTGTTTTTCCCCCTTGAGCATCAGAAGCCAGATGTTTTCAGTGAAAAGGAAATTAATGGCCTAAATAATGAATATATTGAAGCACTGCAGCCACAGTCCATCTGCTGCTTTAGGCACTGCTATTAGCGAAGCAGGATCAGCCCCTCTTGGAATTCTGGAGAATATTTGTTATATATATTTTTAAATGTTAATGAAAGAAAGGTTTATCTGGTCTGTGAGTAGCTTTCGGCTTCCATCTTTAACAGGAGCAGGAGTAGAAGGGGCTGTGCCAGCTGGGAATGGCTGGAGAAGTCGTGTGGATCCCATCCCTCCATGGCAGCTCCTTGGAGCCCTGATCCACCCCTAGAGCTGAGGGAGGACCCTCATCAGCCCACGTTCCAACACTGTCCACCCAGGGAGTGCTGTGAGCCTCAAACTTTATCTCTAGGAATGTTTTTGTTGTGACCCAACAGGAAGCTGTAATGACCATTTTGGAGTGTCCCCACAGTAATATTTTATATAAAAAGCTGCGTGGGCAGAGCCGAGGGAGGGAGAGGCACCAGAATAGAAAATGACCACAAAGTTTGAATTTGTTTTCCTGGCAGCTCTTTTTTAAAGATTTTTTTTCTTCTTCTTCTTTGTTGTTATACATGGAAATTCCCACAGAAGGGAAGGACATTTCCAAGTGGAAAGGTGGTGATGCCTTGACAAATGATGGTCTTTCCAGCTGGTTTTGTATTCCACAGCTTGGGTGCTTGACTGAAGTCTGGTTCTTTTGGATGTGCTGCATCCATGACTCAATTCAACCACTTGGAGTTCAAGTCCAGGGAAAATTTGCTCTTTAAACTTTGGAATTCATCCCTTCACAGTTCTTCTTCTGTCTTGAATTTTATGGAATTACCAAATCCTTGCCACCAAAACAGCCAGTCTAGTACAGTTCTAGTTCTCCACCAGCCCTTTACCATAACCAGACTTACCTGGACCACCCAGCTCAATGTAACTGCAGTCCTAAATATCTATATAATGACGGCAAAGCTATTCCTAAGGCCAGGTCAGAGCAGCTGAAAGTTCCAACTTCCTGCTATTCTATGACAAATCTAGAAATGAGCCTTTATTTGCTAAAAGTGTGTGAGAACTTCACACAGATCCAATATTACAGGAACAGCAGGAGGATACAAATATTTGTCGGCCATTTTAATCCTGTGAATGAAAGATTGTTGCTTAGAAAAGTTGGCAAAAATAAATGGTTTTAGTGGGCTGGGAGAGAAATGTGTAAAGCACACACAGGTATGAATGCAAACGGAGAATTTGAATGCATATAGTGTTTATTTATGTTTGGAAAACATCAGGGGGTCTGCCTGGGTAAGGAACTGGGTGCTCTGGAGAGTAGGAAGAGATGTACAGTAAATTCTTCAAAGTTCTGGTGGTTTGAAAGTCACAGGAAGGGAAGAGGTCTGCCTCCTATGGAGGGAAAATATTTTCTTGCACCAGGTCAGTGATCTTCAAATGAAGAGGGAAAGAAAAAAAAAAATCTGGAAGTAGATTTAGAGATACTGGAGAGCAACATCTCCTAAGAAATCCTTTCAGAGGATTGGCCCAGTGGGCTGAGTCAACACGGCACTTTTATAGCCCTGTGGTGCTGTGCTGCTGCATAATCCTGGCGTTGTGGAAATGCTCATCTGCAGGGCTGGCACTGGCAGTTTTTGCCTGATCTGCACAATACAGACATGAATTCAAGGTGCTCCACTGCCACCAGCCAGTGGTGTGTTGTAAAAGGTGGGAATTCCAGCTGGATAATTTAAGCTCTTGTTCGTGCTCTTGTCCCCCCTTCCCCGACCCCAGTTTTGTTCCATTGGTACTGGTGTGTCAGCCCGGATTTTCAGCCCACTTAATCATCTGCCTCCACCTCTCCCCGTGTTTGTTTCTATCCCCACACTAAAGAGGCTGCTCCTAACGGGTTATTGGCTGAGGCAGCTCTCTGGGTGCAGCACAGCACTTTCCCTTAGTGCTGATAAAATGGTGATCAAAACCAAAAGTGACACTTCAAACGCCAGCCCTGCGTTGGAGCCTCAGCGTGTGCTGCTTTTTCTCCCCCAAACGCAACTCTGGATTTTTCCCTCTCGACAACTGACGGTTTTGAAAGAGAATAAGAAGGGTGCACATATGGCACAGCAAAGCTTCCCAATATCTGTGGGGTGAGCTGCAAAAATGAGGTGACCCAGCAACATATTTGAGCCTTCGGTACTGCAGAAGCTGATGCTGTTTAGGGAGAGTATTTTCTCTGCTAGAAAGGCTTCCATCCCTCTTGTTTCTGTGGGTTGGACTCCCCCATGTCCTGCAGCTGCCCGTGGGGATGCAGAGAAATATTAGAATTGTTTGGGGTTACTTCTTTGTTGGGTTTGCAGCAGCCTTGTGTCACCAAAAAGCTCCCTTTCAGGTCCATCCACCCCCTGCTTCCCCTCCCTCTGATGGCCTAAACCAGAATAAAAGTTGCAGCGTTAATTATGCTCTCCTTTTAATTAATTAAAGAGGCTCAGAACGTGGATGTGCTGAAGTGTGGCTGCAGGGACAATTGGGAGGAAAAAGAAAAATCCAGGCTGAGAGAATCTCCCCTGGGAGGTTCCCTGGAGCTGCCCTGACCCCACTGGTGGGACCCCAGTCTCCACACCCATTTGGTTCAATTTTCTGCAGAGAGCTTCTCCAAACCCTAATTCTTACCTCTCTCGTCTTTTCTTTCCTACCCTCTTTAGTTAAGCTTTTTGAGAATCGAATGGTTTGTGTTTAAAAGGAGAAAACACATTTTTTTGCTGCCCATTTTCTGCCCTCCGCTCCTAAAACTGAGTGCCTTCACAAAGCAGTGCTGGGAAGGGGTGGAAAAAACACCGTCCCCTGTAATTTATCTCAAAGCTTTTCTTCATATTCATTTCTGTTTGTGCTTCGAACATTTTTTCCAAGCTGCCTGTGCTGTTTTTCTGAAGCCTGGGGGCAGGGCAGGCTCTGGGTGCTGCAGCACCCTGGCTTAAACAGGGATCTTTAAGGATGCTGTGCAGGAATCAGAGCTCTGAGAAGGGCCAAAACTGATGAAAGATTCAGAAACAGTGGGTTGGAGACAGGGCTGAACAAGCTGGATTTGCTGGCAGAAAAGTCAATATCTCTTTCTCTCTGTTGGGTATGGGAAAAGCAGGAATTAGCTTCCTTTGCAGCAAAGATTTTGGATAAAAAGGGTGGTTAAACATGAAGACAGCTCTGTTAGGAAAGGTTTCTCTCCTCAGTGACTTTTTGTGAACAGCTTTGTCAAAGTGCTGCTGGAAATAATGCAGGTGAACTCCTTCCCCTTGGTTAGCAGGGAAATTAACTCAAATTTCCTACCACCTTTCTCTGTTTCTAATGCCTGTGTAAATACGGGAGCAGAAAAATCTTGCCTTTTTTCCACACAGGGCTGTGGAAAAATAAAGTCTGATATGGTTAATATTTTATAACTGCTCTGAGCTATAAAAAAATTGGCACTGCTTCCAAACTTGCTGCAGAAAGGATGGATAATTTATAAGAAAAATGTGGGGAGCATCCCATCTCCTGTTTTCAAAACCTGTCAGGTTGAAATTATGATCCAGGGGGTGAAAAAGTGCCTATTTTTATTTGGGGGGGTGAAGTTGATAAGTCCATGTACAACTGTCATGACGACCTTGCAGAAAACTTCATTAATGTGTAAATCCCAGAGAAATGTGTAAATCCCAGAGAAATGGCCAAAGATTTCCTTTCTTGGGTATTGGGCACTTACTGCAACAGCAGCCCATGGCAAGTGAAAATGTAAATAATTCTTTAGTGCTCAGTGAGGGGGTTTAGGGATGGTTGACAACTGATGACGGGGAGGTCTTAAAAGATCATCTGTGCACTAATTGTAAAGTTAAACCTTCAGAGTGCTGTGTTTGCCGTGGTTTGTTGTGGTTGGCCAGGCTGGATGGGGACTAGAGAAACCTGCTCTGGTGGAAGGTGTCCCTGCCCATGGCAGGGGGTGGAATGAGATGGGCTTCAAGGTCCCTTCCACCCCAAACCATCCCAGGATCCTACAGTCCCTTCCTCAGCCCTTTTAATACCCACAGCTCACCCCTCTGAACATCCCAGTAGCTCCAGGTGAGAAAAGAAAAAGCAATTTATTAATTTTTTTTTTCTTCAGTTCTGTCATAACCTTGATGCAGATTTCAAACTGGAGTTTGCATTTCATGATTTGCTCTTCCCACACACACGCACATATTCCCACTCCCCCTCAATGAGGTAATTGCATGACAACTAGATTAATATCTTTTACATACTTATTAAACTCAATAAGTGGTCCTGAGCAAACAATTGATATTTAATTAGCGTATTATCATCCTACTAAATTTTAATTACTATTCATTTAAAATACCTCGTATGTTATCATTCATGTTAATGCAGATTTGTTTCTCTGTAAATGTTGCTCTGGAAATCCAAACTTAAGGTTGAACTAACCTGCAAAATCATCTGGATTTCTGGAGGTGACTGGGTGTTTAATGCAGGGCCAAGGTATTGCAGTACAACATAGAAAGCTGAATTCAACCATTAGTCCTATTGAAGAGCAGGTTTTTAACCAGGATTCAGAAAAGGTTGAATGACTTTACTTTTCAAACCACCTTTCAATGTCATTTCAGCTTAGAAGATGTTAAACCAAGAGAAATTAATAATTAGCAGCTGACAATAGCTGATTGTTATGAAGCAGAACAGTTCCAAACTAGGCAAGGAACGTGAGAAAAGACTAAAATCCCAATTCTATGGTAAACTTACCTTTTGCACTGATCATTGTTTTTACCTCTGACAAGTATCAATTTTCTAGATCTCATCCATGAGTCACTTAATTACTTCTCAGAGAAAGGAAAATACATGAGAATTTCTGTAGTGGAAAAACAACCCCCTTAGATGAGGTAAAAGCCTCACACCTGCAGCAGAGATGGGAGTCTCGTGGTTGGATTTGCTTAAATCTCTTTGCTTTTGGAACTGATTGATCAAGGGTTTAAGCCGAAAGGGGGTTTCTTTTCTGTATTTCTGTGTATAAGACTTGGAGTTGTTGATGGCTCTGCTGAGAGGGGTCAGAGGCTCTAAATCTCAGAGCACTTTGCTCAGCTCCTTCTCACTCTTCTGTTCATTGAAATGAAATCTCTTCAGAGAGCTCCTCAAGCCCATTGTGCTTTTCACAACCAGGCACGTGAAACTATTAATATCTGTACTCTGGCAACAAGATTGCCCAAACTTCTGCAGAATCTTGCTTTATCTCCTCACTTTTTGCAGGTCCCAACTATTTCTTCCCATTGTGAAAACCAGATTCAGCTTGGTCCTTATAGAATTCATAAATTCATACAGTCTATTTTTTTTCCCACCTAAAATATATATTGTAAGAAGGAAGTTCAGTAACAGCTTGGAAAAAGCTTCTTCCACATGGTTTGGCAATTTGAGGGGATTCAGTTTTGCGGGATTATTTTTGTTGTTGCTTAGTTATCTTCCGTGAAAGTTCATCTAAAGGACCAGCCTTGTATCATTATGGTAAAAATAGACTTTTTTTTACTGCAACCACGAATGAGATTTTTCTTCGGCAATTAACTGTGTGACTCAGTCCCATAAGCTCCTGTAATGACTTTATAGCCTGTCAGTGATATATAACCTATTGACTTTCCTTTGGTTATAGGACTATTACTTTCCTGATTGATTTAATCATTCCATGCTGCCTTTATCTATCTCCTTGCTCTTATGAAACTCTATTGACTACCTGATCCTTAAAGGACTGATCCAAGGGCAAGAGAAATCAAGGGGAAGACATGGGAGCCCTCAGAAGTCTCTTGGTTTTTTTCTGCTGCCTGAGGTGGACTTTACTCCTGAATGAATTCCAGAACAGACCTCTCAGTATGATAAAATAATAATTATGTATTTCTTATTGGTGTGTTTGTCATAATGGAGAACAGGCAATTTTCCCTCCTCACACAACACCAGAATGGAGTCCCTGGGGGAATTACTGCTTTACTAATTACACCAGGTTTTATTCATTTTTTACTGAGACAAACAATCCCATTCCCTTCAGGTGAGTTGATTTGCATGAATTGCGAAATCTCTGGATTGGCATTTCTATAAATCAGGCAGAAAACCAGAGTTGTTCCTGCCCTGTGTATAATGGGCATAATAGAGCCTTAATTTTCCTGGCAACGTTTTGAATGCAAACGCTTCCCCGAGACCAATTTTACTTATTGGAATGAAATTTGCCCAGTGTAGGAACCACTGAACTTAAAACACTTAAACCAGCGCTGGACTTGGGAGGCAATTAAATTATGTGGCGATGAGGATTTTTGCTGGGCACGTGGAGGGGGGCGCAGGGGAACCCAAAATGTGTCCCCGGGGTGGTTTTTTGGGCTGAGTGACAGAAACCACTGAATTTACCAACAGTGGCTCTGCTCCGGACCTCGCCTATTGTAATTTTTATAACACATATCCACTGTAACACTTTAACTAAGAGAGTTTGTGTATTAAATGGTGTTAGATTAGGATATTTAATGGCTTATAGGATAGAGTGAGTACCCGGGAGGCTAATTTGTTTGCATTAGTTGGACGGGTCAACTGCTTCAAACATGCAGATTATAGAACTACTGGTAGATTGCATTACACAATTTAAATAAATAGTAGCAATTTGTCAATGTCATCTTAGCTTCAACATTTTCCTTTTAAACCCCAGGAAATAGTAGTTCCAATTAAATTGACCTTTTCTTTTCTGCATCTTCATGTTATTAGTAGATAATGCTTAGTCTTTTAGCAAGGTTAAAAAAAATTTTTTAAATAAATAAAAAGAAAATGAGGAATAAAAGTGCTTCCGAAGCAATTATGCTCTTGTAGGGAACTTTCCAGACAAAGTGATGTTGTTTATAAACAGATGAATCATATTTAGTAAATTTTACAAGTCATGTATACATATATATATATATACACACACACACACACAAGGAGTAAATGAAGACACATGGGGCACAACTGCAGGTTCTTGTCACCGCAGACTTTAGGTTGTATTATTCATTTTGGAGGCAAAGCAGAATAAAAATGGGTATAATGGCTGAATCATCTGTATGTGAACCTCTGTCAGCAAATCCAGGATGTCTGGAGTGGGAACTCGCTTTGGGGAGTCGAGTAGGATCTACTGCCTTGGGCTTGGAGCACTAAATGAGATGGATTTGGACCCCCAAATGTTTTACAGTAAAATGAAATGGTGAAATGCTTAATTAGTCCGGTTTGGCTACAGCACCTCCCACGCTGGAATATCGTGCGGTGCACGTTTCCCGATGTCCATGTGCATTAAAAAGGGCTTTACTGCTTTGTCGTTTACCCCTGGCAAACAGCAGTAAAATCAGAATTTGCTCTGATTTTGCTAATGCAGGTTATTTGGAAGGCATGGCAGCCTGAGGTTTATGGATAAAATTTGGCCAGAGGAAGGTCTCTAAAGCTTTCTTAGTGCCCAGGCAAAATCCTGGGACAGGAGCTCTGCTATAGCTGTGACCTGGTGGTCTTTGGCTGTGCAAGGGGAACAGTTCCCTAAATTAGAGCATCTCAGAACTTCAGGATTTGCTGAATAAGGTTGGATTATTTTTAGTTGTTCAGACTGAAAAGTGTTTCTGAGCTACTTTTCTTGCGTGAGCAGTTTGGGACTAAAGGAAGAACAACTGAAATGTGAAATCAAGAAAAAAATACTATTTTTTTTAAGGAAGATGTCAATCATCTCTGCTGGAATCCTAGGGAAAAAAAAAAACCAAACTAAAAAACCAGAAACCAATCAACCAACCAACAAACACACAAACAGAACTCATCCAGCCAAAAAAAGCCCTCAGTGCTGTTCACTCATCTTCAGTGCCGTGGTCTGAGTGGGAATTCTCATGAGAAAATCCAGATTCAGGTTGATTTCATTTATCAATTGTTTTAGTCACCTTCTTTATTGGAAAATCTCTTTTCCAGTCCTTTCCTTTTGGCCATTGTACATTTTGCTTTGAGGTGCATCAGTCAGCTTTGCACAACCTCAGTGTTTGAGCTGACAGGTTTCCATCCACTTCCTGTGCCATGTAACCATAAATCCTAGAAACAAAAAAAGGGCCAATTTCTTGTGCTCCCCTTTATCCCTTTCTGTTTATGTGATGCTGCCAGTGTTTAGAGCATCCAGCAAAAGCTCCTTCTTACACATCAGCAGCTTTTTAAAGTTTAAAATAGATTGTGATTGTAATAGCATTGTAGATTCACCTACTAATAAAACGGAGGGTTTTGTCTTCTGAGAATGTAGAATTAGAACATTCTGAGGTTCAATGCTACCAGAACAGAGCACAGGATATTTAAAGTTTCACTTTATTTAGAATGCAGAGCAGATCATTCAGCGGCCACCATTTGAAAAGAGGCCAGAAAGCAATTTTTAACAATATCACATGTGAGAAGATGATTCAAAGTTTTGGAGAAGGGATAATCCTGTAATCTCTGGGATCTAAAACCAACCTGAGGATGTGGCGTGACATATCAAATACAAAACCCCATTCCTGTTTCTTTCCTTTTTGACTTCCCGGAGAGCAGACATGGAAGATGTGGATCTATCTCATCATACTTTTAACACCGTTAAACCCAGTAGCTGAAACTCAGCAACCCCAAATAGCCCAGGAAGGGGGTTCAAGGAAAGGTACTGAATTCCCCTTTCCCGGTTCTGGCTCCAGGGGTGCCCCTTTGGCTGCTCCCCAGGTAGAAGGCAGTGCAAGGGCCCTTCAGGCTTCTGGGGTGTTCCTGCAGTTCCAAGGTGTCCAAAGGGCATTTGGCTTCTGCTGGGAAGAAAAATAAAAGGGAGAGGTGAAGGACAATCACTTTTGGATTATTTTTTTTTCCCAATCAAGGCAATCAAAGCCAATTAGAAAAACGCAAGTTTGTAATTTGGGAAGGTAACTGCTGTGAGATATTTTAAGGTTATTTGGAGAATTTTTGCTTACGTTTATTTAATGTGCTATTTAATACTGAAGATGCTACTGTATCTCCTCTCAGCATTCTTACATGTGCTACGGCTTCAAGTGCACTCTTTTTATTTGAATCCAGATACTAAAATGCAGCAGTAACTTTCATGGGTTTCTTCACTTTTGCATTTTTTGTGGATTTCACACTTTTCTCCTTTAGAATCAGTCAGTGCTTTTTTAATTCCTTTCAGAGCAGTAGTCACATATTTCTTTTCAAAGGACAAGAAGAGGGTAATAAGTTTTAGGAGGCCAATCCCGACTATGTCTGAGTATTGTCAGTCTTTGGCTGGCGAGTGTTTCACAGGAAGACTCAAGGATTCCACAAACACAGGGCAGCAAAAATGACCCTCATTGAAGGGTCACTGTCCTTTCTCTTTCCTATTTTGTATTTTTTTTTAATGTGTTGGCTGCTTCAGATGAAGAGTTTGCTTATTGCTGACACATCAGGGCAAACTCTGTGGGCTCCAGCAGAGCCAGATCTGAGTGGAATTAGCAGAGAATCAGGTCCTGCCTCTCCAACGAGGGTTTCACGCTGTTCCATTGGTCATTGCCAGGGAACTATATCCTCCTATTATCAGCTGGCAACAACGCAAGAGGGATGCGTTCTGTGGAGCAAAATAAGTCCGAACCAATTTGTATCGTTTGCTGTTCTCTAGGAATCATTTAAGGATCATTCTGGAAAGCCCAGGGTTGCAGGATGTCTCCAGTGTTTTCTCCCTTGTCAACCATAGGTAGCTGAGCTGGAACCAGAGTGAAGCAGCAAACACACAATCGTTAGTCAGCAGATTAAATAAATATGCAATAATTACTCCTTTTCCTTAAGTGACTCCATATTGGAACACTGGGATATAGAAATTCTCTTCTTTTCCCCCTTCCTGTATTTTCTGCACGTTCAGATAAAATAGCATCGTGTTAGTTGGTTACAGAGACTGAATCCACATAAACCAGAGTTTTTGATCTCTCTGAATGTGTTTGAAAAGGAATTATTTTGGTGCCTTTCTGGGTTTGCATGAATGTAACTATTATAATTTCCTTTGAAAGTTCAACTCCATTGCCGAAGGGAAAGTTTCTCAGCAGAGGGAATGAGTAAACAGCAGCTTTTGGTTGCTACATCATTCCATATAAACGAACTGCTTTAATTGATTCTAAATGCAATTAAAGAAAATTATCTATAAATTGGTAAACATATCCATGGCTGCAAATGAAAATGAAGCTGCTTAAGCAGGCTTTTTTTTTCCCCCTGTGATAAACATCGTGATGTCACAGATTTTGGGGCGGGTGTAGGAAGCAGTTCCTTCAGTTCAAGGCAAACCTTCACCCAGGAGCTTTTCTACCTTCTGTTTCAGTGAACAGGGATCATGCGGAAACGTGTGTAAGGATCTTTATGAAACATTCCTGAGAAAATGTACGTGTCCCCGTGCAAATAGGCTGTGATATAATGGGCATAACACGTGTATGGAAATACAGGACACTTTTTGTGTGTTTGGGCAAAGGGTGGAAAAAATTGTGCAGGCAATTATGGGGGGGGGTGGGGGTGGAAGCAGAATTTGAAAGTTTTTTGGTCAGTAAAATCAAGCAAAAATGATGCCAGCACTCTGTGCCTGCTGTGTTGAGCTCTCCATCCCAACACCCCCCCCGGGCTCCCAGGGAAGCGAGTTGGAGGAAGCGTGTTGGAAAACCTAGGAAAGAGGCTCCTGTTAATCAGAGGAGAGACTCCAGGCACGTTTAGACAAAGAATAAGGTTCCCCTGTGAAGTTTTGCTGTGCAGAATTTTTAAATGCTGCACTAAGGAGTGACTCCTGAGGGGTGCAGGTTTCTGGATCCTGGATGAGCGTGGGGATGTCTCCGGGTGAGAAGGACCTGGAGGAAGAAAGCAGAGGAGGGAAAAGCCGAGCTCAGGGAGGCTGATGCTGACGTGGGTTTAGAGTTGAACTCAGGGGACAAGAAGGCTGAATATAAATTTGCTGTGCTCACAGTGCTCACTGGTACAGGGCACTGCAGTGGGACAACTCACGCTTTCCCTCAGTCTAAAAGTCATTGCCAAGGTTTGAGTTTGGATCTCCTGTTTATGTAGGGTTTTGTTACTGTCCTGCCTCTGAATTAAGATACACTGCAGGGAATTTTTGTTGTGATTATTTAAAGTTTATATTGATTTTTTTTGAAGAATGTCTTTAAAAGAATTACTCCTCATCAGCCATGCTGATATAAAAGCACAGTTACCATAATAATGGCCTTTGAATACTGTCCATTAAACTTTGACATTTAAAGTGTTTACTGTGAATACATATTAAGTTTCTCATTAAAGACGAGGTCTGGCTTTCTTGATGTGGCTCTTAGATTAAATCAGTCTAATCCAAAATAAATACAAAGATGGAGAATTCATAACAAGCTTCCTTGTAGATTCCCTGTGTGTAAAACAGCAACTGCTTTTGTGGCAGAGAGATTTCATTTTAGTGTCTCCTCTTTGGCCCTCAAGAAAGAAAGAAAAAAAATCTGTTCATTGTGTACAAAACCTTCTGCACTTTGACATAAGTCCTTCCAGCAGAATCCCTTTTTTTTTTCTTTTTTATTGAAACAAACTTAAACCATATTCCGTTTCACAAAAGTGAAATGTGCTGAACATGTGCTTTTTAAAATAGAAGCATGTGCATCAGCCCTGCTACAAGAAGATACTTTCTGAGAGGAGTCTCCTGGGAAGGTCCATTACCCAAAATCCAGCGAGCACAGGAAAAGGGTGAAACAGTATTAGATCAAGCTTTACTAGGCTGGATGGCCCAGGCTGTGGAATAAGTGATATTTAATCCAGGCACTTGGAGGCTCCTGTTGAGTGCCCTGTTTGGTAACCCGGATCAGGATGCTTGTTTAGTGGATAAAAGTGTAACTTTAGAAATTGGCAGGAACTTTCTGTGCTTGGCCACCTGTACTCTCAGCCAGATACGGTGGAAGGAGACTCAGACAAGCACACTTTTCAAAGTTTGCTCTGTTTCACTTCCTTACAACTGCCAGGTTCAAAGAACCATTTATTTAAAAAAAAAAAAAAAAAAAGCCTCTCTCAGTTCAAAGATGCATTTATAAAGCTCACTAGTCTTTATGATCAAGCTCATACTTTGTCTTCCCGTTACTAAAATAATACTTTTATCCTGCCCTCTTTTTTTCCCCTCCTCTTATATGTTTGGTTATGAAAACAGAACCCTAATGAAGGTCCCGGGCATTCTATATTCCAGACGGTACCATAAGTAATATAAAATGGGATTTCTCTTTTTTTTTTTTTTTGGAGGGGGGGAGTTTTTGCTGTCAATAATAACGTATCAAAAATAATGTGAACTCCCACGGCTGCCTGCACAGTCAATCAGCATAAAGTATTAGCACTTCAGGGACACAAAGGCTCTGAGCCTGATAAAAGAGATTGGACTGAGAATTTTGACCTAAGAATATAATAATGTCTTCCAAGATCTCATTATGCCCATGCCCATTGGAAACCATCTGGGGCCCGGAATAATAAAAGGAGTGGTGTGAATTTATGAACCCACAGATCTGGCCATGCCCCCTTGGATATTGTGTTGGATTAGTAGATTTACTGCTAATCCAAACACTGTGGGCAAAGTGATGTCTTTACATCTGCACTGCGGCTCTCAGGGAGCTGCAGTGAGTTGCAGGCGGGGAGGGGTGACAGCAGCTCTCCCCTGCTCCAGGCACAATCTGCTGGCTCCCTGCCACCTTCCCAAAAAAGTGCAGCTCCTCGGGTGCACGTCCTCCACGTCCTGCCGCGGCACTGCTCCAAGGGGAGCTGCTGCCTCCTGGATGAAAGGGGCTGGTGAGCGAAAAAACCCTCCTCTAACAGGTGGGAGCAGCCTCAGCTCGGTGCAGGCAAGGCACAGGGAAGATTGATCCGTCTTCCTTGAGTTGCCTCAGGTGCAGAGCCCGAAGAGAAGAGTCTACATTTAATTGGGGGTGTCTTCAGCTAAATAAAATAGTCATATGCAAATCCTGTTCCTAAGGGGCAGCCGTGTGGACTCATGACCTTTCTTTGAATGGTTTGGAGCCCAGAAATCAATGATTACACTAAATCCATAATTATATTCTTTTCATGTGTGGCAGGGTACTGATAGTGCGACAGATGTGAGACCTTGAAAGCATGGGAACTTCAAAGACCACTGAGATGTGTGAGACACCATGGACATGTGGAGCAGTGAAAAATGAAATTAAAAATAGAAAGAAGCTGCCCTACCACTGCTTTAGGTGATCTTAGTCCTTCACACCTATGTACACACGTGTACACGTGCACACGTTTAGACGTGACTTGAGTGCCCAGGGAAGGGCAGAGGGAGCAGCTGCCGTAAATCAGCAAGATTTGGCCAACTAGAAGAATTAAAGATTTTCATGGCTGTCTCATTTTGGCTCAAGAGGCTTCCCAGAGAAAGAAGGGGGTGGCCTGGAGACACTGCCTGGAGTCAAGGGAGATGAATGTGTACCAGCACCTCTTGTGCTGCTGCTGGGTGACATGGCCAAGCTGGTTTGGTCTTTCAGATGTTGCCCAAAATTATATTTTTGCCTTTAAGGAGGCAGAACTGCACATCAGGGTTACTTCTGTGTCTAAAAAATAACGTATTTTAGACACAACATACGCAACAACATATTACAGGTGTTGCAAGAAGAAATAGTGGGTCAGCGTGAGGAGGCTTTGCAGAAGGGGGCTCAGCCCTCACACCGTGTTCCACAGGGAGAATGATGCAGGTCTCCACCTGGGAAAGATGGTGTTTGGTGCTCCATGACCCCAGAGATGCTCCCAGTGCTGATGTGAAAGGAGGGGGTGAAGCACAGAGCTGTGACAGGCAGTAACTTTTCATCGCATTTCTCTTAAAGCACGAGGAAACAGGAAAGGTTCTGGTCTGCTTGGACACCACGGGAGAGGGGAGGAGCAGAAAAGAGACAACAACTTGTGTTAGACCAACTGCATTAGAAAACCAGGTGCTTGGGAACGTGTAGGTTCTTCCTGTCTTCGTAACATGTTCCTGTAATTGGGGTATTTTGGGCTGCCAGGATATGAAGTGGGGTATGTTGGCTGAGAAGGATCAGTTGTTTGCGGAGGAAAACGACAAAAGAGGAAAGCGGTTCGCTTCAAAAAAGGCCTTAAACCTTTTTTTATGTTGTTTCTTAAGTTTAAATACATCTGAGTGGAAGAACTGCACATGAAGGGCTTGGGGAATTTAGGAGGGAATAGATCAGTGACACATTCCCTGTCTGCCAGGAGTGCATCCGGCTGCAGTGGGTCTGTGGGTCCAGGTAACTGAGCGGGAGTTCAAGTCATTATGGCTAGAAATTTGTAAAATAGAAATAGTGTTTCCCTTTTACCCCAATTTTTTAATGGTTTTGTATTCAGCCAGTGCCCCACTCAGTCTTGGGAGTGAAGAACAAATGCATTATCAAGGAATGGGAAATGATGTTCCCAACAATTCTTTGGCAGTGAATGTAAACAAGTATCTTACCACTCCTCACACTGGAATAGTTTAGGGGCACGATATGGATAGTTGTTATTGATTGTAGCATCAATAAATAACAAAGCTATTTAATATTAGTCCATCATATTTATTAATAATGTTTACTTCTTGAAAAATTCTGTGTGAATTAATAAAATTGGGGTGTAACATCAGAAATTAATTTGCCTAAACTCTGCATGGTAATGTGTCGAAGTCACACAGTAAGTGCAATTATTTGTATGTTCCTGGCATTAGATATTCCATGCGTGTTGTAACTCCAAAAGGATCAGGAAATGATTGTATGAAGTACATAGAGAAGTAAAACTGACGATTTTTGGTGGCTACCATCGATACAAGAAATTTTATAACCACATAATTCAATCTTACTTGCAATTTCTTAACACTAATAATGTGGAAATGTAAGCTGAAAATTACCGGGGGGTTGGTTTTTCTGGAAAATTTGGAACTTAAGATACTTTTTGAGGCCCAGTACTGACATCTCAGAAATAAAAATAGCACATAAAAAATAAAAAAAAATCTTCCCAATATTACAAGAATTATTTAGGTTCTCAGGCAAGATCAGAAGATTTATCTCTTTAGCTTGATCCTGAGATCACAAAATACTGGTCCATCACTGATCTGAGAGTCTGAAATGCCTGAATGATAAGCTGAGCTGGTGCTTTCTTGGTTAAAAAGCCAGGCTTGGAGGGAACATCCCATAAGAGGAAGATTTTTTTAAATAAACGTTTGTTGTTTGAAGCTGGTGGGGCATCTCTGAGATTGGAATTGTCTCATCAGGGGCGCATTAACAGACAGAGAGTAGCACAAGCAGCCAAGTGCATGTGGAGTTTATGGATAACTAGTGAAGCTCCGAAAAACAGCCAAATTTCAACACACCAGTGAGTCCAGCAGTTTCTCTCTGTTCTCCCTGTGCAACCCCCATCCTGAGGGAAGCCCTTCCCATCATCCTTCTCCTTTGCCATTTTTAATATCCACTTCCAATTAGTTTTCCAGATGATCTTCATTAGTTTCTCCCCTCATTTCTTTGGTTCTGTTTTTTCCTCCTGCTCCTCCAATGGCACTGCTTGGCAGGCACACTCTCTTTTCCTGGAGCATCTTCTGGAAGGCCACTCACTTAAAGTCACCCAAATCCTTGCAGAGAATTCCAAGATTCCCGGGCAGAGCCAGTCACTTAGGCTATCTCTTAGGTCTGTTCTTCAAGGCAGATTAATTGTTGCAGTGACGCACCAGTTGCATGGATATCATATAGTCGTTTTATCACTTTTGTAGACTCCTGTGAAAGGAGCATCCTCCCCATTCCTCAAAATATTCAAATCCTACCTTTTCTGGCTAACACAGGGGGGCACCAGGCTGAACAAACTAGTTATACATGCATGGGAAGTAGCAAGCTGAAAGTAATTGTGTATTCAGTTTTAATGGAGCTGAATCTCCTGCTGAGATTTCAATATCTGACAGCATTGCTTTCATTGCCCCAAATGCCCAACCTTTCTCTAATGTTTGACCTTGGGTATGATTATATTTCTGGATGTATCTCAAATGATGCAAAATCATTTGCCTATATCAGTCATCTCTCCCTGACAGTCCTGTTCCAGCTCGTGGCAGAGGAGAACAAGTCTGGTGGCATTAACAATAGCTGAAATGAGCCTTGATAGATGTTTCTACCCTTTCAATAAATACATAAAGCATCTCTATAATGTCATTTTGTTAACTGATAAACAACAAAAGGATGAAGGCATTCACTTTTAACTACATTGCATGTCATTATTTTCTCATTGCCTCACTTAGGGTACAGAAGGAACGTGACCTGCAGAGCAGAGGGACAGGATTGCTACTTTCAATGCTGGTTATTTATATGCTTCGATATCCTGAGGCCCACCTGCTAAACGAGGGCTGTGCAGGTGTCTGACAGCCTCTACCACCGCATTTTTGCCCCAAGATGTTGACCCACAAACCTGGGTCTGCTCTTGGTGAGTGCTCAACATGATTCCACGTAACCCACAGCCCCAGCTTTACCCCTCTCCGTGCCTGAGGTCGAAGTGCAGCGACAGCTCCTCACGAAAATTCAGGTCTTGGTTCTTCTCTCCTGGGTTTTTCCTCTCTCTGGTCTAACCCTGTCCCATTATTGGCCTTGTAGCCCTGTGCTGGGCTGGCAGAGGAGGGTACAGGAGCAGCCCGTTCACAGCAGTTACGGATGCGCACGGTGGTTTGGAGATGATGCAGCACTAAATTACTGCAGTCAGGAGAGAAGGGAAAGCTGCATCCCATTCTTTGCATCCCCACAGTGCACTGGGAAGGAACTGGGAGGTGGCAGAGCTGCAGGTTGGTGGCTGTGAGGAAGAGGAGCTTCCAGGTAAATGGGGACAAAGGGCCTGTTTTTCAGGAGTGACTCCACCAGGGCTGCCTGTGATTAATGTTCCTGTGCTGGTAACAGGAGCGTTTCCCTAAAGAGGGAAAACTTGATAGGACCTCTTTTTTTTCAGGTCTGTGTAAGCTGGGCACATTATTTTAATAGTACACCATTAAGGTATTTATCTTAATTTAAAAAAATAATATTTCCCTTGTTGTTTGCAATTGCCCACTAGAAATGAAATCCCTTTCCTGGCCGGGTATCCTTTGCAATCCTGAGCTGGTTGTTATTGCAGGTTGTCTCGGGAATACCGAGTTACTGAGTTCCAGACTTTCTTCAGAAATTCTGAGGGGAGTTTAACAGCATTTGAAAACACAGATAAAGAAATACATGGACCATGCAAACAAAAGTAAGTGGGATAAAAAGGGATGTGTTTACTAGAGTGGTGCATGGAAAAGAAAGGTCCACAAAGAAGCCCCTTGGTCTGGCTACAAGACCTGTTAGGGATGCAGAGCACTGCCCAAGCTCACTGGAGTCTGAAATCCCCAGGGCAGTTTTGGGTTTCTTGCTGTGGACTGCAGAAGGTGATTTAATAATTCATTTGAAACTGTGCAAAACTTTCTGTTGACTTAATCTTCCCCCTCTTCAAGCAGATTTTTGGTTTTGCTCAGAGATTTTAACCCAGTATTGAGGAACTACAAATAGATGGAGATCTAAACCTCCGGACTAAAGAGCTTCGCACGTGTCTCAGTTGAACATGGACAATCTGACAATTGGTTTGTCTGAATTTGTAAAGGAAAGAGGGCCTAGACAGGCTTAAAGGTGTTAAATCTGCACAGGCCTGGCTTAAAGCAGCCTTCCTGCTTCCCAAGAACAAGGGCAAAGAGAAAATAAGGTAAATTAAGGCACTGATGTGTGGAAGAGGGTAGAGATTTTGTTTGGGTTTTAATGGTGAAATAGGATTTATTAATCAGAATAAAAAAGGCTTCCATGAAGAATTCATTAATTTATGCATTTCACACAGATGCAAGACATTGCCTTCAACACCTTTCTGCTTCTACTGCTAATAAGCCTCCTTGGTAAATTTGTATTTGCTTCTCACCAATGTTTCAATGCTTCATTAGCGATTGCTGCCTTGTTTTTTAATGTTAACAATTTCTCCTCCTGAGTGGCTTTTATTGTGGCACATATTCTAAATAATTTGTGGAAAATATGCCATTTCCAAACAGATCAAAATGCTTATTGGCCACTTCATTCTGGTGCCTTCCTCTGTGGTGGCACCTCGTCTCTTAAGATACCATATTAAAACCCTCCAATTACCATTCATTAAGGTACTACAAACACCGCCATTCTGCTTTAAATACATTTGTATGTCATTTTTTTTCAGTTTTACTCTTCCCAGGACGTGAACTTGGCTTCCGGTAGGCAACCAAGGTTCCTCAAATTTCCACAAAATAGATCAAGAAGTGAATCCATTCATAGCTCCGTCTTGGAAATAGCTTTTAAAACAGAAAGAAGGTTTTCCCAAAGATAAAGGGCTTTTGTTTCAGGGAGGGAAAACCTGTTTGCATGTGATACCACAGATAGAAACATTTAACACAGTCTGAGTAGCCGCCCCAAAACGAAACACATGGTGGTTTTTTCATTGCAGGCACACGGGGTTGTTGTGAAAAATGGATGTTCCGACTCACAAAGTCAGAACAACGCGTACAAGTGGCCCAAATTGGTTTTGATTAACAAGGTTTTCTGCCTGGAAGTCACTTTGTCTTCATCCCATTAGCTCCACTCCACAAAACAAATGAATCCAATGCATTAGGCTGAAACACGGTCTTGCAGGGGGAACGCAAGGAGAAATCCTCTCTCTCGAGCCACGCAACCATTTTATGTTTATAATGTAGATTTTCAGCTCAGTATTCCCCTTGGAGTTGATACAGAGAGAATGCAGAGCTTTTCTGCCTCCTTCCCTGGTCAGCTCTTGTTCTGCCCGTGCCTGTTGTTGCCAGCTGGGGGTCGTGGAACCTCGGGGTGGATTGGCTTCTGTGATGTAACACTGGCCATTCCGCAGAGGTTTTGTAGCTCTCATCCTATTACAAATACATTTCCTGGGTTCTGGTTTTTATTTTTTTTTGGTGGAGATCACATAAAGGTGATATTTTTGTCGTGGGATCAACAGGTGAAAAACTGCTGTGTAAAAAAACTCTTCATGCCACGAGGGGCCCATTCCACCCTGCGTGCCAATCAAAGCATAGAATCCGCTTCCACATCTCAGCCTGGCCTTCCTCTTCTTTATTTCTGTGTGAGGAAGTTTAGTTTACCTCAATTATTTCAAGTTGTGTGCATAGAAAGCCAGGTAAAATGTAATTTCTTTGTTGTTCCCACAAAAGCGTGAATTTTGGTGCTTGTTCCGTGACTGTTCAGAGGTTATTCTAAATATTCAATCTCCACATTGATAATTGTTTTGTCTTCACAACTGTTCCAAATAATCTCTTTTCCAGACTATTAATGGATAGCTGAAATGTGTTTTTGCTTCGAGGCATCTCTTCCTCTCATTCCACTCTGTCCTCAGTATCTCTACCGCAGGAAATGTATTTAGTTTCCGAGTTATCTTGGGAACTATTAGTAAGTGCAGTCAAACTCATTTGGTGTCTGCATAAGTAAATACGAATATCCAGACAGGGGCTATGATTGTGTACCCTAAATAAGATCTATTTTTCATTATTTAAGCCCCGAAGATGACTGAATTCTCAGGTTTTATTTTTTATTTTTCTAAGCAATGTAATGCGTGACTTTGTTTTATTCTCAGGAAAAACTATCACTAAAAAGTCGCAGTTAGGGAGGACTCTGCCAGATTCTGCTGAGCAAGAGGGTGATATCAGAAGTTATTATTTTTACCAGCAATAGAAAAATTATGTGTTTAACCAAAATCCAGTGCCTTCACTGGAAAATCAATGGCAGTGCCAGTGCTGCTTCTGGTTGTAGCCCAGTATAATATCTAAGCCAAAGGGCCTAGAGAATAAATTTCTACATAATATTTTATTATATCATGTTATAATAATATATGTTTCCATGTAATTCACTATCTTGTTACTTAAAAATTGCCCCTGAAAACATTTATGAGAACACAACTAAAATATTCACAACAGAAAATACATAAAACCAAAATGTTATTCAAATAAAATAAAATATACAATCACAAGTCTGTTCAGCTCCAGCAGACACACTGGATTGTCTGCTTTTTTTTTTCCAAATGGAAAATTTATTTAATTAACTAAGATGCAGCGAATTCAAAATTTTATATTAAAATGGCAAAATTAGGTAGTTAGGAAAAAAAAAAGATGTGGTTTACATTCTTACTCACTCCTAGGAAAAGTTTTATTGCAGAATTAAAAATTGCAGTTGGCACTTTTTTTGACATTAGCTTTGTCCACAAAAAGTGTTTTGCCTGACTGTGTTGACCTGATGGAATGATTTTTTAAAAATCTTTTTAAAATTCAAATGAATACACCTGCAAGAAATTATTTTTGCTCCTGTGCAACTTTTCACAACAATACTGAAGATTTTTTTATTGTCATTGTTTACCATCTGGGAACACACTGAGAGCTTACTGTGGGTTTTCTGCGTTCAGTCTTTTAGAGTTTAAACAGAACCGGCACGTACAAAGTCCTCTTTTTTTATAGATAATTTGATACAAACTTTATTCTTCAGCTTCTATCAGGAATTGTACTTTGCTGCATTACACCTCTTGATCCCACTTATCTGCATAATTCAAATGCAACCCTGAAAGATATAAACAGAGTGACAGTTCTTAAACATATTTGCTGATAATCAGCACAAACTATTACTTGAACCCATTCAATAACATCACCCTGACAGACGGGATTCAATGACTCTCAATAACAAACAGATACAATCTCATTGTAAAAAAACTGCGTTCTGACATGATTGTGCTGAGTTCTGCCTGGGGTTGACTGCAATATGGCACACGTTGGCTCCAGGAGAAGATGATACTTATTGACATTGAGATAATGCAGCATCGAAATTGGGCAGCCCAAGTTTCTGTCATGAAAGGGAAAAAAAAAAAAACCAACATAAAAAAAATCCCCAAATAGTAAAAAAAGATGGGTGAGTACAACCAGGAGACAAATAAATTGTCATGTCTGGTGGGTTATTAGAAAGAATGTAGCTGTCAGTTGGTGGCAATTTCTTGGCTGGGGCAGGTTCTTTGGTGGTTCAGTTTAGTGTCCTGTCAGGAGAGCGGACCCTGGCAGAGGTGATGGGCACCCAAAATCTCTGCAAGTGGCTCTCGGGGAGAGTTCTCCTTCCAAAGGATCTGGCAAACCAAGCTGATTCCGATGTTCCCACCCTCTGTCCTTCCTCTCTCGGTCTGAGCTCGGAATTCCAGAGAATGTGGAATATTGTGAAATTATTGGGTGTCTGGTGGGGCAAAACTGCTGTAAGGGAGAATAACACAAATGATGTTCAACACTCCTGTTGCATCATCGTCAGTCTTTGGTGGTGCTGATGATTATTGGCCAGATCTGACCCAGACTGTGCTCTTGGTGTCCTGGAGGTTTGGGGGTAGACATGTGATCCTTGTGTGTGTGCTTCTCCTCCAAAGAAAAACACCCCAGAACAACGAAAATAGAAGAAAAAGCAGTTTTTTGTATCTCTGGGAAAGGTATTTTTTATTTACAGCAAGAAGCTTCCCAATGTCTTCAGTCAGATTGAATGAGGTAAAATAACCATTAATAAGTGCCCAGAAAGGACAATGCTCTTGTACTTGGAGAGCAGGAAAGATTTTTTGTCCAAAATCCAGCGCTTCTGAACATTGATATTCCCAGTGCATTCAGATGTCGAGGGGTTTGGGTTTGTTTGCCCACATCATGCAGCAGAGCCCAGGATTGTATAAAACTTCATTATTACAAGCAGGTTAGAAACACAGAGCTTGTTTATGAATAAATAATCCTGAATCCATTCTGCAGGGTAGGAAGGACACCCAGGACACTCAACGTCTCTAAGGATGCCGTGAGCAGGAAGTGGATGTGGCAGGAAAACAGATTTATGGGCAGGTAAATACAGGAAGAAAATGACATGCACAATAAATGGCATTACTGGGGTGTACATCCAAGGCAAAGCCAGAGCCATTGAGGGCATCCACAGGTTAAAATTCAGCATGGATAGAGAAGTGCAATATCTTGAGTTATTTCCATTACTGGCGAGATAAAAATCAATATCCAAATACTTCCTTACTGGCAAAAAGCCACTGAAAATACTAATCTGCTGTATAATACGAATATCCAGTGTCATTAATTTGAGAGAGGATACAAAACTACATTCTGCCTTCAAAGAACTGCTTCTGCTGTTTCCTGAAATGGGGTTTCCTCAGAAATATTTCGTGGAGAGATGAATCCGTTGGCCGTTTGCTTTGCTGGCCTGGCAGGGGCCGCTCTGTCTGCCCCCATCAATCCAGGGGCCCCAGGGGGATGTTCGGATCTTGTTCTCGGAGAGGGATTGCTGGGAGAAGGGGGTTAAATCCATAAACGCCGCGCTCTAGAACCACCTGCCCTGGGTGACACGCCAATAACCCAATTAATACAAGTTTTCTGGAGTTTGGTGCGGGCACGTGGGGTGGTGGGAAAGCCCTGCCCACGCTCTCTGCTCTCGCACAAATAGTCTCCCTTACGTCTGAAGTTTCCCCCTCTCCTGCAGCAGAGCCAGGGGTCAGGCACACAAAGGTGCTGTCCCCTGATTGCAGCAAACACCGCCATGTGTTGTATGTTTGATGAATTAAAAGGATGCTGCCAACTTAATTACACTGTAACCCTTCAATAAAGGAAGGGCAGAGCTGATTAACTAGTGAATAATTGGGGGCTGATTGATGGCTTTCTCCCTCACTGCTAAAGGCTGTATATATAATTATTTTGCCTGTGGGCCTAATTTTGCCACTGTTAGCTTCCACTTTTGTCATCAGCTGTAATTTATGGATGGGGCCTGAAGCCTTAAAAAAGGCTGGAAAATGAAATAGCCCCAAATCCCCAGATATGTCACCTGGAAATGGCCAGCAGGCAGCCTTTAACGTCAACATTTGCAGCCATTTAGCAGCATTAACACCTCGTGCTTAGCTGGAAAATAATATTATCATTTGTCAGCAACTATCATAATATAGATTTTTTTTTCCTGACAGGTAATAAAGTTGCATCACTCACACCAATGATTTAATATATATTTTAAATGCAAGATCAATTTGTTGCAACTGAATAGCAAATTCTTCTGGTAATGCACCAAAAGAAAATAAGAGAGAGCCAGAGGAGGAAAACCCACTTGCATTGGAGGGTTGGTTACAGAATTAGTGTCTAAGTCTCTAACAAACCCCCAGAATCACAGAAACTAACATGAGTTGTGAAACTTAGTTTAAAATATATTAAAAATTATTTTTTTCTTTGAACTTTGAAAGATGCAATAGCAGCTTCAAAGAAAATATAGTTAATAAAGCACTGAACTTCTCCCCACTGTACTTAAAAACCATTGTGGGACAATTTTGTAGTGACTGTCAGTCAGCAGAGCTGCACATGAGCCCGTGGAGCTCTGCTGGTTTGCATGGGATGGAGCTCTGGCCTTTTATATTTTAAATTGAGATAAGATTTCTTATGTTTTGGGGTTTTTTCAGTGAGACAAACCCTAATCATTAATGCCACAAAGTAACAGCACGAGCCAATGTGTTTTGAAGGATTGAATTGCTTCAGTGGCAAAGAGGACAGACATACCACCCCCCTCCAAAATTCAGCCTGGTTGGGGAAAACACAAAATGCTGATTAGAGCTGCTCCAGTGACTGCTTGGTTTATATCCCACGAAGATTTATTTCAATAAAGTAATACCAACTTAGATTCACTTTTTTTTAAAAATTCCTTTTTTTTTTTAATTCCTTTTTTTTTTTTCCCAACCCATATTTAAACATCGTGGAGAGGAGGTTTCTAATTTCGAAGCCAAGATATACAAATCCTCTGTCTCAAATTTCCTTTGTTGTTTTGTCCTCGTGGAGCCCTCCCTCGCCTGCGAATCACAGGAAGGTTTGAAGAACCTTTCAGTCAAAGCTCAGTTTTGTGCCAGTGGGCACTGGCCAGGAAAAAAAAAAAAGAGAAAAAAAAAAAAGAAAAAAAGATTGATATTTGCCCTCTCTTCTTATCTGCACTTGATTTATAAGTCAGTGCGAGTATGCAAGAGAAATAAAGGCAAAGACCTTGATGCCTCCCTGTGGAGAATATGCACCATTTGGATTGAAGGCATGAAAGAGGAGAAATTAATGGTAAGCTGTTCATCTGTCACTACTGCCAGGCTGATGGTTTTGCAGAGAAGGAGAGGACTGGATGACATGCCCTCCAGTCAAGGGCATGACTGCCCGCTGTTCTCATATTATAAACACAGTGCTTTGGGTTTCTGAGGGATTTAAATTTAAATTATACTGTACTTTGGATAGGCAAATCTTTACACAAGTTTATTTTCTTGAAGTATTAACATGCAGGATTTCGCCGGCTTTATGGGGAAGAAAAATAAAAATTAAGTCCCTCTATTTGATAAAAATGTGTAGCAGACTCTTAAAATGTCTCCCTGTTTTTAAAGCAGTGTGTTAGAGTGTAATGAGATTTAAATTTATATATGCATTGAAGATTTAGGCACAGGCATAAATAGATAAGCTTTAGTTATTCTACTTTCTGGCACACAGGGAAAGATTAAAAAGTTCAAAATAGGAGTTGGGTATTTTTTTCTATTAAAGTGATATAATACCAAGGGCTGCTATCGACGACAACATTAGGGACACATCTGGAGGATAAAAACTGACACAAAACTTTCATGTTGCGCTAAAAGACACGAAAAACGTACTTACTGCTAAATGGCTTCTTGTCAGGGCTGAGCTTTTGTGTACTTCAGGCTCAGCTCCTCAAGATGCTCCTTTGACTCTGATTTTGTGTCACGAATGGTATCGGGGTTAATTGGAGCGATTTTGGGGGCCTGACAGGGTTTGGGGAAGTGCACATTCCCTGAGAACTGGTTTACACTCTGTCCAGGCTCAGGGTTCAGATTTGGGGACGTTGCTCCCACCCATACCAGCTATTTAAAACCCTCTTTGCTGAGCTCCAGCAGTGGGCTGGGAATTCCTGTTTTCCTTTTGAAAAAAAAAAAAAAAAAAAAAAAAAAGGAAAAGTGAGTTGCTTGTCCACTGGTTTCAAGTTACATTGGGTTTTATAAACCAGAAGCCAAAATAAGTGACTCTCCCACTTAGTTCTGTTAAAATCTCCTGAGTTTGGAGCTAAGTTCGTTATTTCCTGGGGCTTGAGTCATGATTCCTGAAATCCTGATTTAGGCAGCAGATTCCAGTGATAACTGTGCTCAAGTAAAGTGATGTTTGCTCTTCCCACAGAAAAATTAATGCCTTGCATCTCAATTCTGAAAGATCCGTGAATCCCCTACAAACCTGATGAAGATAAACCAGTCAGAGAAGAGGAGATGGAGTATTTGCTCAGGTGTAAGATGTTCCTCCAGGATCTTCATCCTTCCCTCCAGCACGGCTGGGATCTCTCAAAGCCATGCAAACCTCGGGAAGCTCACAAGGTGCTGCATCTGGGTCAGGGCAATCCCAAACACAACCCCAGGCTGGATGGAACAGGGATTGGAGGTGTTGGTGGGTGAGAGGCTGGAGATGCTCCAGCCCAGAACCCCCTCCGTGCCCCGGGCTCATCCCCAGCGTGGGCAGCAGCGCAGG
>JAWMRA010000146.1:1523960-1547451 GCA_035584735.1 Pseudotriccus pelzelni | reverse complement strand
CCCCTCTGCTCTGGAGCCAGGCTGGGAGAGCTGGGGGGGCTCACCTGGAGAAGAGAAGGATCCAGGGAGAGCTGAGAACCCCTTCCAGGGCCTCAAGGGGCTCCAGGAGAGCTGGAGAGAGACCTGGGACAAGAGGATGGAGAGACAGGACACAGGGAATGGCTTCCTGCTGCCAGAGGGCAGGATTAGGTGGGATATTGTGAAAAAAAAATCCTTTCCTCTGAGGGTGGTGAGGTCCTGGCACAGGTTGCCCAAAGAAGCTGTGAGTGCCCCATCCCTGGAAGTGTCCAAGGCCACGCTGGACAGGGCTTGGAGCAACCTGGGATAGTGGATGGGGCTTTAATGTCCCTTCCAAGTCAAACCATTTCAGCATTCTATATTTTTTTAATCTTTTCTCCCTCCTCACACTGTTGCAGGAGGTCTAACCCTGCCTCCCACTCCAGGGTTGTGGCTTTGCTTTCCCAGCCTCCTTGTTCTCTGAGCCAATACACCTCCTGCCTGAGGGCTTTGCTTCCTTGGGCACCTTAATCAACCTTCTCCATCACCAGGATAACCCCCAGCAGGGTGATTTCCAGCCCTGAGTGAGGAGGATCCAGGTGTTCACAGTCCTGTGAAAATTAGTTGACCAAAGATATCCTGCAGTCACCAGGGCTGAGAACAACCCACCCTCATGAATTTACCGCTGCTCTTATCTCTGTGCTGCTGAAGCATCTCCTCTGCAGCGGTGACAGGCTCCGCGTTTTAACTCCCTGCTTGGATCTGCCTGGAGTTTTGGCAGACTTCAGATGTTGGAGGGTATATTTTCCGTGCCAGCTGTGAGTTAAGTTAAGCAATTTTTTTCAGAAGCTTTTGCTAAAATGAGTCAGATTTTTTCTTCTTTTTTTCCTTCTTCCTTTTTTTTTTTTTCTTTAAGAGATTGTGGGAAAACGTGTTCTTTCACAGTCTTCAAAATTATCCTAATTTTCCTGATCAGCTCCAGTTCCTCCAGGCTCCAGAGCAGGTAGTCTGTTACTTTGACGGGCTGTGGGATTTTTTTAAAATTTAATTTAATTTTTTATTTTTTGTGTTCTTGTCAAAAAATCCTCCCGTGCCCCGGTTTATCTGCATGTTAAAAATCTGTTTGCACTTGCTGAGTCCATCTGCACCGAGGCTGAGCCGTCTCCTGGCAGCTCCACACCACCAGAGTGTGGCAGTTCCACACCCATACGGAGCAGATCCTGTGTGTCCCGGGCACCTCCGAGGGGGTGAGAAGGGACACCACCCCCTCCCTGCTCTCAGGTCACCTCTTGCTGCTTCGGGGACAGCACAAAACCCACTGAACCGGGTGTGATTTGTTGGGTTTTTTTTTTTCTCTGCTCTGAATATTTGTGAAAATTACGTGTCTTCCCCGCCTGTAGCGATGGGGGATGTACAAAAAGCTGTTCACTGTCACGAAGTACGTGGTGGGCCTGGGCACAGGAGGTGGCAGAACAAGTCTGGAGGTCCCAGTTTTGCCGATGAAATGAAGGGAGGTCGTGTGGTCCTGCAGGCTGAACGTTTTTCAGCTTTGACTTGTTGGTTGGTTGGGAAATGGCCCGTGAAAGAGGCTAAAAGAACGCAAAGGTTGTGAAGTTAAGGACTGAAAAGCGCTAATACAGTCATATATAGATATATTTATATGACTTCTGTCATGTGCTGTGCACTAAAATGTGTTCTGGGGTTGTTCAGCCTGGAGAAAAGGAGGCTCAGGGGAGACCTTATTGATCTCTACAAATATCTGACAGGAGCGGGGAGCTGTGGGGGGGTTGGGCTCTGCTCCCAGGGAACAAGGGACAGGAGGAGAGGAAACGACCTCAAGTCGTATCAGTGGAGGTTCAGTTTGGATATTAGGAAAAAATTTCTTCGTGGAAAGGGTTGTAAAGCCTTGGAAGAGGCTGCCCAGGGCAGTGGTGGAGTCAGCATTCCTGGAAGTGTTCAAAAAGCTTGTGGATGTGGCCCTTGAGGGCATGATGTAGTGGTGAACATGGGGATGGTGCTGGTTGGTGGTTGGATTGGTGCTCTTAAAGGTCTTTTCCAACCTTAATGATTCCAGCTGGGGCTGCCCCATCCCTGGAAACATCCAAGGCCAGGTTGGACAGGGCTTGGAGTAACCTGGTCCAGTGGAAGGTGTCCCTGCCCATGGCAGGGGGTAGAATGGGATGAGCTTTAAGCTCCCTTCCAACCCAAACCATCCTGCAATCCCATAATTTATGGTGTATTCACCAACTGCAGACAGCAACAAAACAAAAATCCTGCTTTATTTCCGTGCACAGTCATTCCCATGCACTTATGAGCCCGGGTTTCTCTGGGAAAAAAAAGAGAGAAAAAGCTGTCTGGGAGCAAGTAATTAACAACCCCATCACGGTAAAGACAGGCAAGGGCCAAATGAAAGTTGCAGAGGGACCTTTAGTTCCAGCATTTCCCAGCTATTGAGCACTGTGGTATTAGCAGCCTTTTAGCCCAGTTTTTGAGATAAGGAGGTACCAACCGTGAACTGAGACGCTGCATCCGAAGGCACCAGGGCAGGGAAAGCACAGGAAAAGAGGGAAACTGCGGGAGGAGTTCCTGTACCACGGGGGGGAAACCGGCTCTGCTCCAGGTTAACCGCGAGCTGGGGCCGAAGTGGAGCAGCTCCACAGCCAGCGCGTGGACCAAACTCAGGCTGCCTTAAGGTGCCAGCATCCTTAAAAACTGCCGGTTTTTCCGCTATTTTTTAACTTCTCGTTTTTAGTTCTGTCTTTACAACCAAATTCTTGATGTTATCTTCAAAAAAAAAACAAAAAACAAACCAACCCTACCAACATTAATGGAATATCAATTAAAAAAAAAGTAAAAAGTGAATTCATTTCCCGTTCAACTTCAGAGCGAAATCCTTAAGTTTCTGTGCCTGGGGTGGCCTAGTTGTGAAAATATTTTGGAATTTCAGGGGAGCAGTTTTGGTTCCTCTGGAATGAAAAATACATTTCACTGGAAATAACTTTCTCTGAGGAAGGAACGAGTGCAGTAGGAAAGCTTTAATCCAAGTTGAATATTTTGTTGGAGAGTTTCAGAAAATTCCTCTTAAAAAAAAAAACCACCAAAGTTCTCTCTCAGCCTCTTAAACTGGGGGATATTCTCGTATGTAACTAATGATGAAAAGGTACTTCTTATCCTTGCAGGAGACCCTCTATCACCGTCATTGCCTCGCTGTGTAGCAGAACTCAGGGATTTGCTGTTGTTTGGTGTGCCCATAGAACTGCCCAAAACTCACTGTAAGATGTAACTGGAAGTCTACATTACAGCAAAATTATACCCAAAAATTCGGTTCTAGATTTAAAAATGTATGGGGCCACTAATACTTTCTGTAAATACTTTAGTGTGTTTGGACTACATTTGTTCAGCTGCTCATTTTAGGTTTTTTGGGGTTGGTTTGTTTTTGTGGGTTTTTTTTTGCTGGGCACTTGATTAAAATTTCAGAATTAAATGCAATTTTTATTTTTATTTCATCTCTGAAATATGATTATAAATGACCTTTGATAAAAAGTTAACAGAGAATATGTCAGGAAGCAGCTCAGAAGGGAAAGATTAAAAGCAGACAGTCTAGAGAGGTGTTTAATTTCAATTTTCTTTGTGGTCTAAGAAATCTGGAGATTTTAAAGCCATCGTGCCATAGCTACTTTTATCAGTGGGGCTCTTTTGTTTTGTTCTGCCACCTAATTCTTTTGATGACAATGAGTCGCCAGTTTTCCAATGACTGATTTCGATTTGCATGTTATTGTCAGCCTTTTCTATTTTATCATATCTCCACTTTGGTTTTTTTATGCAGATCCTCACATCAGAAGGCAAGGGCAGCCCGAGCTAAACAGCTGGCTGGATTTGCATGAAAATGGGCTGCCCTTTTTCATTTGTTTGTTCTTGGGAAATTACAGTAGGTGAGTATCTGCCTCAAATTTCCCAAACAAATAAAGATAAAACTTCACAGATATTAAACGGTGGAGCATTAAACTGTATCATTTTACATATAAAAAGAAAAGGATTAAATAGAATTAGGCTGTTGAGCTGACTGAGGAGAAACAATGTGAGTGACGGCCTGAAAACTAAAGATACAAAAGAACTGGGGTGTCTTCAGGAGATTTTTCTCTCCAAATATTTTCCTTTCCCGTGTTTAAAGGATAAACACTAATAGAAATATTTCCCTTGTGAATTCAAGATATTTTTGCTAGGGAAGAGAAAAACATAATCTGTTCTAAGCCATTATATATTTGATAGCATTCATGGATTTTATGTATATATTTTCTACACACAGCACTTACAGAAGCCTCTTAGCAGTGGATGGATGTTCTTCACAACCTGGGCTGGCCTTGTAAACCAGCCAAGGTGTAAATGTGAGCAGGGACAGGTGACATTTAGGAGCCCATATTGTTCCCAAAAGGCCAAACCTGGAGGGTGAGCTAAAAGATCCTTTATTAGGGTGGCTGATTGAGCCGGAAAAATTGAACCAGCTTTGGGGCACGGAGAACTTGAGCGCCGACAGATCCAAGCTTTATGGATTCCAGCAGGAAGGTATGGAAAGAACACCTGGCATGACTGGGAGTTGCCCACAGCCTCATAAATTATTCACAGCGTGGGAGCCCCTGGGTGCTGCGAGCACGTCCAGCTCCTTCCACTGGGCTGCTCCAGCTTGGAGAAGTCAGAACCGCTCCCTGCAAACCTCAGGCCAGCACAGAAAGAAGAGTGTGACTACTTCTCACTTTAAAGAAAGGTTTGGAAAGGGCAGGCATCCAGCTGTAATGGGGGATTTAATTGTTTTATGGGTAGACTCTCCCGTGTTCATTCTTACGTAGGAGCTTGGATCCAAAGGGATGCTCCACACTTCCTAGAGTTAAACATCTGGGGCAAGGAGCTGCCAGCTCTGATTTTCCCAGAAAAGTGGTAACTGTTAGTATTGCGTGAGATAGATAATAAAAGTTGATGCTTTCCTCTGATAAGGTGGGAACTGGGTATGTAGAGTCAAAGCTGTGCAGTGCTGAGAGAGGATTGTCCCCAGGCAGTAGCACAGACCAGGAGCCCAGGCAAAAACTGCAGGGTAAAATATATTCTCACCTCCACTTACCGATTTATTTGTTTTATTATTCTGGTTCCTTCCATAATCTTTCCTAAGTGCACACAGGAAAGTCTGGAGAACACTTTAAATCCATTTTCTTCTAAATGCAGAAAGTCACACCGAACGTTCATTATAATTATGCATTAAAACTTACCAGTATTCTAAATAATTTCTAAAGCTTGGTGACATGTCCAGGCTTTGCTTTGGTGGCGGTGGTGTGGAGCCTCACCAGCAGCAGACAACCAGTCCCAGGTGAGTGAAGAAGCTCCTAATCCACCTCCTGGGAAGCTGAAATGATTGTTTTGGGAATGGTGGGGCTCAGCAGCTGATAAAATTGTAAATAGTTAATAGGAGACCTGGTCCTGCAAGACTAAGGACGTTCAGCAGGGTGTTCCCTCAGATGGGCAGGAGCCTTCGTGGAAGGCAGCCGGCTGACCCTGGCACAGCTGAGGACATGGCCAGTGTTGGGAAGCTGTGTGTGATGGCCATTGTGCCTGGCACACCGGGCACGGCTTTACATGCAGTCCCTTCTGTTGTTTTCAGCTATTTAAAAAAATTAACAAATACCATTTTTTTAGAGGAATTCCACATAGAGAATTGCTCCTGCTTTGCTTGTCTCCCAGCAGAGATACGAGGCTGGGGTTCCCACGGGCTCAGCAGGAATATCTCTAACCTACAATTCAAGTCTCTGTCTGAAGGTAAGAAAATAGTGTGGGTTTGTTCTGAAAGTGGGTTTGTCCTGCAGTGTCGGGTTCATGGTTGCATTCAATGATCCAAGAGGGCTTTTCCAACTTTTGTGATTCTGTGGATTAACACTTGACACGTCTTTTGAGCAAAGAATATCAGGGGTAAGTGTTTGCTGTCACTGCACTTCCCAAGAGCTGTAAGGAGCGTCATACACCATGTGCATCTTCAGATCCGCATCTAGAGCTCCTTAAAATTCCTGCAAAACTCCTTCAGAAAGCACCATTATAAATCCCTGCCTGTCAAAGTCACTGAACCTGCAGAAATTTGCTGCACAAAACCCAGAGGCTCTGCAGAAACTTCTTCCCCTTCAGTATTTACAGAGTTGTCATGGTAGTGCAAATAATTCCTGGCTTATTATTTATCTCCCATGGATTTGATTTTGTTATGTTTTATCTCTGGACTTTTTCCGGAATATTTTGCCTTTCCACGTATCACAAATAGATATGAAAAAGTAGGCATTTTTGAGAGCTTTCCAAGGTTTTGCTGTTGTTCCAGTTGCAGAAACCACAGCCCTGGTGTAGCTGTGAAGGACTGGAATCACAGGCACCCAGCCCTGACAGCTCCTCAAAGTACTTTGATGGTACAATACCTTAAAAATAACGCAGGAAACAAGACATTTTGGCTTTGGAAGCTGACCTGGAAATGGATCGGTGGAGGAAGTGGACTATTTGACTTGCTTTTCATTTAATGAAAAGGAACAAACTGTCTCAGATTTGGCTGAGTTGAGCATTTGGAATTTTTTTGGTTGGGTTTTAATCTGGGCTCATATGAGATTTCCTTCAGTGCTCGGATCTGATTGAATGAACTCTTCCTGCTGTTGCTGGTTTAACCAAACTGGGCTGGCCTGGCCACACAAAAATCAGCAGCACTGGGAGAAAGAGCCAGTGCTTCGAGGGCCAGCTCTTGTTATCAAGCTGGGATTTTTCTTTGGGCCTCTTCAGTTTTGCAAACTCTTGGTGGATTTTTGTTCTGGCTCCAGTGTGACAAAAAGAAATTAGAGTAAGGGGGGGGGGGGCAGTGATAAGAGTTAAATCTTCATGTGATATCAAACAGCTGCTTGAACTACGTGAATTTCCCCCTGGGGAGGGTCAATTGCAATATGTGGGCCTACATTTTGCAGAAAACATTCTGATTCTGTTTGAAAAAACACATTTTTTTTTACATTGGATTTGTAATGTAACTTCTTGCATAAATCCATGGCTACAGTAACAGTGTGGTACCACTGCCAGACCTATGAAATCTGGTGTAATTTGGGGGATCAGCACTTTTTTCAGTGCAAAACAAGCTGGAACTCCTTGTCCTGCCACCAAAACACCTGTGGCAAGGCCTGTGCACCCACAGCAGTGGCTGCTTTTGTTGCAGGAGGCGGGTAGAGCTCGGCTCAAGTCCCTATTCCTGTAGGACAACTTCAGTTCAAAGATATTTTGTCCCTTTTCTGATGTTTTATTGGTGCAACTAATTGTCTCCAGTGACTCTGTTGACCCAAGGGTAGTGCCAGGACTTCTCTGAGCTCGACACCTTCAGATTTTGCATCTTTTTCCCAAAAATCCCGTTGTTGGCTGGGCTGCTGGTGCAGGTGAACAGTGTGGGTGGGAGGTTGCAGTGGAGGTAAGAAAGGGAATATCTGAAATGTAGATGAATTTGGAGTATTCTGGGGGAAAAAAATGCTATATTTGAGTTTGTTATGGTCTGATCACTTCCAATTTCCACCTGAATTATGGGCACACAAACAGGGCCTGCACAAGCTTAGTTTTTCTCAGTTTTCCCCAAATAATGGGAAAACAAGGATCTCCATAACCCTGGGCCTCTAAGCAGTTGGATTATTATTTTGTTTGTGAAAGAGTGTTTTGTTTTCCAAGCCTTTCACAATCCTGAAAGGACACTGGAAATGTTTCTTAAATTTCAATCGGGAAAAAAACAAATGTGGCTCTTTCATGTCAATATTTTGCGTCTCCGTGGGTTTTGTGTTAAACTCCTGTACAGAGTGACTGTGTGTTATTGATAACATGGGACTGGACTTGGTGGATTTTAATGTCTTTTTTCATGTTTATATGGAGCATTTTTGAAGCAGCAATTAAAATAATTAAGGAGGGTGAAGAAATCTTTAGCATGCAACAAAGATTTCTGCAAAATGTTAATTTCTGTCAAATAAGTGAATATATGCACAGATGCCTCCTGACAGAGGCTGTGATTTCTGAGTGCTTTGCATGCCAAATAACTTGTTTACCCCCTCAATGTTTGCCAAGTTTACTGTCAATTTACAAATAATTTCCATTTTGCTGTTTATTCTGCTGCCTTTTGATGGATATGTCTTCCAGACTTTTATCTTGCATGTAGACAAACTAATTAATATTTTCCCTTCAGGCAAATATTTTTTTCTTAGATCTAAATGTGGGTTAGATTCTTCTTCGTTTCCATATGCTTTGTTCTGTCAATCATTTCTCTTCCATGTTACTAAAAATGTACCTTTGTGGATGTCATTTCTCGTGTTTTACAGATTTATTTCACCTACATCTATATGGGAGTGTGTGTATGTGGAGAGACATATTTGTTATATATGTGTTCATGTATGTTTAAGGAGAAGGAGTGAAAATACCAACTCTGTGGTAAGATTTGGGTTACGAGGCTGAATGGAAATGCATTTTTGTCTCGCCTGTTGCTGCCATTTCCCAGGCTTGACCTCACAGTTTGTGGTTCCTGCTGCCCATATGGCTCATGCAACACTGAGTGAGTCTCTTCTGCAGTGTCAGCCCTGATTCCTGCACGTCTTTTTGACCTAGTCCAGCCCTTCTAACCACAGATAAAATATTTGGGATATCCCATTTCCATCCTTGTATTGCCATCCCAGCACAGCCCACAGCAGGCTAACCCTGCTGAGAGGAGCAGGAGGATGCAGAAGTGGTTCTTTGGCCTTTGTGATGCTGCAGGAGGGATCATAGAATCAATCACTGAATGGCTTGGCTTGGAAGGGACCCTTAAAAAGGGATCTTTAAAGGTCATCTGGTCCAACCCTTTGCCATGAGCAGGGACATCTTCAAACAGATCAAGTTGCTCTGAGTCCTGTCCAAACCCAGCCTTGAACGTTTCCAAGGATGGGCATCCACCACTGTGCCAGTGTTTCACCACCCTCATTGTAAAAACGTCTTCCCCCAGACTGCTCTGGCCAAGCTTGGCCAACGTTAGCCCCCGAAACTCCTCCTAAATGCATCAGCCCCATCCACCCCACCCCTTTGTCAACATTCCGCCTACACTTAAAGCTCTCCAACGGCCAAATATTGTCATACCCAAGGAACGCGATTCCCACCTGGCCTCCTCAGTTTCCACAAAGCTTTTAGGGGGTACTGGAAGACACAGTCACGGGACTAAAAAAAAAAAAAAAACCAAAAAAAAACCCCCCAACAAAACAACAAAAAACTGTTATGGGAAGGCTGCCTGTTACCCACGTTCTGCTGAGAGAAACCCAGGTGGTCACCGAGAGCGCAGATACCGCGAACAGATTCTTGCGACTTACCAGTCGTAAAAATATCTCAGGAAAAAAAAAACCCAACAACAACAAAAAAAACCCTCCTCCCGAGGCCTGTGTTTACAGAATGCCTGGTATTTCCTATATCTGGAAGTATTCTCGTGGTAGCTCCATATGTTGCAGCTAGTCTGACAAGCTCTCTTTTGAACTGTTTGCAGGTTGCAGTCTGTCTGGAGGGCTGGGTGCTGATGCCTTCAGGTTTTTAGGCCCCGCATTATGGGCATGATTATCTTGTTCACTTTGCAGGCATCGGAAAACGGGAGCTGGGATTCAGCAGGATTTGAAGAAACTTCCTAATTATGCCAAGTGCAGAGCTGCCTGAGTGAAATCTCAGCCAGAAACCCAGGTTTTTTATTACCGGCTCTGTTTTAAGTGCATCTCTATAATTTTCTGTGTTTCTGCTTTTGTTTATATCATCGTAGTCAGCAGGACTGGGAGATTAAAAACCGAAATATATTATCTTTGCACATCCTCAAAACCTGTCGAGAAAGGAGGAGAAATTAAACAAGGACAAAAACTCGCAGTGAAGTGAAGCTGTTTCCTTTGAGCTGCCTTATTAACCAGTCAAGTACTTGACTGCCACTGTCAGCGAGATTTCTTTAGAGAAAGAGTGGCATTTTGAAAAATACAAATTCACCGCCTGCACAAGTTAATGAGGCCCTTCAGCAATGTTCATTGATAGTGTAAATTCATCATAATACAGTGCTGCAAACCATAAATGGGATCTGCATACAGGAAATCAGCCACTATTAGAAATTTGCCAGACATGGAGAGAAAAAGAAGCCATTGATAAGCAGAAAACTCATCTCAGCTCCGTGCTGAGGGTGTGCAGCACATCAGCAGTGCCAGAGTGCCACGAGGAGAACTTAGTAAGGTGAATTGAGGTGGCTCATCAAGTATATTTTGCTCCCCTTTGTTCGTGTTCCATGGGCTCTCAGCTGCCTCCCTTGCATTCACCAGAGTGGGGTGAGAGAAAGTTTGCTGTGTAAGGACTATCAGTGACACAAAGGCACAAATGTCTCCAGACAGGGCCCTTTTCTGGGCACCACAGATGTGCTTCTGCTTTTAATTGATTTTCACTTGCATTTGCAAGGAATAGCTTTGCAGACGCCAAATTATCTGAAGGGCTGTCCAGGACACCAGGAGTGGACAGTAAAAAAACTGGCAACACCCCAGAAATAATAAGCCAAGGTGACTTCCTGATCTTTGAAATAATTATTGAACAGTGCTATTCTGCTGTCCATATCAATCAAGAAATCTCTCTACATGCAATACATTCATTATCCCTACCCTTGCTGGGTAGTGTCAGTTTAAAAATCTCTGGGACCATTAGGTCAGTATTTTAGTGTGATTTGTCTGTTGGCCGGTTTCCACCATCCTGCTCAGGAAGTGAATAGAAAACGAATACCTCGCATCATGGTCATAAAACAGGCGGCTTCTCGAGGAGAAGAGGTGACCAAACTTCTTAAAATCCTGAAGTCTGTCTCCCCTGACGTGCAGGATACCACCAAACGATATGGATGAACTCTAAGAAATAAAGCAGACTGGCATGAACAGGCTTTGAAACACCTGTATCCGTCTCCTGTGGTCTTGATTCCAAATATATGGAGATCTGAGTGAAGACTACACTGAGTTAGGCATTGAGAAGTGTCTGGAAAAAGGGAATTGCTACTCCCAGCTTCCCACTGTCCTGACTCCCCACTTTTTAGTGGGTCTGCTTGTTGGGGACCAGCTAAGGACAATCAGCAGAGGAGCTGGAGAGGATGCAAATTCTCCTTACCCTCTTCCCACAGTGTCTTTGATTCCACATGTGAACACAAGGCCAAGGCCACGAGCCCTGGTCTTCTCTCCCAGGGGGTTTGCTTTCAGGTACCCATCGGTTGGTTCTTCCCACTCATTCCACGGCCACCACGGAGCACAAGTGCCCTTCCCTCGGTGTCCCATTTCACTCTCCTGCCGTCACCAGCTGGGCCAGCTACTGGGCAGAGGAGCAGCAGCTTAAGCAAACCTGTCATTCTTCTGTAAACAGCAATAATTATGTTGACTGGAAGGTAACTGAGCAGAAACTGCTTTCTCTTCCCTCTGCCTTTCAAACCCCTTTGGTGGCTCCTCTGTGCTGCTCCTGTTCCCTCTCCTGGAGGCAAATCTTTGTGGCCACTTTTTGTGAGCCCCTCCAGTGTCTTTCTTTGTGCCTCTTATATCTTTCCCGCATTGCAAAAGTATTTCAAAGCTCCTTGGTCTTCTCTGGCCTCCATCTCTTCCTCCTCCCCTCTTCTCTGCCCCAGCTATTCCTCTTTTCTTTCCCCATCACCCCATCAGAGTTTGGGCTTGCTTTGGTTGCCCCACTCTTCTGAACCAGTTTTTCCTCTCAACTCCTGCCAAAGTGCACGGGATGATCTCCAAAGGGATCTCAGAGCTTGGCTTCTGAAGGGGTGGTTTTCAAACAGAGCTGGAGTGGAGGTTGTTTCATGCACCGTGGGCTGGAAGAGATGAAACAGAGTGAGATGCTTTTGTTCCTTTTGCCCGCTACTCAAATCCCCAGCTGATAATTAGGAACAATGGATGAAAATGTGTTTGGGATATATCATAAGAAGAGATCTTATGGAAACATTAGGCAGCCTATTATTGCAAGGCTCTTGTAAATACTGTTTTGTAAGAAGAACCTATCTAAGATGATGTAAAACTTAATATTCCCATTAACAAGATGTACTATACTATTTCCAATTCATATCAGTGAAAATGCATTTTAAATTACAAAGTACTCGTATTTTATCTGAGCCAATGTTCTGATTCGTATGTCTCTTCTTTAATCCTATTCTCATTCAAAGTTTCACAATCCACATCTTTTCCCTGTTTTCTATAATACTTTCTGTGTTTTCAAAATGTAATCAAAGCTTGTTAGCTTCTACCCAGCCATGTTTGGGTGAATGGGAATATTAATAATACCAGCTATTGATGTCTTTATGTTAAAATTTGATTTATTGAGCAAGTGGCACATAATCTGTGGGGAAAATACCTAGAGATAACACCTTGAGATGATTAATTGTGTTTACAGTGCATTTCTGTAATAATTGTTTACAAGGAAATTTATGCATGAGTTGCTGCCCCAGTTCAAAAGAATAACTCATCAGATTGTCAAGCTCTCTGCTCTTGAGTATTCCAGCTAATTGCTATCTTTGCTAGTTGAGCATCATAAATCCTTCTTCCACAGAGCTGAGAGCAGGATTTTTGGATCCTGCTTTTTCAGGCAACCTTTTCATCCCTGGGAACATCAGTTTTCTCCTGCAGGAAAAGCAAAACAACATGTAAGGGGCTGATATCTCCAGAAGATTGTGACAAGTTGCCCGGTGGCTTTGGGTATAACTTCTGAAACGAGCTTATCCAATCGTGTGTTCAAATCTGTGTTGGGCAAATTTGCCGGCAATGCTGCAGATAATGAATAGCACGAGGATGAGACTTCGCCTTCTAAACCTGAACCCGTTAAATTCCCAGCTCTAGCGCTTCCCTCCTCCCGTATTTCGCTTTTCTTCAAGTGCTGCAGGGTAGGGATGGCAGGATGGGTTTGGAGAACGGCTCCTTTGCAGCCGTCTGGGCTTATTGCTGATCTAATAACAACTGCACAGTTCTCCCTTTTGGAATTAAATCCACACTTATGAATTCATGGAGATAAACCCGCTTTGCTTTTGCACAGCTTCATATGTTTCCGGTTTGGGGTTTTTTTGTTCCATTTCCAATTTTTGGGCTTAATTATTTCATAACTAACTCTCCAGTAGTTACAGGAGTGTTATTCCAGCAGTGTGTTGCCAGGAAGTAGTTGATAATGTTTAATAATTCCTGATTACATTCCTGTTCCAGTCCATGATCATGATTATACAAATGTTTCTGGTGCTATTTTTCAGTACAAATCCTCCTTTTCAGTTTTTTCCCCCTCCTTGTTGACAGTGTGTTGGTCAGAATACAAGAGACACCGACCTATTTGCTGGTTTAATTAAAGATGTCAGTGAAATCCTTAAGGTTTGCCTGGGAAGGAGCAGATTTACTTGCTGCTTTTATGCACACTGTGGGATTTAAACATTTTGAGAATTGCTTTGGTGATTTTTCCCAGGAGATAAAGGAATGGATTAAGTGAAGTAGTTTCTGACTATAATTGGTCTGGTTTAAACACTTAAAAATAACTTTAAGAAATAAGAAACACAAAACAGGTTTTCAAGTAGGGATTTAACCTTTTTTTTTTTCTTTTTTTTTTTTTCCCCTCTGTGTTTATTTGAGCTTTGGTGCCTCATTGTGAACTATCAAAGTGGGCTGTACCTGAGGTGGGATATCTGTCCTTCCCCTGCTCGGAACAGCAGCCCAGGCAGAGGACAGATGTCTGAGGGAGAAGAAACAAAAGGACTAAATCTGAAGGAACAGCGGGGGAAGAGAAAAAGAGAAATGAGGGGGAAAAAAAAAAAAAAAAAACAAACCAAAACCCAGAGGCTTTCAGCCTTTGGATCATTTGCTCTGTTCAAACTGGGAGCGCTTTCAACCCAGGTTTTGCCGGCAAAGCAGCTCCATCAAAGTCAGATCCCAGCACCTGTTGCTCAGGTGTTCCTGGCGCTGCTGCTGCTCCTCCCTGCCCGTGGATTCCAGCAGGGATTCACACGGGGGCAGCAGGGAAAAGCTGTTCTGTCTGGTTTTCCAGTCAAACACATGGGCTCTGCTCTGTGCCTCCCTTTGTCTCAGGTAGGTGAGCGGCCAACACTGAGGGATTGCTGCCAAATGACTCGTGTTGTGGTCGTTTAGAGAGACAGAGGGAGCGTTGGCATAAATCAAAATATTCACATGACTAAACCAAGCCTAACGCTGTCACCCCCCAACACCATCAGCTCTCACGGTACCAGCTGCACCGGGTGAAGGCAATAAAACGCGCTGCTGAGCAGTCAGAAAATATCAATTTAACAGCTAAACTTAAGCTTGTGGTCCAAATAAATGAGGGTTACTACTGTGCATGTAGTAATACAGTTACCATCAGAAGTTAGCAATGTGGGAATTCTTGGGAGGAGAGTTAAAAAAAGCCGCCCAAGACTTTACAAGCAGGTTTTGATCAAAGTAGACGCAATAACACAACACATGAAGCAGATTCTGGAGGAAATATTAGACTGATCTTACAAAATATTCCAACCGTGCCTATCAAGGAACATTAATAACAGTGTTATTGACAGAGTATTCATTTAAAGTCATTCTGTTGGATACAATTAACATTTAGATGAGAGACAGTTATAGGTACTCGGCTGATATATAGGAAGGAAACAATGACTCATCCCTCCGACAGCATCGGCACCAAACCTCTCAGCAGGGAAACTGCATTTCTTCCAGCTTCCAAAAAAAAAGAGAAATGCGCTGGACTTCACTGAAGAAATCAGCCTGTTCCTCTCGGAAGGATTGCTGTGTTCCATTTCCTCAGCCAAAGAGGAGATTTCTGGGTGGTTTGTAGATGAATGTGTCCGGTGCAAGGGTAGGTGGTGCAGCCCAGAGGGCTGGGATGGACAAGCTCTGGGGTCAGGAGGAATCTGCTGTGCACTTCTACCAGGCTCTTCTCCTCCAAGTTGTTTCTACAATTAGATTAATTGTTACATCACCCACATGAGCGTCAGCAAATGCTGAATACCTGTGTAGCCAAGGGGAGGGCAGTGGTGGTGTCCACATCTCCTGCTCCTGGACCTGTGCTTCAAGGCATAAACCAGAAGTCCTTTCTTGCCAACACTTTGTCTCCCCAGCATGAAACCAGGCTACTTAGACCTGGGTGGATGGTGAAGAGGATGCTGGAGGGATACACTGAGGCAAAGACGTCCTGAGCTTCACAGTGTCTCCAACCAAACAACGAATAAACCTTGGGGCTCGGATTGGTCTCACTTGCCTTTAGGTCTAAAAATTTAGTCTAGGCTTGGTGTTTGGCAGAGAGAAGTTTGGCCTGAAAGCCCTTCATTGTGGATTTTTAGAGGGTTGAAGAGTTATCTGAATGCCACGTAACAAAAGCACCCATGGCAGTGTCTTGTCTAAGCCTCTTTGACGTGACCAGGGTGAGCTGGCTCAGGAGCCACTGCAGGAGTGAGATGTTACATTTTCCTCTCCACCTGGGCCTGCCTGGAGGTCTCTCCACCCTTCTGGACCTTGTGCAGCTTTAGAAGGTGCTTGGTCAGACGGAAACTTGCAAAAAAACGTGAGCACAATCCACTGAGGTTCAGAAAATCCGGAACTGTGACAGAAATTCCCAATGTAAACACTCTGCACCAGCAGCCGCTGTGTTGGTAAGTAAGAATATCATCATTTGCTTTAGAGAAAGAAGTTTGCTAGAAATTAATTGGGAAGAAGTGCCTTATATTGCAAACAAAAATTTTAGATGACATGTTGCCATAATAAAAAGCCTTAAAATGGAGTTCTCTCCAACCCTGCTGCCTCAAATCTGATCTGTAATAGCCCGGTAGTAGTTTATTTCTATTAATTCTGCACTGTACATTTTGCATTTTGTAGGAATGCCTCGAGCATGCATATTAAGCAGTTAAGAAAATTGATCTGCTTGAGCAGTGATAACATTTGTAGAATGAAATCCTCACAATTAGAAAGACGTTTGAAGCAACCATGTTAAAAGGTGCTGAAATGTTCTTGAAGAAATGCCACGTGTTGCTGGGGGCAGTAGTGAAACATTTCCATATAAAGTACTACATAAACACATAGAAAATGTAGACATATGTTAGCAGATTATGGAGTGTGAGAGTGATAGTGATGATTATTTGCAAGTGTTAATGTTACCAGTGCTTAGGGTTATCTCCTGGTCTTGGACCCTGTATGTAAATAATTGTATCTGAAAATATGTGTCTTCAAAGCTTACCAAAAGTAATATACATTCAGCACTTCGGAAATCCTGTAGGATTATTGATCTGCGGTATAGAACAGTAAATTTCAGTGGATGTATGCTCAGATATCAGGGAACATATGGCTTAAGACGTGCAAGTTTGAAATCAAGTTATTCATGTTACGTTCCCTACCACATGGTGAAGTATCTGCAACTCGGAGGGTGATCAATATGCAAAAGGTGAAGTCAAATATACATTATCTAAAGGGAGGCATTTTCTATGCACAGCACACAGCCCTTCTATCAGCAAAGCAGAGAAATTTGATCTCTGCATCCATCTAGCAAGTGTTTCCTCTGAATATGTCCATCTACTATGTAAATAGATCTGTTCTAAAGATCTGTTTGTGTGAGTGAGGATAATACATATTTTCATAGCCTGCTGCACCCAAATAATATCTAAAAAAAAAAAAAAAAAAAGAACATACAGCAATTTGAGAACCAGCTCTAGTGACTTCAGCTTTGGGAACATGCTCTTAGTGGGCTTTTGATAGGGGGTTTATTCCAAATGTACCCCAAATCCTTTAAAACCTCATTTTTCCATGGGTGACTTTTACATTTATCTTTATCTTAAAAAAAAAAAATTAAAAATCATGTTGCTTCTGCTCCAAGATCTAAAAGCACAAAAATCAAATAAGTTGGTTGAATATTCCTGTGGAGATTCCTGATGTTGTTTTCCTAATGAGCGTTTTCTCACATCCTTTTTTGCATTTTTTTCAAAATGTTTGCTTGAATTAGAAAACAATCTCTGTACTCCAAAGTGACAAATCACTTGAGACTCCTTTCTGAATAGTGCTGAGAAATCCCTCTTTGCATATCTTTAAAGATGTTGCTCCAAGAAAAACAAGAATATGTAGCTCTAAAACCTTCATCAGCCTTGTAACTTTGAAATAAATAGTTCTTGAAAGAATTCAGTACTTGCCAGGCCTTCTAGTTGTGTGCACTGAAGCCATGGAAATTCAAGCAAATTAGACTTGAGGATCTTCATCTATGTAACAGATTAATCTATGTAATAGAGGATGTTTGTCTACATCCCAGAATTATGTCACCATTTTCCATGATAAAAAGACCAGAAATAGAAAAATCAGAGAAATTAATAATACAATTTATTGCAGAAAACCTACCAGGTGGGGTGAGCCCAGCACTGATGACTTGGTGAGGGAGTTATCCCGTGTCAGGGCTGCAGGAATTCCTGGGATGGGCTGCTGATCCCAAAGTCCTTCTCTTGTCCCCAGGGCAGAGAGGTCAGTGCCAGGTCCCCACTTCACATGGAGGGAAAGGGTATTTCTTTTTTTTTGATCCGTAACTTGCTGATTATTGATGATAGCACATCAGCAATGGCTTAGATTGTTACAATTTAAATAAATTAAAGTAGAATTTGGCTCAGTTTCATGACTAGAAGCTCTTTTGCCAAGTCCTGCACACAGTGCATCAGCAAAGGTCGAAAGGGGACGCATTAAAATTGGAAAACAAGTAATCAGACAAGTGTATTTTCCAGATATACCTGTTTTCAGAAACCCATCTATCTCCTTTCCAGAAAGGAATTAACTTTCAGGCTGAGTCTCCCCTTCTTCATTAGCTCTTTATTAGCACTGGGCTAATCAGGTCAGGTAGAATAAAAACTCATCAGAATCTCCAGTTAAAGATCAGAGGGAGCCATTTTTCCTTTTGAAAGTTACATTCCCTTTCTTTGCTGCCTTTTTGTTTTTTTTTTTTAATCATTTCTGTTCCTCCTGTTGTGATACAGGAACAGATGTGAACGAATTCCCCAAAGAAAATTTGTTCTTGCAGCATTCTGGTTCCATTTCTTTGTCCATACCCAGCCCCAAAGATAGTAAACAGTTATTATTTATAGAAAGAATTTACGATCTGTTTACTTCAGATCCTTCTTGTATTTAGGAAAAAAAAATACAAAGAAACCAAACTAAGTGATAAAACAGCAGCTAGAGCTGCCTTTTCAATTTGAGCATTCAGTAAATATTGCACTGCTGGTAAGAAAAGTCAAATTGAAAACTATTAAAATCCTTCTCATAAGGACCTAATAGGGGAGATAATATTAGTACTTACCATAAAAGCTGTTTTAAGGAATATCTCTAATAACTAAGATAAACCATATAATACCAGCATGACTCTTTTCCATGTCCTTATAGGGCTCTGCAGTGGTTTAAAACACTGATTTGGGGCTTATGGGTTTGGATTCTTGCGGGTGAAAGGATCCTTGGCTGGGTCCTTGAAGGTCATAGCTCTAAATGCCACTTTGGGGCCGCTTTATCAATCCCCTGTTAGATGTCTAAAAGGTGGGATGTATTTTTGGTAGGGTTTGCTCCATTTTTGGCAGAAAATGAGCAATCAGTAGGTTGATGGAGCTCAGATGCAGCTGGGTCTAATCTTAGTCTCAGACTTGGACGATGGTTTAGGCCTAGTGGAAGTATCTACACCAGTTAATCATAATTACTAGTGCGTATTTCTTTTATTCATGTTAATTCAGCGTTCCATCAGTCACTTACTGAGGGTGTGTTGTAGGAGAAGAGGTGTCTCTTCCCTGGGTAAGGAAGGCTGCCTTAAGGAAGGAATCCCAAACCTTGGGAGGCATTAGGGGGAGAGACCCCAGAGTTCAGTGCAGTTGCAGTTTAAGGAGAGCTCACATCGGACTCGTCCAAAGATCTGTCGTTGGTAAAATCTCTCTCTGCCTTGAGGAGCAACCTGGAGAGCTGTCCCAGCTCCGGGGTGATCCCCACCCTGCAGCCACACTGCTCCTCACTCAGGCCGGAACATTTAGGGGATAAAGGGGTTGTCTGGTTGTCAAATTCCGTGCGATGGGAAGGGTATGGTGGGACTCCTTGTGCCCACAAATGTCTTTGTTCCTCCACGAAGGGGAGTTGGAAAAGCCACTCGTGATTGATCATGTGGTTGGTGTCCCACAGTTGTGTGAACTGGTGGTCACTCGGTCACTGCTCCTTTGAGGGATTTCTACAGGAGTTTTGGCCCAGCTTTGGCCTTTCCCTCCTTTGAAGGCTGTACCAAAACACTGCTGGTTTGGGTAAGGGCTCAAACCTGTCCACCACACACCCCAAAACCAGAGCCCGGTGCTGAGAACACTGTAAGTGCTTTTTTTGGGGGGGAAAACAGAAGATTTTCACCAGTGCTTATTGACCTTTTAGAAGCTCCATTTTGGTCCTTCCCAGGGTGCTCTGATGTGCACCACTTGGGTGTTTGGCCACCTCCTGGTGGGGTGTTCATGCTCAGCACTCAGTGGAGCAGGAGACCCGGGCCCCAGAGCTGCCTCCTCCAGTACATCACTTCAAACCATCTCCACCATCTGTTTCAACCTCTAATTACAAATGCAAAATAACACAATTCGCAATTGCATCATAAAAAAGTAAAATATAAGTGATTTAAATGCATGTGTGTGTTCCTTGTGCAAGGCAACATTCATCTGTTATGTTTTACTGTCTTTTAGAAGCAACTCCAGGGTGAAATCCCTCTTGGTGGAGAGAAGAAAAATTATTTCATTGTAAGAAGACAGGTTTTTTAAAGGTATTTTTCCAGATTATATTGCACTGCCTGTATTTCTCTCTTTCCTAATTCTCTTTCTTCCACCAAAATAGCAGTACTGATGGGATGGATGGTTTGTCCAGAGCACTTTGCTGTCCTCAAACACACGAACTGGGGACATCTTTGGCTGACTGTGCTGTCTCCTGGTTTCCCCAAGCATCAGGCAAGTGCCACTGCTGCTTCCCCCCTCTTACAGGTCTGTATTTGTTTCTGTCATTGTGTTTACAGAGGGTTTTTTTAACCTATAGATGGAAAAATGAATTAATTCCAGCCAGTTCATCTCCTTCACTGTGCGAAGGCACCAGTTTTAAAAGCAACCTTTGGTTATTCCATCACAGAGCTGTTCTCAGGTTTGCCATCCTGGGATGTGTGGTATGTACCCAGCTAAAACTCAGCTTTCTAAAAAATTACATGAATTAGGAGAGGTTTTGTTTAAGGGAATCCTAAAATTCCATTACCACTAACATATGTGCGCTTCCCTTTTCGTGTCCATCACAATTTCTTGTTTCAGTTCACCGCACTTCTTGGTCTTGAAGAAGCCTCTTGTGATTTCTCAATATCTTTTCTTGAGGCAGCCCAAACCAAAGCTCACATGCTGTGTAGACCTTCCACTTTTCTCCATCTGCACTTCTGCCTTGAACAGAGATGACACCTCGACGTGGGAGAAGAGCAAACTGAAAAATGAGCTCCCTGGAGAGAAATTCTTCCCAGCGGGCAGCGACTGGGGAGCTTTGGAGTGGCTCTCTGAGCTCAGGTCTGCTGGGGAGCAATGAGCACCTTAAATGCAAAATACTGCGAATTTGTGAACCCTTTGTGAATTTGGAGAACCCTTTGTGAATTTGGAGCCTTTCTGGACAGTGAAATCCGAGCCCTGTGATGTGTCCCACGGGCTGTATAACGTCCATACTTCCAGCCCATGCACAGCCCCATCCTGGGCTTTGTCCTCCCCTTCCTCTCCTCTCCTCATCAGTCTACTTAAAATAAGGGTCCAATATATCAAGAGATTGAACTTCATGGGTTTCCAGTGAAAGCTGAAGAATTTGTTTTCACTCTAATGTGAAAGGAACAATTAGCAAGGGCTCACCCCCCTCCCCATCAATGGGAGACTTTTCAATGGCCTTGAAAGGCTTTGGATCAGGATCTAAAAGAGCAAAGACTTACTCCTAACAAAGATGCTTGAATAGGGATGGAAAACTGTTAATCAGACACTCCTGGCACACTGGATGGTAAAACAAAACCATCAGCACACTTAGAGCCTTCCCTTCAACCACTCCAGAGGCAAAGGGATGGTGTGACAACTGAGGAATCCTGGATAACTTGTATTATGATTCTTACTTCTAATGCAGGTTAGAGGGTTACAAGTGCAACTCTTTTATTCAGTGTCACGGAAAACACCTGGGAGAATCCTTGTTTTGCCTTCAAGCAGCTGTGGGAAGGCGGAGAGGGACGTGTTTGCTGCTGGCAGCAAGAAGAGAAGGGTGCTGGGCACAGCCAGGTGAGTGTGGGGTTATGGGGCTGTACCGGTCAGTGACTGGGGCTTGGGTGAGAATGGCATTGAAAATGACATCTTTATTGGGTGAGAATGGCATTGAAATACTTTTCGTGTGGATTGCAGCCACAACTTGAATCCAGGTGAGGCCAGGAGCCAGCAAGAGGGGGATCAGGAGTTACTTTTTCAGGGAATATTTTAGTTTTCACATTTCCAGTTTCCAGCATTTGGCAACCTGGTCATTCAGAAACATTTTGGAGTTGTCTATTTCTCTTTTCCTTCCAGTCACCTGCACTTTGATTTTGTTACCTATTCAATCCTGTTATGGCTCTGTGGAATTCTTAAAAAGCTTTGTAACTGAATGTTGTGTTTGGGGTTTTTTTTCCTATATGTAATTTGCTTTTGAAGTTGTCAGGGAACAGTTTTATTCAGAAAATCAACAAACCCACTTGCATTATGAATTAGTTTTATTTAAAGAAAATACAGTTCCAGATGCACCAAGATCAAGCTATTTGGCAACTAGAAGTTTTGGGCCCATTCCCTCTGGAATGACAGACTCCTGATGGAACAATTGCTAAAAGGAATTTATTTTAAAATAACCTGACTTGTGCTTAGAAGAACTTGGCCTCAGATAGCCCAGCAAGTTGCTTTTTCCCAGGCTTGCTTATTGTTTTGTTTAAAAGCTTGTTCAGAACAGACCCATTAACTGGTCATATTCACTAATTGTGAGCTTGTCTTTTCTTTGGCGTAGAGAGGCTTTGGATCGAGGTCAAAAAGCAAAAGAACGTAGCAGGCAATTTGAAATTGCCAGTTTTTCTCATTTTAATATCAATTTCGCTTGGCTTGTCCGTGTTGTGCAGATGGAGCTGTGGCACCAGAGCCTAAACCCTGGAGGTGTCCAAACTCTCCTTTGGGCCCAGGGGTTCCCCTTGCTTGGGGGGCGGAGGGGGAAAAGGCCTTGAAGTTGGTCCTTCATGATTTCACTCCTTTTCTGTTTCTCTGCTTTCCTGTGAGACCAGGTTGGTGATGCTGCTTTATTTTGTGCCGTAGAAAATGTCCTTGGTGTTTTCTTGCTTTTCATCAATATAATGCTGAGCAAGAGTTGGTTTGGGTGAGTCCCCTTCCAGCTGGCTATTTTTTTAGTCTTTGTTTTGTTTTGGGTTTTTTTGTTCCTCGGACTTAAAAAGAACTCTAAAAAATAGCTGCTTTTCTAAAGGAGCACGTCTGGAACCTGTGGGGAGCTTTATTGCCATTCCTCTTTCAGGCCTGTAGATTTGCTTGTGAGGAAACTCAACAAAAATAATTGTCAACATCTTTCAATTGCAAACATCAATCTTGACTCTCCAAAGTGCTGTGTGTCTTCAATTAAGCTGGAATTTGGACTCTCTTTGGTTGTGTTTATCTCCACATATTTACAGTAGAGTTGTTGGGCATTACAAGCGTCATCCTAACACACAGTGAACATTAAAAAATTGTGGTTTACCAGGCAGGTTTCTATCCAAATACTCTGCACACCTTTGGCTTGGGGAAACCCCCATTTATTTTAATTTTGGAGAAGTGTACTGAAAATAATTTATCATTCAGAAATCCCTATAGTTTTAGACCAGTCAGTATGTGAAATATTTTCTAGCGTTACATTTATTTTTTTTTTTTTTACCCCTAAAAGCACCGTTTCTGTTAGTTGGAGAATTCTGCTGCCTACCAGAATGTGAAAATAGGTTTCATTCAATTAATGGTCTGGAAACAGGAAGACATTACATAGTAAATGAGGTTTACATGTGATAATGTTGGATTTGTCATGTAAACGATTGCTTCCTTTCAGCTCCCTGAAAGGACTAAATTTTGCTTTTGTACAGATTGTACAATGCTAATAAAAAGAGAAGGCTCCATGGAAGGTATAACAATAAACTATATCTATAATTCTAATGTGCAGGAAGAAAAAGACGGTGATATTTTAATACACAAGTGGATCAGAGTTGGGAGAAGTGTCAGAAACTAAAGGCTCAATCACAGCTTTGCAACAGACTCCAAAGGCAGGGCAGCGCAGGGGGAATGGCTTTGAGCTGAAGGAGGGGGCCTTTGGATTGGATATTGGGAAGAAATCCTTCCTTGGGAGGGTGGGCAGGCCCTGGCACAGGTTGCCCAGAGAAGCTGTGGCTGCCCCATCCCTGGGAGTGTCCAAGGCCA
>JAWMRA010000146.1:1484652-1515614 GCA_035584735.1 Pseudotriccus pelzelni | reverse complement strand
TCCCCAGGGCAGTGGGCACAGCCCCAAGGCTGCCAGAGCTCCAGGAGGGTTTGGATGATCCTCTGGGGCACAGGAGGGGACTCTTGGGGATGGGCCCCTGCAGGGCTGAGGGTGGAACTGAATGATCCTTGTGGGTGCCTTCCAGCTCAGCATAGTCTGGGATTCTGTGACCTTTCTCCATCCATGGCCAGGTAGCACTCACTCAGCCACAGCTGTTTTGAGGGGCTTTCGTGGAGTCACAGACTCACAGGCTGCTGTGGGTTGGAAGAGTCCTTAAAACTCATCTGGTTTTTCATGATGTTTTTCTCCAAAGCCCTGCGCAGTTTTAGAATCACAGAATCAAAGCATAGTCTGAGCTGGAAGGACCCACAGGGACCATCAAGTCCAACACGGGGCTGATTTTAAAGCTAATTCAATACCTGGGTGACATGTAGAGGTGAGAAAAACAACAAGATTGTTGAGAAAAGAATAGCATTTAATGAACACTGAAATGTATCATTCCCTTTTTAACGGAGCTGCCTAAAAACTATTGATTTCGCTGCCCACAGATTTCTAATAATAAAAAATTTAAAGCCTTCCTATCATTCCCCCAAATCAGGTTTATTTCCAGCGTGAGTGAGATCAGAAATTCTCCAGTTAGAACTACGGGGATTGGATCCTCCAAATTAACAAATTCCTCCTCAAATCTAACAAAATGCTGTGTTCACGTGCATCCTCACCCAGCGAGTTGGCATTGCTTGGCAAGAAAACCCAAAATGTGGTTGGTGTTTGGCTGCCCTTTCTCTTCCCTCTAGCTCAGCCGCCTTAATGGACCCTCCCCATACAGACTTATTTTCATAACTCTATTTCCAAATATTCTTTGACTGAAATTAGTGACAATAGTTTGTTTTGTCCTTGCCTGTCACTCCTACCAAACCTTTAACCTCCCATTAAACTTTTTAGGCCAGATCTGGGATGACAAGGCTTTAGACGCAGCATCAAGGCACCTCACCTGGCCCTTGAGAGCTGTTGCAGCTACATCTGTGTTCATTTTTACTGTTAATTTGACTTCTTTTCTTTCTTCATTTCATCACTGATAAAGTGCCCCAACTTTTGGCCAAGCTGCTGGTTTTTCTTGCAGTGGGGTTATCCAGTGTATTGCTGGCAGTGCCTTTAGGGGGAAATACATAAGTTGGAAATCAAGCTTCCAAAAAAACAAACAGCACTTCTGATTAGGATCTCATATTGTTATCCTTCCTGCTTCATTTGTTTTCCAGATGGGCGAAATAAAGGTCAACAACCCCAGGGCAACGATCTGATTGGAAAGAAATGTGATTTCTGAAAGGGAAATTTGCAAAAAATAGCCATAACCAAGAAATGAGAAACATTTTAAGGAATTGGCAGTTCAGGGTAATTTTCCATGCAGTTTATCTTTGTGAATTGGTGATATTTTATTGTCCACGCAAATATACTGAGCATCCAGTCCTGGTCTTTTTGTGGTGCTTTTGAGTAGTTTTTCTTTATTCAAATTCGTGTATCATGAGTAAGGAAGATAAAGAGGACCACCGTGCATTTAGTTAAAAAAAAAGCGGCACGTTGTGGTTACTACAGCCGTCATTTCCCCGGAGGGAGAAGCTGGAGCTGCCACCTCCCCAGGCTGGCTGGGAGAGCTGCTCTTCCCACATCCCTCCCCTCTCATTCCCTCACGCGGCTCTCCGTGTGCTTGCTCTGGCGCATGGTGGGATGCGCTATCCCTGGATCCTCCGCGGTTACTCGTGGATCAGGTCAGTGCTTCCCCTGGTTCCTCCAGGAGGTCATCAACTCCCTCGCATCCATCGCGGGGCGAGGCTGTGACCGGAGCATCCCTTTTCCATGTCTCACCGCGGCCCCGGAGCCGGGCTGTGGAGCCGCTGCTGCATCCCGAGCGTGCCTCCTCCCAAAATCGGGGTCATGTCTCCCTCTAGGGGCTCGCGACGAGGATGAAACCCCCCCCCCCCCTTCCCCTGCCAGAGGAGGCTTCAAATTTGCTGCCAGCCCGTGTCGGAGAAAAAAGGTGTTTTAGAGTGTAGGGTCTGTAACGTGACCCAGAGCGAGTGCCCGCGGAAAAGGCAGTTTAAAAGTTATATGTTAATAAGGTTTTCTGGCGGAAATTAAATTCCTGCCTCCTCTCTGGGCAAGGAGGAGGCTTGGACTGTGAGCTGATGTGGTTTTGCCGGATGGATGAAGGTCCAAGGGTTTTTGTCCTTGCTCTGTGCCGTGTCCCCAGCCTGGGCAGAGCGACGCTGCTCCTGCACCCCCAGCCCCTCGCTGAGTGCCCATCACCCTCCTCCGGGGCATCCTTAGCCATTTTGGAGGTGGATGCTGCTGTGTGCTCTTCCAGGGGGTGCTTTGCTGATCCCGGATGCATCTTAGTGTAAGGACAGGGATGGGGACGTGGATATAGTCCCCAGAGCAGAGAGCAAAGAAGAAAACTGGGTGGAACATCAGGCTTTTATTTCAGTGTTTGCTGAAATGGAAACCCAGAAGAGTTTAATTGCTGTGATACAGTATTTAAACAATTCGTGGAGGTGAATTTCGAGTTTTCAGTTCAATTTGACACCTTTGTGGACTTTCACAGGAGTTTATGGTTTTTGTTTTTGCAGTAACAAGAGCAGTGGGAATTCCCCCCTGTTTAGTGGCCAGGCAGCCATGAGAATCATTCTGTGCCACTGTTGACCTGGTATTGATCTGAAAGTCTGGGAAGATAAGAAGTCTAATAAATAAATATAAATCAATAAATTCAATCAAAATATAAAGGACAGTCTTCCAAGAGGCACAAGTGGGAATTGCAGAGATTGAAAGGCAGCCCATGGAATTTGAATGCTGGTTTGGTGACAGAAGTCAAGCTCAGCTCTCAAAGACCTCGCTTTTCCTTCGGGGGCACAGGGATTCATTTCACCAATTTTAATAACCTAAAATTTAGGCTGAGGCTTCCTGCCAGTCAGCTGAGAGCTGGGATGAGTCATGTTCTGGAGGAGGGTGCTCATTAGCTGCAGTACATGATCGGATGGGACGTCAGTGCCTAATTTTTGGATGGCCCAAGTTAGGCGCAGTTTGTCTCATCCCTCTTGACAAGCCCTTCGTGGGCTGTTGGAGCCTTTCCCCGAGGGGTAACAGAGAGTCCTGTTTACCACAGCAGTTATTTCCACTGCCCAAAAGCGATTCATCTCTTCTGAAATGATGGTTCTTTGCTCAGCAGAACTGGAGGATCTCTAGAAAGGCGTAAGGGGGGGTGTTGCTGATAAATAAATTAATGAACTTTTGAAAGAGCCCAAACCAATTTGGCTGATTATTTTTTCCTCCACTGCAGTGTAAATCAGGAATAGCTGCTGAACACCCAGCTTGGTGTGCAGTTTGTGTAATGCTGATGAGCCTTTGGGTCTGGCAGGATGAGCTCGCTGCTGAAACCAGGATTCATCAGATAGGGGCAACCCCTATGAAATAATTACCAGTTTGTTTTTATTAACCCTAATTGGGGCTTGCAATACGATGATCTTTAAGGTCCCTTCCAAGCCAAACCATTCTGGGATTCTAAATGAAGACTTTAGTTATGCTCAAAAGGAAACTGAGGATTTGGGTGATCTGGGGGTTTGAGGATGTTCTGTACGTGTTTGTGCTGCAGAATTAAAGACTTTGCTCAATACAAGCTCTCACAGCCCAATGGAAAAAACATACAACTGACTGCAAAAGCTTTGAATTGGGCTAGAATAAGGAAAAAAATCTCAGTGATTACCAGGAAAACAATCCTTATTTGGTGTTTTGGCTGACTTTGTGTTATTTCTACAAAAGCCATTTTCTAAACGTGGATGTGCTGCAGGGTCTGGGGGAATTGTTCTTGTCCCACCCCACCTTCAGCAGATCCAGGCCAGGGAAGCAGAGCACTGATGCAGGAGATGCTTTACCTGCCTGCTTGTCTCTCTCCTGCCAGTCACTGAGGGTGAGTTTGGTTCTTAAAACTTCCTTCTTTTTGACTCTTTTCTTTTTGACTCTTCTGTGTGTGGGTGCTTTGGCTGAGGGCCCTCTCAGGGGAGGTGAGACCAGCCCTGGGGGTGAGGTCTCAACCTGGGGCTGCCCCAGGCTCCTGAGTGTGCCCTGACCATTGAAGTATTAGAAATATTAATGCCAAGAAAAACCTGTGTGCGTCTCTAGGAATTTGTTCACATGGTCAGACTGGGGGATGTGTAAATAAGGAGTAACCAGTACAAGCCAGAGAAAAGGATGCTGACATTGCACAAAGTATGGAAAGTGACCTTTTAATTTTTTATTTTTATTTTTAGATACAGAAATTCAGGGCCAGATCTAACAAAAGGCTTAGGATCTAAACTGGGTTTAGGATCTAAACTGGGCTGTCCCACTGACATTTGCATTCAGGCCACACAAGGGCAACACTGGGGCTCAGCATGGTAAGTGGATCCTTGTGGCCACTCAGACCTAATGGGACCAAAATAAGCCCCTGATTTGAATGGGAACAGAGTCCCCGGGACTTGAGGAAGGTGTCACGAGTTCTGCTGTCAGTGGTGGTCTTTTGTGGCTGCTGTGGGTGCTTTCTCTGATTTTCTGCTGATTATGCTGGAGCAATATTGCAAGGAATTTATGCATAATGGACATAAATCTCGCAATATGAGCCACCTGAGAGGCAAGAAAAATGGGCTCTGTCAAGGATCTACATACAGAGATACATTAAACAGGAGCCCTCCGTAGAGCAGGAGCTTCGCTTTCCAGGGAAGGTTTGGGGGAATAATGAAGAATAAAATTAGCACTTTGGTAATGCATTAAGCCTTTTGGGGGGAGGAGGGGGTGTCACTGGCAGCTTTTTATAGCCTGAAAGGATAAATGGTGCTGCTAATAAATTTCTCTAACTTTTAAAGCCATCTTCCAAAGGAAGCTGCAGAAAGCTTTTCCTGCCCGGTTGTGGAGCGGGAAGAGCGGCTCAGCTGGGACTGCAGGCCACTGTTGGAGCTTCCAATTAGCCACCCAGACAGGGAAAGCAGCTGGCTGCCAGGACAGGAGGGTTTCTGGTGGATGTGATGAAGGCTGTGCACCCCACGTCATCAGTCCTGCACAGGGGCTGAGCGGGGCTGGCTGCGTGTCCCCACAAATTGTCCGTCAGAGTGGGGTTGGTTAAGGATGGTTTATCCCTCTGCCTCTTCTCTTCTTCCAGGGTAGTTTTTTCAGTGACTGAGACCTGCCAACCGGTGTTGACAAAAGGAGTTTTAAAACAAAAGCGTGAAATGAAGCTGTGCTTCTTTCTTTTGGTGTGCTGGTTGTGACGAAGGGGAGCGGGATGTTATTGAGGAGCGTACGAGCCCCTTCCCGTCACATCTCTGTGGCTCTGGCTTTGTTACACGTGTTCTCCTAAATTATTTTGTTGCTATAGCAATACTTTTCTGTGGGCCTAATCCTTTCTCATTTACGGTGAAGCCCTTTACTTTGCTCTCTCAGTGCAATGGGGTCTTTACTTTGGCAAATTACCTTTCAAATTACACCTCGAGGTTACGTTTGCTTTTCAGTGCTAATCTGGATCAGGGAATTCTTAATTTGGGTTAAAGTGGATTTGGAAATTCTTAGTAAAACAAGTGCCAGGGGATCACATCTGTTCAACTATAATATATAACGTGTGTATTTATATACATGTGTGTGTGTATATCTTTGCAATCAAAATAGATCTTCTCATCCTCTTACATCTGCTGTATGGAGAGGTAAGTGTGGAGGAAAGAGAAATAGATAAGATGCTCTGTATGCTCCACATTTGCAATTTCTGAATTGCATTATCACTACAGCCCTCCTGAGAACATGCAAAACTCCTCTCAGTCAAAGTTTTTGTTCCCAGCCCCGTGGCAGGAGGAGAGGAGGGAACACTGAGGGGTGGCACAAGGCGAAGCAGTGAGCTCCGATGGGTACCATTGGTGGCTTTGTTCCAATCCATAGTTTTTCTTCTTTCCTGTTTTTTTCCATCAGTTTTCCTTTGTGTGTGTGTATCTATATGTGTGTGCATGTGTTTTGCACTGCTCTGGGGCCAAGTCTCTGCTGTCCCCCCCTCTGGGTTGCTGCAACCCTCAGCAATCCTTCACTGTGTGGTTTGTGGATCAGCAACAGGGTTCAGGGGTTTAAATGACAAGATTTAAATGACAAAATAGTTACTTTGGAATGTATATATGTGTGACAGGCTCAAGGTGAAAGAATCAACCTGTTTGCTTTGTATTAATAATAGTTATTGATTAATATTCTCCTACATTAATTTTTAACGGCAAATTCAGAAACGAGATTTTGGATGATGTTTTCGTTATACCCTAAAAGAGTAATTATAACTGCAAAATTAGTAATCAGAAAAGGTTAATAAACAAATATATATATATATATATAAAGGTTAATAAATATAACTCAAGGCACTGAGCAGCAGAAAGGTGCTGTTGGAGGGCAAAACCAGGCTGGATTCTGCCACTATCATCTAAAATAAAAGCATTTAAAGTCCAGCACTGAATTCACTACAGTGAATTCAGCCAGAAGGTCTTGGGCTGGTGGCAAGAGGTGAATATGGACCACAATGACCTCATTAGGCTCACAGAGCTTGGCACACCTTGGAATTCAGCCCAATTTATTCAGGGATGCTCCTATAGGCAAATCTATTCAGATGCATCAAGTCTTTCAACTATTCCCACTTGGGTAAGAGCTTCCAGCTCCTCCAGCCTTCCCAGCTGACAGATGGGGATGTTTCAGCTTCCACTGCTCTGCTTTAACACCCTCGTGTCCTTTCCTTGTGGATAAGGTCCCTCCTGCTCTGAAAGGAAGCCCTGGTATCTCCCACTTTGATGCTCCTGGTGGGATGGACAAGGTGGGCACAGTAGGGATGAGTGACAGCCGCAGGCACAGAGAAGAATAATTACTTTCTCAGTTTAAGAAAGAGAAAGTACAGAAGGGATTCATGATTTACAGGGGATTTTCCCCTGAAAACTGTGGTTTCTAAATTCCTGTGAAATTTAAAGATCGATGTCATCATTTATGGATCAGGAAATATTCCCATAGTGGCTGCTGAGTCCACACCAGTCTGTCCCAGGAGAGCTGGGTCTCAGAGATTCCCTGTGATTGATGCTTTTCTGTCTTAAATTGCATTTATTAATGTGCCTGAACATTTCATAGAATTTTTAATTTTTCTTTTTTCAGGATCTAGCATTTCTTTTTCTTGCCTTTTCAAGAGACCCAGCAGGAATTATCCTGTCCTTATTTTCTGTGCCTTTGTTTCTGCTCACATTCCATAACAATTATTGCTGGATTATAAAATCTACTTCAGGCTAATACACAGTTTTCCATCATTTTTCACCAAGATCCTTTTTTGTAAGTCACTTCCCTGTGCTGCTCTTCCAAAACTGAGCTATTCCTGTGCCGGTCCCACATGGAATGTCCTTGAGTCCTTTTGTAAGGCATGAACTCCTCTGGAGCCACCGTGGCTTTCTCTGGAGATCTTCAATTTTCTTGACTTCAAAAGTCTATTTGTTATTTAAGGGCATGGGATGTTCCCCCTCTGTACACAGAACACATTTTAACATCCTCTCTTAAGTGTAATTGGAGGGAGCTGTCTTTGATGTCTATTGTAATAATTTCCCCTAAGGGCTGCAGGATTGGTCAAAATCTATGCCAGTCTCTGGATATTTGCCTTTTTTTATTTATTTTCCTTCAAATAATGTCTGATTTTTACTTCATAAAATCCTAAAATGTGAATATTTTATGTAAGATTTAAATATTGGTTTAGTTTTGGGGAGGAAGAAGTGTAAGCGGGTATATTAATATTCTATAATAATATTCCAGAGGAATTACTGTATTTGCCTTAATTTCCCTCATTTTATCATGGTTTGTCTGGCTTTTTCTTCTTCTGGATGTTTTATATATATATTTATATTTTTATATATATGTACTGAGTGGGGGAGTTGCAGGAATCAAATTGCTTCTGAGGGTTGGGAACAGAAGGGACGAGGAGTCTGTGCCATGTTCTGAAATATCCTAATGGCCCAAAGCCCCTTCTGAGGTGGTAGAAACAGGTTAAACAAAAAAAAAAGCAAGTGTTTTCTGCTCATACCTTAAGTTCTTCTGCTAAATTTCTGCCCAGTGTTTGTGGACCTCCCTCCATCTCCGTCGTGAACCTTAATGATACCTTAGAGAACTTGGTGCTGTGAGTTGCCTTTCTAGGCTAAGATTTCAATTTTTGGGAGATGAGATATTTTAGCCATCTTTTCTTTTTCGTACCGAATGTTCCGTGCTTTGAATACTAATTTTTGGTGACCAATTAATTTTTATCATGGCCATATAACAGAACTAAGATAAGCATCAGTTTTTTTTGTTGTTTATTCCCCAACGCAACAAATCAATTTTACATTTTAAGTGGGAGGAAAACTAACTGGAGCTGGGAGAAATATAGATAACTCTGTGTCTTTGTTGGGCCACAAAAATAAAGAGATCTTACAGCTTTTTAATCATGGATTCTCAAGGTCTATATTTAATATCTGGAGTTTAGCATAATTAATTTCATAGTTGAATTTATCATCAAATTCATTAAGTTTCATCCGAATGCAAGTGATAAATTGTTCTGGATAAGTAATCATCCACCTCTGCCATTGCTGGGAGAACAGTTCTAAGCTGGACTCTGAGGCCTTGGGAATCTTGTTTCCAGGGAAGGGAACGGAGCTGGGGAAGGTTCTGGAGCAGCAGGAGCAGCTGGGGGGGCTCAGCCTGGAGAAAAGGAGGCTCAGGGGGGACCTTCTGGCTCTGCAACTCCCTGACAGGAGGGGGGAGCCGGGGGGGGTCGGGCTCTGCTCCCAGGGAACAGGGACAGGAGGAGAGGGAACGGCCTCAGGCTGTGCCAGGGCAGGGTCAGGTTGGATACTGGGAAAAACTTCTTCACTGAAGGGTGGGCAGGCATTGGGATGGGCTGCCCGGGGCAGGGGTGGAGTCCCCATCCCTGGAAATGTTCAAAAAACAAGTAGACAGTTGATTGAGGCCCACGTGGCCCCTCGCAATATGGTTTAGTGGCCTTGGTGGTGTTTGGCTGAAGGTTGGACTTGGTGACCTCGGAGGTCTTTTCAGCCTTAATGATTCCATGATCTTCCTGCATCCAGACGTTGGTTCCCAGCAGCCATTCCTGTGCCACACCCCTGGCTGCTCCAAGTGCTCTCACACCTGGCTGGACACTGGGATGTCTTCCACCAAAACGGGGGAAAACCCACTGATGTGTCTGCAGCCATCACAGAGTGAGGTATCTTGATGTGATCTGCTGTTACCTCTGAGCAGGGAATACATATGCATGTTGCATTATTTACCCTCAATCAGCAAAAAATAGGCCAGCTTTGAAATGCAAATAAGCTGCTTCATCTACCAGGCAAAGCCTGCAGTAAGCTGAGCCTAGAGAGAAGGAGGGCACGGGCGTGGGGAAGGGTCTGGAGGGTAAGCCTTAGGAGGAGCAGCCGAGGGCACTTAGAGAAGAGGAGACCGAGGGCAGACCCCGTTGGGGTCTTTAACATCCTCCCCAGGGGCAGTGGAGGGGCAGCTGCAATCTCTGCTCTGTGTGACAGTGACAGGACCCAGGGAAGGGCTGGAGCTGTGTCAGGGCAGGCTCAGGGTGGATCTCAGCACAAGGTTCTTCCCCCAGAGGGTGGTTGGGCACTGCCCAGGCTCCCCAGGGCAGTGGGCACAGCCCCAAGGCTGCCAGAGCTCCAGGAGGGTTTGGACAACGCTCTGAGGGACAGGGGGGGATTGTTGGGGTGTCTGTGCAGGGCCAGGGGTTGGACTGGATGATCCTGCTGCATCTGCTCCCTGGAGTCTCCCAGCACCCCGTGCTCCCAGGCACTAACAGCTTTCAGGTGCCGGGCCCATGTGTGCTGCACATGGGCTGAGCTGGGGCTTTGCACACAGCCATCACATTTGCTTAGGAAGAAAGTTCCTTCCCAGGGCAGAAACACAACACGGGCCTTGCTGGTGCCATCTGGTAAGAATAAACGCGGGCAGCAGAGGAATTCTGTTGTCTCCAGGAGCCCAGGCAGAAGTTCCCAACTTATTGCACCTGAAAACGTGTCTCCTGCAATGCCCATCAAACCGAGTTCCAACACGTGCAGACAAGCCCAGAAGTGCTATTTTGGTTCCGTGGTAACCTGAGCAAAGAGTGAGGGAATCCCACAAAGGGGGGAGAATGTCTTGATAACAACAGGAGCATTGGAAAAGAGCGAAAATACATCCAGTAGAGCAGATGGAGAGAGAGATTATGGAAATACCAGACTTGCATCTGTATGTACAGTTTTCCGGCCTCCTGACTCAGTGGTAGAAGAAAAAAATTGGCTTTTTCCACAGGACTTTTTACTCCCTAAATAAAATTATTACCCAGTATTCCCACATCAAAAATAGTACTGTCATACAGCCATCCCCAAATGATTATCACTCCAGTCCCAACTGTTTCGCTGTTAAATACTAATTGAATAATATATGTTAAAAATATAAATTTTATATATGTTTATAAATGTCAATAGTATATTTAAATAGATATATACTTTATTTATATATATATGTATGTATATATATATATATATTAGTTTCTAAAATAAATTGTAGACAACCTGCTCAAGAAAACCACTTTTATAGCTCTCTTTCCTTACCATCCTTCATCCTGGGGGATATTCCCAAGGAATGTCCAAATTTAATTGTATTTACATTCGTCTGTCCTAGCCCTCAATCCATAAGAGTCTGGCTCTGATACTGGATCCTCCACAGGTTTGTGCTGCTGGGTGTGCCCAACACCTGCACAGCTCCAAGAAGAAACACATCCTTTCCTCACGGGTGACACGCAGGAAAAATGGGATGAGGAGAAGCAAACTGGGTAAGGTCGCACCACTTTTCTGCACAGCACTTCCATAGTAGAAATGCAAAATGCTTGGCACTTAGAGCTAGAGAAGGAATTAGAGAGTGCAGATTTATTAATCCCAGTTGTTCAAATTCCAGCTCACATAACATCTCTTTTCCCAGGAGCGAAGATTTTTATGCTAAAACTCCTCTTTTGGAAGTGTCTGGAATATTTTTCTATTACTTCGTTGTTCATGCTGAGCTATTGATTTTTTTTTCTTGGCTCTAATCAGATGTTATTGCTTTCTCTTAATTTAGTTTTATAGCTGTTTAATGAAGGCTGTTTCTAAATGGCAGGGGGAAAAAAATCCCGAGGATTTAAGGAGCTAGAAAAACTCTTGGAATCTGATTTGTGGTGGATTTCAGGTAGGAAGGGGCAACTCCTGCTCTCCATCCTCACCCAGGCTGCACAGCACTGCAGATGAGATCATTCAGTCAGTTAAAAGTCATCCTGAAGCAAAAACAACTTCCAGATGTTCCTCTAATTTTGCAGGACACTGAACTGTGAACAGTCGTTAAACTTCATCCCTTTCGCTTCCTGAGTTTGCCGAGAGAGAAACAGATAAAAGAACGTGGAGGGGAAAAAAGAAATCCCAGCCCACTGCTGGGGGATAATTGTGTGAGGAAAAAGTCTGGAGTAAATACATTTACTGCGGGGAAAGGGAAAAGGGGAGAAGTGCAAGAGGGAGGCCTGGGAGCTCCATCCCTGCCCTGAAGAGTGAGATCAACCCCAGCTCTGCCAAAGCTCAGTCTCGGTAAAGTCAAGTGTTGGAAACCTCCCTGCAGAGAGAGATTTGTTTGACACTTATCACTTCCCCTGTAATTGAGAACACGAGCTTGAGATCTGTCAGGAAAAAGGGGGATTCTTTTAAAATTAATTTTTACTTGCTGAAGAACAAGCTCCTGCTTCCCCGTCCTCCCCAGCCCTGCCATTACCACAGTGGGAACCTAGGGTATTTTCTCCTAAAATCCTGTCTCCAGGACTATGAATTAAACCCTCCATAAAATTTTCATCAAGATCTTGCAGCTTCAACTTTAAAAAGCATGTACTTATTAAAACTCCTCTGACTAGGTGTTTAATGCAATATTGACATCCAGTAATTAGTTTATCCATGATATCCTTCAATTCTTTTCTGCCAATTAGCGCTGCAGTTTTTACTTTTGCCTGTCGTGGAAATAACCAGAGAAGACACCATTAGATTTTGTTCTATTACTTTTTTTAGGTTTTTTTAGGTTTTTCCACTTCTTTTTCATCCATTTAATGCTGGAAGCTGTTCTGAAATGGGGAGATTTGCCAAGCACCCCAACATCCACCCTGTAATGCCTCTTTTTTGGGGAGAAACAATTTAGCTGTAATCCACCCAGACAATTCTCCACATAAATTAGCACATGCTCAGTGTGGGTGACTTGCTGTTGTTGCTGCTTTAACTCCTCACGTGACAGTTGAATGGAAAACCGAGTGGATTTCAAACAGCTCTAATTTGTATTTACCAGTTAAGAGCCAGTAAGATCATTTCATGTGGTTGCAACACTGTTTGGAAAAGACCCAATACAGCCTTTTTCTCTATTTTCCCTGTAAATGGTGTCACTTTCCATTAATATCGTCTCTGGTTTTGTTGAAGCAGCCCCTGTGTTTTTTTGTTGGCTCTCTGGATTAGTCTGGCTGTTCTGAATTTGACAACAGTTATCAAATCTCCCCTGCAGCGGCCTGACTGTCAAGGATATGATGGTCAAATGTTTCGCATATTGCAATCAAACCATTTGTGTTTGGTTTGAAGAATTCCAAAAGAAAGCTGTCAGCTAAGAAATGAAGTTGAAGTAGCCTGAAGCTTTTGGAGCATGTTGATCCAATTATGATGATCCACTCATATCCTTCAGCCTTTTTTTTTTTTGCCTTTTTTTTTTTTTTTTTCAAAATCAATTTTCATTTTAGCTCAGGGGACGGGTTTTTTTTGGTAATGCAGAGAAACATCTGTAAGGGTATTTCAGATGTGTTGTTTCAGGAAATTTCTTTTTTTGTGTGTGTGTGCTAGAGAGCACTGAACTCTCCGTGGATTTTGCAAGTGGCTTTTGTCTCCAGCACACACAAACACATTTCCGTGCTACATTGCCTGTACATGCATGTACACACATAAAACCAATATATACCAACCTGAATACTGAATTTGGAATTAGTTCACGTGTGTTTAATCTGGTTGCTTGAACATGAGGGGGAAAAAACTACAGCAAAACTCCAAGGGGTTAAATTGCCAGCACAGAAGGATGGATAAACCCAAACCAAGAGCATCCTGGACCAGATTCCCAGCTGGTGTTTAACAGGGAAGCTGTTTGTCACCAGCAGGGCTCCATCCTGGAGAGACACTGCTGCCTGTGACACGTTGACATGACAAGCCAGTGGGCAGATAGCTCCTCTCACTGCTTTAGCTGAAAAATAACAGTTGAAACCACTTAATATTTGTTATTCTGCTGCCAGGGTGTTGTGGCTGGTGAGTCTTGATGTCTTTGTCCTCAGTGCAGACTGTGAGTGATGCCTGGTGTGATGGCTGTGGTGATGAGGACCAAACCGTGTCCATCCACGTTGCCCCCCTGCCCTGGGGACACAACATTTACAAGATCAGAGCTGATCCAAGACTGCTGTGCCATCCTCATCCCAGATAATGTGCTGTCATCGCGCTGGTTTCATGTCACGTGGCAAGAATTTAACCACTGCAATTAATTAGGAGATATTCCAAGCCCTTGGCCATGGTAGTAAGAATTAGGGCTGGGTATGATCTTTGGGATGATGGACACTGTCTTTGGAATTATAGACTCTCCATGTCCAACAGAGACACGAGATCCCTGAGGCTGGGAGCGAAGTGAGACCCAAATCAGGCTCTCAGCCCTTTGGTCAGTGTTCCTGTTAGATCCAGTCCTGCTGCTGGTTCCCTAAGCCCTGTCTAATCATCATCACCCACATCCTGGGGCAGGAGCTCTGTAAACTCTCCACACTGGCAGTTTTTTCCCAGTCCCCACTCCCAGCGAGCTGTGAGTCCGGTGACCTTTCGGAGATGCAGAAACACTGTTCAGAAACCACCCGTATAAAACCTCCCCCGTTGAACCCCCCAGTAAGAGTTGTGCGAGTCCTCCAAATCTCCAGGAAGGGAAATCTGACCTTTTCCTCACAATTCATTTTTGAGCTTCATTTAATGATGTTTCTGCTCTGAGAATACACCACTCTGAGATAAGGAGGGGCAGCCTGGCTTTAACAGCAGGAAATACTTCCAACTTCAGCATTGGTGTCCTGAGAGTGAAAAACCACCTTGATTTTAGTCAAGACCTGGCAGGACCAAAGGGTTTTTTTCACGGGAACAGGTGCCCAACCACCATGAACACGCTGTGATCAGCAAAATCCTTTTAAAAAGTACCCCACTACAACAGATTTAGGGGAAAAATAGTAGATATTACAGTTGTGACCTGGCAGTTCTAACTGCTTGAATCACCTCACTGCGGTGGCAAAATGCCTGTTATCCTGTTTGTCATCGATGCCATGGGACATTCTGCTCATTCACTCAGCACAGGGAGCTTGGGAGCCTTTCCATGGACTCTTTTAGCTCCTGATTTACTGAAGGCCACAGAAAACTGTTCAGTATTGTCAGCTTTATTAGGGGTTTTAAGATCTTCAACGAGATGTTTATAGAGAAGTTAATCTTCTTGATTTTTATGCCAGCATACCTAAAGCTGAGGGACAAATTTAACCGCTCTTTCAACAGTATATTTGGTTAGATGAAGATATTAATATCAGTTGGATTGCTTATATTTCCCGTGGTGTAATGCAAGTCAAGGCAGAGTTGATGGTGTTTAAATATCTTTGCACCTTGCAATACTGGATTTTAAGAATTATTTTTGACAAATGCTGGCGTTCAGCAGAAATCAGGTTTATTTTCTTTTGGTTCTGAAGTCCTGGCATTTCTCAAGGAAATGAAGGGTTTATTTGATAAACCCCAAATACCCAGGAACAGACTCCAAATGCTGATTTAACAGAATAATTTGCACCGGGTGAAACTTTCAGGCCTTTCTCTCTCAAAATTTGCACTAAAGCAGCACCAAATTCCCTTATGATTTTAGTAGGAACTGGATCAGCCCCATAAAAGTTCTCTGGAAAGGAACAGACCAACAGATACTGAACCAACAGACACTGAACACCTTGCCAAGTATTTTAATGAACTGATGATGGACAACTGCGCTAAGATCAGACATCACCTTTCAAACCTTTTGGCCTAAATGTACTTTATCTTGGACTTAGAACACATCCATCAGACTTTGAAGTTAAAAAATGAACCAGATAGGGGGTTTTTTGAGTCCTTTCACGCTGTACAGTAGCACTGTTGTTCAAAAGAATTATTCAGAAATCATTTAAGGTTTTATTTAACAGTAAATATTTATTTTTCATCAAAGGAAGGGATTCCCAGAGGTGGGCTGAGGATCCAGCTGGCAGCTTTTCAGTGATACATTAATTTTTTGTACCCCCTTTTCCAAGCTGTGCAGTCAGCAGGAGTCAGGAGCTGGTGAAGACAGGGATCTCCTGCAAAGGGCAAGTTCCTCACGGATAAACACGGATGGGGTATATTCTGCTCCAGAAAGTGTTTCTTCTGCTTTTTTTTTCCCCCCCAAAACCAAAGCTTTGATTTCATTACAAAGCAAAGCAAAACATTTGTTTCCAGTAAACAAAGTATTCTGTAGGCTTCTGAATATTTCATTAGAAAATCTTTCCCCAATTTCGGTAAATTTTCAAAGTATTTTCTTTTTACCGTAGGACAGGAATTGAAGCTTGAGTTTGAGGCTCCTCCAGGAGACACTAAAGCTCTGTGTTTGCCAACATGATAACAACCCTGCCCAGATGTTCCAGGCAAACATGGACCCGCATAAACACCGGAAAAAAAAACCTGACAATCTCTCTAGATACCGAACTGTACAAGGAGGACAGCACACAAAATTGATCCAGCTCATGATACTGAAACAAGGAAAATGCCGAGCAGAGTCTCCAACTTCTGATGTGAAGTGTCCCAGAAACTCAGGATTCAGATGAAAACCTGTGTCAGCAGCAATGACTCTCTTGCAGAATGGGGTGAGTCGCTGTTTTTCAGTAGGACCACCCCTGGGTGCTTTAGCAGTGGCCTGGGATGGATCTGGGCTAGTGCTGCAGGAAAGCAAACTTCAGTCTGGGGTGAAAAACGGGGATGTATTGAGCAATAGTGAGGAAAATATTAATTGCCTGCACGTCCTAAATCTGACCCACAACATTCGTTCTTTTGTTGTGCCAAGGAAGGAAAATGTCGCAGGCGAGTTTGAAGAATAATCCAGTTGCTCTTCCTGCATGTGTGGAGTTGTTTGGATGAATGTGAAAAACAGGGTTTTTTTGAAACTATTGCCTTCCCAGCATTGAATTGGGTGAGATGATGAAGACATTCAGAGTTTGGGCAGTTCCTCAGGAACCTGCTCTGGCTGGACCTGCTGTAGCAGCAGACTGGCCTGGGGGGCTTCTGGAGATCCTGCGAAGACACAAAGTGCTACTGGTTTGCTGACGGATGAACAGAAAAAGCCACGTTTGAGTCGTATCACAGAGGGGAAAAAAAAAAAATCTAAGACTTCAGCAGTGCCTGGAGGCACAAACACGGGGAGATTTACCAGTGAATATAAAGTCAGTATTACATAAATACAAGCTTAAGGCTGAAAAGGCAGATAACGTGGTGGTGTTTCCCACAATATTTAAGTACTCACATGATCAGGCTTGGGAAGAAAGATGAATAATTCTGTTTAAATCATACTGAGCCAGGGTAGGTGGCTCAAGAGCTACACCAGGACCAGAAGGACCAGGAGAGAAGCAAGATGAGCGGAAGGATGGTCTGAGGTTCAGGAAAACCCGCCTGAACCACGTCAGCTGAAACTCAGCCCTGAGGGAGCTGCTTTTCTCCAAGGCACAGAGTGTCCCAGCCAACATTTTGGGACCCTTCATGGGTGTTGTCTCCTCAAAGGGAGGAGGGAGATCCTTGACCCTTCCTGCTTTCTGCTTTAAGCATAAACCCCTTATCAAATCCACGCCTAAACAACTTCCAGAGTTGTGTTCAGCTGCTGAAATTTCCCACCTGAGCCTCTGGAATAATGTTATTTATTTCTTTCTCCCTCTGCTCGGGGGCAAATCCATAAAGTTGATGCATTTTCCAATGGAAGCTTCTGACTCCAAGTTGAGTGGAATCATTAGTCACGTCACACATGCCAAGTCTGGTGGAATCTGGCAGAGCTGCTTAAACTTTAACAAGGATGAATTAAATGAACCTTTACCTGAGCTGCACTGCCGGGGACAGAACGATGGTTGCAGTGTGGATGTTTAATTTATCAAGAGCTGTTGAGTGCTAAGCTTCCTATTAAAATCCCACTCTCAGCCAGGATCAATCCCTACAAATCTGCCAAGAAAGATACAACTTGGATCAAACAATAACATTTTTGCTCAGGCTGCACAGACAGGGTTTGGCTCTGATGTGTTTTCCTGGGTGAATTACAAAAGCAGGATTTGGAGATTCTTCCGTCTCGGGAATTAAACGCTCAGAACCATTGGCTGTCAACTTGAAAAATGTTAGATTTGCATCTCTCCACAATTGTCTTAAGTTTCTTGGCACTGAGCCCAGCTATTAGCAGGGGGTAAATAAGACAAAAATTGACAACAATGTGCATTATAGGGTGAAGCGTGGAAGGATGATGTGAGCAGTTAATGGATTTCTTAGAACTGTGGTATTTGATTTGAGCTTACCATGGGTTTGAAGCAGGTTCACCTCAGTTGCTCTCTGGAAATTTAAAAAGGAAAAAAAAGAAAGTATCTTTTAGTCCATTTGAATTGCTGCAATAATATGGGGTAGTGTTTATTAACGTGGTGTGATTTTGGGGGTTGTCCTTTGCAGAGGCAGCAGATGGACTCAGTGATCTTTGTGTGTCCTTTACAACTCAAGATAGTCTTTGATTCTATGACTGTTAAAAATAAATTTTAAATGTGCAGTTTGAGTCAGCCAGATTCAATTTGGCTGTTGGGGTGGACCAACAGGGTAAATGAAAATTGTTTGGTGAAATGGGGGTTAAGGATCTCTTATTTCCAAGTTTATTTATGTTGTTTCCAAACTTCCCCTTCTATTTTTATAACATACAGTGGGTACAAGGTTGTCAGGTCAGACTGGGAGTGATTCTGCCTTTTCACATAAATGCTTTTTTTTTTTTTGCATTATTTTTTCTGCTGACTTACATGTTTGGACAGTAAGAATCCTCCTCCTCTGTGTGCTGAGCTGTGTTTTCTATCCCACATCATCTTTACTAATGTTGACAAGCCACAAGAAATGAATGATAATTTTACCACACAGCCAACCATTGAACAGCACAGTTAAAATATCCAAACTTGTAAAACACCCCATTCCAACAAGTTTGTTCGGTTGTACGGGCTGAGGACAAGTTAATTTAGTTGTGTGTGATGAGCACAAACACAAATACCTTAACACAAGCCCCAAGCAGCACGAAAAACCTAACAAAAAAAAACCCAAACAACACAGGAAAAAGCCTAAATACGCAGTAAAGCTCAACTCAGCAAGTAACCTCAGCCTGAGGTTATTGAATGTGCACGTAACCCTATTAAATCCATAGGTTTATTTACACCCACCCTCAGTTTTGTGTGTATAAACCCCTTGCCAAGCCGAGGGCTGGTGAGAAAAGCCTTTATTCCCTTCTCTTTATTTCACTGCTGAAAGCAAATGAATGATTTTGCCACCTCTCTCTGGACTTCCTTTCTTAGGAAAATTTGTTCAGAGGTATTTTTCTTTAGGTTCTGGATGTGTTTGTGGAAGGGCAGCGAGTTCCCCACCCTTCCCTGTGGCACTGCTGCCTGAGCCTCTCTCCAAGCAGCTGATGGAGGATTTGGGGAGAGCTTGGCTGCGTTTCACCACCTTCAGGTCCTTCCCTGTGACAGCACCAAGTTGTACTTGGATTTCTACCCAGAATGCAGATAAATCTGCAGCCAGTAGTGTTGAATTTGGGCACACAGACTCTAAAAACACTTGCACATAATGCCTTTAAAAACTGATTTTATTCAGCTGGGAAATACCACCCCTTGCCCTGAGCTGCCTTTAGTAACTCTTGTCATGTCCCAGGATTTGCATTTTGTATCTGGAGGCCACTGTTGGTTTGGTTTTGGGTTTGTTTTGTTTTTTTTTTTTAATTTATACAAGTTTTTCTAGTTTCTAAAGAGGGAAAAAAGGAATTTTTAAGCATTGTATTGGTGTGTGTTATGGCATTTGAAAGGAAACAACTTCCACATATATATATGGCTGATGGAGACCCTTCAGGGGTCATGATGTGCAGTAAGAAACCTCCAAACAGTTTGTCAAGGCACGGCTTTAGTCAGAAACTTAATCCTGAGCCTGAAAATAAGCAGCTGGTTTGTTCCTTTTGGTGACATCATACACTCAGCAAAAGCTGGGCTGAACCAGAGTGACTTTGTGCGTGTTTTCACCAAAGTATCACCCACTTGGGACTAAGACCCTGCAGCAATATAAACTAAGTAGCTGCACTAGTAAAAACGAGAGGAAATATTAAATGGAAACTCTTTGGAGGACACCAGAAAATCCCAGGAAAGCAGAGGGAAGGGCAGGTTTGGTGCAACTTCTCCGGGGCTCCTGTAAACGAGGAGTTTCCAAGTCCCCATTGATCATTCCTCTTTGCACCATGTGTATGAAATAGCAATTGGAGGCTTCAGGAGTGTCATGTCTGCAGGATGAGTCCATCAATTTTCCTGGGCTGCAGGCTTCCCTTCAGTGCCTGGGAAGTAAATGATGAGAAGCTGAAGGAGAAAGCCGTAAATTACTGGGCTCTGCCAGCTCCAATATCCGCAGCCTGACGGAGCCTGGGTTTGACAACAATCTGCTTGTCAGTCTCCCTTGCAAAATATTAACATGCTCAATTATCAGAGGTGTTAGTCAACTGTTAAATCTGAGGGCAGAGCAGTCCAAAGGCCAGGGGTGGGCAGGCTCAGCTTCCCTTCCTGCTGCAAAGCCTCTGCTAAGGCTCAGGAGCTGCTCCTTCTCGGCCTGTGGTAACAGTTCCTTCAGGGTTAACGGTATTTTTTTAGGAAATTCTGTCTCATTCTATGAGAAAAATGGAAAGAAGGGCACAAGTGTTGTTGCTGGATTCCCCTGGGTGCAGCCTGAGCTTCTGGTCATGGGAACAGGGTGTGCCCAGCGCTCCTCAAATATTGAACAGGCAGGACACAAATCCTGTGCTTTAACAAAGCCCCCCAGGTTTGGGAGGAAAAACCAGATCACCTTCACTGAAGAGCATTTTGTAACTAGTAACTCAGGAAAAGCTCATCTTCCTCTGAAAGACCCTTTGGGAAAACCATCCCATTTGAACTTGCCTTTCTCCGTCTTCCTGTGCTTTTTCCCCTCAGATCTGTGAGCTGGTGCGATTTGGACCTGTTGCATCCCTCAGACTGGGAACAGTCTCTAAGGTTGGAGACAAATTCACAATGCAATAAGGATTGTTCGTTGTCCTGTCTCAACCCAAAAATATGAATTTTGAGATCATTTTACTGGCAATAATGGAGCTTAATTTAAGCTATAAGGCCTCTCAAAAATTCCTATGAATTCCTGTGACTATAATAAGTCCTCCTGTAACAACATCCCTGGTTAAATAAGCACTGACCCCTGGCTTAGAAAGCTCTGAGACACCTCCCACCCACTCATGTTGGCAAGTTTTTTATAGAGGAAGCATTGATCAATTATTGCATCTAATTGGTTGTGTGGAATTTAAAAAGAAAGTTGTATTTTTGAGCTCACTACTTTGCCTCAGGCAATGATGATGAGCATTAGTCTGTCTCCTCGTGCTGTAAATTATGATGGGCTACTGCAGATAAGGGTGTTGTGCTAAACATTAGAAACAGTCACCTGGACACAAAAATAGGGTGAGCAATAAGCACGTGCAGATTTATCCCCCATTTCTAATGTGGTAGTAAATGCTGACTTTCAGAGAGGGAATGTGGTGCAGGAGGAGGATGTTGGGCTTTGCAATTACAGTCCCAATCCATCCTCCAAAGATTAAAGTTTTACACAGTGGTTGTTCTGGGGAAATTCGCTGAATCCTAATATTTAAGATGAAAGCATAATGAAGGATGATTTTTTTTCTTTTTTTTTTTTTTTTAAGAATTGTCTGATAGGCTTGATTTGCTGGTTCTCACTGAAGCAAAACTTCCCTCTGACTTCAATTATCAGTAAATTGTGTTGACCTCAATAAGGGTTTTTGCAGAACTGGACCCGTAGCATGAATAGGCTGTTCTGTGCAGGAAAGTGACTGCATGGAAATGGCATCTTCTTACTCATCAGTTCTGCTTCCCGAGGGCACACGAGCTGCTGCCTCTGCCTTTAATGACAGAAATGAGCTTTTGCTGCTCTTTCCTCCTGTGAGACCTTCAGAGCTGCTGGAACCGGTCTGAGAATTTGTGCAACGGCGTGAGAGTCTGGGTGAGAACCACCCTGGAGGGTGGCGCTGTCCCCCTGGTCCTCCACCCCCAGAGGGGTGTGAGTCACAAGGCTGTCCCCAAAAAGGTTGTGAGCCCCAAGGTTGTCCCCAAACCCCTCTCCCCCCATCAAAATAAATCATTTTCCCAGTGGGCTACTCCAGACTGAGAGCTTTAAACTCTCTCTGTTTGACATCCTCCTGATTTATTGCATTTGTAAAGGTGACCTTAAATATTTTAATGGTAATAATTCTTTCAAGGGCTTGAATCAGTAAATGTGCTGTGTTCATATTTTGGCATTATATACTGGAGGCAATTTAATCCATATAAGCCGTTTCAGTGATATTAACACTGTAGGCAAACTGATACTAAAGTTTAAATGTCAGACAGAGTTTTCATATTACATCTAGTGCAAACAAAGCATTTTTTCTCCAACTACTGAGGCATAAAATACCAGGAGATAGTAAAGACAGAGAGTGCCAATGAATCTGAAATAAACAGGAGGTGAAATTTATAGTATTTTCAAATATGTGCCCTATCCAAGGACTGCTGCAGCTGCACAGATCTATAAAATTAGAGATAAGAGGAAAACCTTGTAGTGCTCCACAATAAATGCACCTCCACCAGGGTATCTATCTGGATTTCTGTAACTCCTTGAAGATTTACTATTTCCCCTTGGATTTATTACCCACTGTGCATACCATGGATGGTATCTTGCATTCCCTCCATTGCCCTGCTCATTATTTAATGACAGGTCCCAGTTATAATCCCTGTGCTGGGATGTGCCATCACGTGGCCACCCCTCGTAGGAGCAGAGAAGCACTGGGATGATCCCACCAATATTTATCCAACGATGCTCTGGGAGCTGTGGATTCAGGCAGGTTTCCGTCCTCTGGCTCCAAAGCTCTGGGTGCCTTCCCGCGCCCCGTGGCCAGCCAAGATTTTGCCTTACTGGGGAAAAAAGGGCAAGGATTGGGTTTAAAAGGATGAGTCTTTTATGGTTTCCATCTTGCAGTGTTGGATAAATGATGCCTGAGGCTCTCCAGAGCCACTGGTCCTGGGAAAGGTGCACCTGAGCCCACCAGGAGCTCAGTGGCACCAGCTCCTAAAACCTGTGACATATGGTCACAAGGTTTATTGTCCATGTGCTGCTGCTACAACCCCATAAAGCAGCGGGGATAACGTGTGGAAACACGGGCTGTTTGTTTGGGCGTTTTGCCGGTAAATAACCTGACCTGCTCCGAAATGTCCTGCTGGCATCACTGGGCAAGAAAAGGGGCAGCTGTAGAGCAATTCACTAAAAAGAAGCAAAGCAAGCCATGTGTACGAAGTCACAGGAGGAAGAAGCACAAGCGCTGTCACAGAGGAAGGGATTGACCACTGAAGAACAACATTTATGAGCTACTGATGCTCCATTTTCTACGGACTCTTTGTCCTAGTTTTAAACCCTCTGAAGCTGTGGTGACCGTGGCTCCTGGGTATGTCCACCACTATCACTCATGCACACAGGGCTGGGGGAGTGGACTTGGGAGTGATCCTTTATCCCAAGGAATTTTGGAGGTGCCTCAGGCAATTTTAGGCAAATCCTTTTTGGCCACGACCTGAGCACAACCTGCGAACTCCAAAACCTCTAAAACTGAAGAGAAAAGGAACGTGCTCAAAAGCTTGCTGCAAATCTCAGTCCTCTGCTGAAACAGAGCCAAGATCATTCATTCATATTCAGATCTCTAATCAATATTTTGAGAAAATCAAAGTGTGAGCTCAACCTGTATAATGGTGTTACTGTCTTCATCCTGATTGCGCTTAATTTCATCAGGGTCACACCGAAGGACTCAGCCTTGTTTAATTCTACACTCCAGTGATAGAGGAAGGTTTTTAGCTGTAGCTCTGCAGGATTATTTTTTTTTTTTTTAGTCAAAAGCAATCAGAGGGCTTTATTTGGCCTCCTTAAATTGGCAAACTCAATAAGGTGTTCTCATGGCTTGTTTCTCCACAGAAGATTCTATCACCGTATTTAAAACCATTTATAGAATGACTAGTGAGAACTGCTGCTGCCTCGATAGATGATACACCAATAAATTAGAGGAACGGCACATAAAAAGATGAATTCTGATAGAATTAAGATTATATAAATTAATTGGAGACTTTATTGCTGTTCCTGTTTTGAACAGGGTGCCATGGCACAGTACATTCTGGCAACAGGCTGGAAAGGTAAATTAATCTTTATGCGTCATCATCAAGCAGTGGAAACATGGCCAAACTTAATTAGGACATAATGGATTGGTGAGTGTGTGCCCCTCAGAGGTGAGCTTGCTCTCTGGCAGGTGATCACAGCCCAGAGGACTATCTGGCAAGGTCTTCTTTAAAAGACTGGTAGTAGCTTTGCAAGCCTCTGACAACAAATCCCACGGAAAAGCCGTGCCAGAGGCAGCTTTCCACAGTCCCAGGGACAGCCACAAATTTGCAGTGAAGTGTTAATGAAACGTGGCCTGAGATTGCACTATTTTGGCCCTAAAAACTCCTGTTTTACTGCAAAACCACAATAGGAGTCATTCAAACCTCCACCTGAGAGCAGGATGGAGGTGCTGGGCTCCTCCAGTTCATCTTCCCACACCTCTGGGCACCTTTGGATGGGCTGGGAGGGAAACCCATGGAGAGGGGAACTGGGCTGAAGTGCTTGTTATACAGGAGCAAAAATCTTACTTGACATATTGTCCTTTAGAAATTATAGCACATGAAGGAGAGAAATGCAATACAACATTTCTTCTCCACCTCTCTTTCTGACACTAGTTTTTGTCATTAGCAGCTCCATTCCTGTGGTTTTATGAACCCATTGAAACCTTACCTCTCTTTGCATGGCAGCATCGAACTTACACTTACATATATAAGTATATCTTTATCCTTACGAGGCATGATCTTGCTTCTTTAATGGCCAAAGTTCACTAAAGGAACACAAGGCAATAATTTCTATTTTAAAAGCAGCTGCAAACGGAGTTCAGAAATCTCAGGATACAGGTTTTGTGGGGTTTTGGTTTGGTTTTTTTTTTGTGAGAAATTTTGGGGAACTGATTCTGAGAAGAGAATGTGTTTTATTGAATAGTTTCAGTCAGTCTAGGTTTGTTGTCTGGGCAGAAGAAAATTCAGGCCAGGAAGTAAGTTCTAGTTTTGGGGCAATTTTAGTTTAGTCTGCTTTAAAACTCCTCTTGTAGTGTATGTTTGGTGTGTCAACCCCGTGATGGTGACAGGGGTATGGACTGGGCAGATGTGGAGGGGCAGATCTTTCTCACACTGTCAAGCACCAAAAGGGGTCTTAATAACTGACAATCAAACAGCAGCATGATCTGGAATCCCTCACTACTTGAAGGCACTTTCTGGAGTTCAACAAACTTGTCTTTATTTCCTGATAATTGTGCTCAGAGTTTGCTGCTGCTCAGTTGCCTCAGGAATTAGGTTATGCTTTGAGAGCAGGGGGAGGACTCCCCTGCCAGCAACACCCTGCAGAGCAGAAAACATCTCTCGTTATGGAAGTTGTCATAGATGTTGTATGAAAAGGGGTGGGGGAATCATTCTAGAGCCGTGACAAAAGTCCACTGCAGAGCACCAAGGAGGCCACCTGGACCCATCTTGATAATCAGAATAAAACAGAAGAGAATACGTAAGGTGTTAAGTTCCCAACTTTATTTGGTCACTAGCATCCTCACAGAGGAGTTCTGTCTGCTTTAATTTCTATTTTAATTCCTTAATTCACTTTTTAATTCCCTCTCTGTTCATTTATTACACGTTTTGCTCATTGTTTCCACCAGCTAAAACTAAACCAGTTTAATCCACCTATACCTCAAAGTCAGATTCCATCCCTGCATCTTGCTTTTGCGCTTCCACTCTTTGATAATAGCTTTTACTACCAGCCCAGTTTAAATTCTTAATTTTGTCTAATTCCTCTAAATGCACAATGATTCTTCAACTGGAAAGGAAAGAAAGGAGCTCGGAATGATCCATATGTTGAAGTACTGTATTTTCATCGTTTAAATGACAAACTTCCCATCAAATATCCACAAATGTACATTCATGACTCCCATCCAATGATCTATTGGCCAGAGGCACATGCATTGTTTTAATTTATTTTGGAGGAAAGGTGCTTTCCTGCCGAGTTTGGATAAGCTTTCTCTGCACCAAACAGATGTTCAATAAAAGAGACTTCAGTGAATATGACATATAAACACAGGGAAAGAGAAGGAAGGAAGGAAAACTACGGGATGTGTGGATTCCTGGTTCATCAAACAACAGGCCACAGTTTTAATCAGGGCTCTTTTATGGCTGGAGCAGTAATGAAACAGAAGGACTGGAGATGTCCTGGAAGAAGGTAACGTTGGCACTTTGCTTGTGGTGGAATTAACTTTGGGGAACTCACTGGGAGGTCACAAAGTCTCCCAGTCCTCTGATGGACATAAACAGTTCCTCCCATCATGGAAAAAACACCTGAAAAATTTTAATTGCATGGCCTGGGGGAATTACAGGGATTGGTTTGGAGGTTGGTTTGGTGAGGGTTTCTTCCCCACCACATAAAACACCCAGTTTGGCTCTCGGAAGAAAAAAGTGTTTCTTAAAACACTCGAGTCTTGCATCTATTCAGGCTCTTCCTATTCGGAGAGAGGTGCTATTTAAGGAGGCATTGAGGAGCACAAAGCCAGCCTGATTCATCGGGAGATCAAAGAGGGAATGCTGCCTTTGAGATAAAGATGGCTCTGCTTTGAAAGGCTTCTCCTTTGTTCAGGAGCTGCCACGGGATGTCCACCCACCCCGAGTGGGAACCTCCTCCTGAGGGACACACAGGGGGACAAAAGCACCTCCTCTGCCTGCTCCGGGTGAGCTGAACCGCGGGGGAGAAGTGGAAATTTTGGATGTTCCCGTCAAAGTGAGGCTTCGAGCCTGACCTTCTCCAGACCTTCCCGGCTTCCCGGCCGGATCGGAGCGGGGCAGCACAGCAGGGGCCACCGTGTGCTCCCACCTCTTGGCAGATAAGCAGACTCAAAGCTGCATCTTTCCAATTTCAAGACCCCACCCCAAAAAAACCTTCTCCTCTGCAAGATGTGAATCCCAATGGTGATTTTCTCAGGAAGGTGAATTAACATTTTCCACCCACTGTGCTTGTCCAGGGACAGCTCATTACCCATTTTCCTCACTCCACTTTCCAGTACTGATGTGTCAACATGGGGAAAACCTGGAGCATTTCAATACTTCTGTGATCATTCCGGTAAAACCTGATGATACAGAAGGCAATGGGGAAGCAATATTGTCACTCTCATAATAAATTATTTTATATCCCAGTCCTCAGTGTGAGCCACCAACCAACCACTCAGAACCAAGTGTGAATGAACAGGAGTTTCCAGTATGACCCTCTGTAGATTTACTGAATCATTGCTATCTGTAAGTATCTACAAGCAGGAGCACCAACTCTCCAATGCCAGCTGATGGATTCAAATGTGATGCTGAAGTTTTAAAAGCACTGAAGCCTGGGCAGTGTTTTTAACAAGAGGGATTGGCAGTTTTAATAATTCCCAGATCCCAAACACATATGAAAAGAGCCCTTGATGAGGAAGGTCTGATTACAAATAACCTGCAGGGAGATGAAAGTTCGTTTTTAATATCTGGTTTTTTAAGTCTGCTTCAGACTTTCAAGAAGCTTCAAAAGAAGGCAAAGACTGGAAAACAGTTTGATTTAATACTGTTAGATGTGTGAAATAAAATGCTGGACAATAAGAGATGTAAAACAAGCAACAAGTGCAAATGACTTAAATCAAATTAAAGAGCTAATTGAAAATAATGGAATTAAAACCTTTTTTGGTTGTTTTTATTCATCTGGTTTTCAGCACTGTTTGCAACAGCGTTTTGTGTTTCGTTTTTTTATCTTTACTTTGAAGAACAAACTTTCTGTGCCATGAAAGGCAATGATTTTAATCAGGATCTGAAATGTCATTCCATGGGCTGGAGATGGTGAATGCCAGGCAGGAAGAGAAGCACCATCAACACAAACCAGCAGGGCAACCCCAGAGCTCTGTGGCCTTTGTCTGTGGAGCTTTCTGATACAACACCACGATGCTGAGGTGCTTCAGTTCCCTTGATATTGATTCTCACCAGCACATCTCCGCTTTCATTCTCTCTCCATATATAAAAGAGTTATCTTTTTCTCTGCTGTAGCACACTCACAGCTCCAGCTGAGCCAGTCTGTGTGAGTCCAGTGAGTAACCACGAGGTATCCACTGGTATCTCTTTGTTCTGAGGACAGTTTTTGTCTAGATCACCCAAACTGGAGTCAGCTTTCTCTTTTGTTTCATTTTCTAAATGGACTTCAGGGTGTGTTCAAGCGACTGAAGAGAAATGGGCTTGGCACTGGATTATTTAGGCGGGCTTTTTTCCTGATGTCAAAGGAGTGACTCTGTGGTGGGATCGGTGTGACTGCAGACCTGCCTGTGCTCCAGGGACCTGCTGCTGGGTGTCCCTGGTGTGTGAGACCAGGAGTCCCAGCAGAACCATGAGTGTCCCCACGGCTCTTCCCTGTCCCCCTTCTGTCCCCCTGCCCAGTGCCATTGCAGTACCAGCTTTTCTCCTTGCTCTCCTCTGTCCATTCTCAAGCCTTGTTCTCATCCTCCAGCTGGTTTTGAGCTCCGGGGCAGGGATGGCTCAGCATTTGCCCACGGGGTTTGTGAATGCCAGGAGCCTTCAGTGCTTAAAAAAATCCTGTGGAGTAGAACTGGTGATTTTAAGGGTCTTGTCCAACTGAAATGATGATTCTCTGACTGCAAAGTGCACCTCCAGACCTTGGATGAGGCTTGGCTTTGCAGGGCAAAATTCAACCCGAGCCCACCAACCTGTTGAAAGCATTTTGTACAGGAAATTCCACCATAAACCCCTGTCATCAGAAAGATCCCCTCTCTTTTTTCGACTGGAAGCTCACAGAAATAACTTCCCCATGGGCTTCAAAGACAGACAGGGCGGCGGGTTCAGCTGCTTTAGAGGTTTATTTTTGCTTTATTCCATCCTGCACACGAGCAAACCAGGCTTGGAGCAACCTGGGCTAGCGGAAGGTGTCCCTGCTCACAGCAGGAGGTAGAATGAGATGATATTTAAGGTCTCTTCCGACCCAAACCACTCCAGGATTCTGTGATTAATTGTGCTGCCTTTCTCCTGGGCAGCTTAATTTTAAGTCTTCCAGAAGAACAAGGGAAAAACCAACTGAGACAACATGAGGACAATTCCCCCTGCTTGTGGGAATGGTGTTTTTAAATGGAATTATTCCCCCCGTGTGCTGCTACGCTGCCTTCTTCATTAGAGGGAGAGGAGAAGTGGGTGTGCTCAGTGCTGAGCTCTCATGGTATGCAGGGACTGCATAAAGAAATCACTGCTGGTGCTAAAAACCAAACTGACACTGCCCCTCAAGTTTGGTGAAATATCCAATCAGTCTCAGTGAGCTTTTGAGGGAAAAGGAATAAATAAAATAACACACCAAAAAAAAAAAGGGAGGGGGGAAAAAGAAGAGAGAAAACCCACCAACCCCAGTGTGTTCCCATAATGAAGGGTCTAAAAATGCCCCACTCATTGATGCAAAATTACAGTTATTGTTTATCCTCCTTCTACTTCACACAGCTTTATACAATACACACCACGAAAATACAAGCAAACAACCGACACATTAGTTAAGAGACCTTCCATTTTACTTTGGCAGTTCACGATAATGGAATTTAATTGTGGAAAAAGCTGAATAATTTTAGCTGAATGTCATTTGGTTCATTCAAACTGGGAATCAGGGACATTTTTAACAAAGGTTTTCAAACTTCTTTTGAAATCAGGAAGCTGCTGTGCACAGATAAGGGGAGAGGTTTGAGGATTCTCTATCAGAAATTTCAAGGTTTTTTCCATCTGCTTTTTCACATTAACTGGTAATTATCCAGAAAGGCACATAATAGTGCAGAAATGACAGAAGCTGACAAAGGTTTTCCTAAGATATGTAAATTGTCAGTGATAGGCAAGGTGCAACAGAAAGCCTTTCTACAGCACAATTATTTATGCCACTTCCATTTGCTTTTAGGTAGCACTGATGGTTCTCCGGCACCGCTGCCTTTATCGCAGGCCCTGCACATTCCTCACCACCAGCGCGTAGGGAAGTGGCAAAACCCGGGCTTGGAGCTTGGTGGTCTCCTCCAACGCCTCTATTTTCCATTAAATGCACAGACGAGGGCCTGTGGAGGTATTTCTGAGGAGCCTCGTGGTTGTTGTAACCTCCCCCTGCACAAGGAAATAGGTGGGATCCTTCCCACTGGAACAGCTTCCATGTTTTTAGTTCCAGGTGGATTAGGAGTCCACCTTCCCCACAGAGGCGTTACTTGAGGGAGGGGGCATTACGACAGACACTCTGAGGTTCATTAGCCCTCTCTGACTAATTGCCTAATTTCAGCAAAGAGGTGAACCCCTTGAAGATGCTCAGACAAACTCCCTTCCCCCAGCTCTCACTGCCCAGTGTGTCTCTTGCTGGGGCTGGGAAAGGTGGGTGGTGGGACAACCACTCCATCTGCTTTTTAAAAATTCAGCCTGGGAACACGGAGCCATGGAATGGTTTGAGTTGGAAGGGGCTTTTTAAAGGTCGTCTTGTCCAACTGCCCTGCAATGAGCAGGGATGGCCAAATCGGGGTATTCTTACCTTATACTCCTTAAAGGAGAGAAGATCCTCTCTCCCTAATTTGCCCAGGCAGTCTCAGGAATTATTACCCACAGGAGTGCATGACATGTCCCTGCAGGTCACCAGGGTGGGTTCCAGGTCCTGAACAGGGTTTTACACAGATATTTTAAGTCTCTGCTGGGCAGGCAGACAGACTGAGGTTGATAAATGCCTCCTTTCCACAGGAGAGGTTGGGTTGGCCTTCTGAGTCCTTCTGGGAAGTTAATTCGTGTTTAAGTAAAGAGTGAGGGGCTGTGCAAGGGAGAAATTCCTGCCTGAACCCCCCCCCAATTCAGCTCATACAGGAATCACAGGTTTTAATTAACCTTTTCTGACAATAGGACTTCATATGTAACTACATATGCAATGAGAGGTTACAAGATCTTTAATGGATGGAAGGACTTTACCTCTCAGGCCCTGATGGAGTGGCACCAGAGGTATTACAGTGGGATAATTACTTTCCATGCCCACGTGAGTGATGCTGAGTTACCCTGATGGGAGGTGTTTCCATGTGTGTGTGTGGCGGGGGTGGAATTAATTTCCTTTATGGTAATATTAACTTAATGGGTGCTGAGAGAAAGTAAACAAGAGGCAACAGAGCAGAGTTATATCGAAAAAAGACCAAGATTGCATTTGAAAGTCAATGGGCTTTGCTGTTCTCTGTAAGCACCTTGTCTTCTATCTGGAGCTTTGTTTTCCCAAATCAGGGAGGTCAAACCCCTGTGAAAGGCTTTGGGGTGGATGGAGGGGAAGGATTTGTTCCACCAGATCCACGAGGCTGCAATTGCTGCCCGAGGAGGGTCTGTCCCTGCTGGAACCAGCCGGGGGGGGGGG
>JAWMRA010000146.1:1467291-1484642 GCA_035584735.1 Pseudotriccus pelzelni | reverse complement strand
CTTTATTTTATTTTATTTCATGTTTTAAAGATAGATTTTCTTTGGGGTGCTTTTATGCCATAAAGAATCAACAAAAACTTTCAAGAATCACTTTACTTGGTCAGAGTTTAACCTCATCAGGAGGTGCAGCTCAGGGGCTTTGGATGGAACATCCCAGCAGCAGATTTATGGGATCTTCAGCCCAAAAATGGCTCCTGTGCTCATGTCCCTTTTGTCCCCATTCCTGTTAATTCCCAGGACCCCTTCCTGTCTCTGTGCAGCCCCTGGTAGTGCTGGAGGGACAAAACCAGCAGCTCCAGCTGCTGACACTGGACTGTAGCTCCACTGACACTGGAAAAGCCAAAACATGAACCAAATATGTCTGGTTTTTTTAAACAGAAGTTGATATATTATTAATCGCGAGAGGAGATCCCAACTAAGCCCCAGGGGAGGCTCCAGGACAAGCTGAGATGGGGGACCAGAGCCCAAGCCCAGCTGGAAATGCATTTTGGGAATGTGCAGGTTAAATTAGGTGCCTGGGCCAGCAAAGTCCTGCTGGCACTTATAGAGAGTATTTAGGATATTAAAAAATTGCCTGAGTGTTAATTATGTCCTTAAACTTTCTGAATTTGCTTTGGGTTTGCTTTTTTTACTTGGATTGTTGGGTTTTTTTCCCCCTAAATAAAGTTAAAATTAGATCAAAACTTACCAGGCCTGTGAAGATGGTCCTGAGTGGTCTGTGCACAGCAGAGCTGAGGACTTTGGAATTGTTGTGCAATTACTAAATTACTAGAGCTGGCAGAAGGACTTTGGAAAGTCACTTAAGGGCAGAAATCCTGGTGATGCTCAATAAATAATCACAGGAATTATGCTGTGAACGTGACTTTGCCATTGTTACACATTTCTGCTCCACCTTGTAGTGACATTTTGGCCACCCTGTCAGGGACACTCCTGAGCAGAGAAGGTGCTGCCAGCCCCCAGCCCTGTGTCCTGCCCTGAAAACAACTCTTGAAAGAAGTTTTTAAGCCTCAAACTACCAGAAAAAGATTGAAAAAAAACCCATAGAGGAGCATCTGCCTGACTTTGCTGCCAATCCAGAGCCTGGTGCCCCCCTCCGTGAGCCAGTGAACGGGGAAAAACATCATCACAACTCCTGTGAGCAGTTGCACTTCCCCAGCAGAGCTTCAATTTTGGTCATTAAATCATTCCAGCAAGATACTCACCACCCCTCTCCAGCCAGAGAATTATTTACTAAAGCTATTCAGCAAATAATTGGGAATAATGAATCCATCAGAGCAAATTGTGCAGTGAAAAAAAAAGAGGTGAAATTCGCGGGAGGAATTATTCCCTTCAAGTGATTCACTCAGCCCTGTGAGCAAAGAGTTGAAACAATGCAAGGAGAGCGGGAAAGGGAAAATAGTGATGATGCTCTGAAGAGCTTCATGTCAAAAGAGGAGTTTGAAGTACACTAAAAGCTTTTATTAACTAATATGCAAGAACCTCCACTCTTTTTAAACCAGGCCCTGTCTCCTAGAAAATGCCCTGCTCAGTTTTCCTTGCTCTGGGTTTCAGAGGAGATCCTGAGTTACCCGGTGTGGTAGCGGAATTTCGGAGCCAGGAGGGAGTTCTGGAGCCGATTTGTTTGCCCTCAGTCCCCACTGCAAAATTTTGGACCTGCTTTGAGCAAGCAGAGCCCCTCCTGGGACAAGTGTCCCAGGGATGCTGAGAATCATAAAGGCAATGGCCAGCGGGGATGGCGGGAGCTCTGCATCCCTCTAGTCATAAAATGATGGGGGGAAAGCAGTGAAATAAAAAATGCCCTAAAATATTGTGTTTTCATTGGCCAAACCTTCCCGCTTCTGTGATGCCACAGCTCCCCGGTGTTGTCACACCCAGTGTTTTGGGGGCAAAGGGGTGGAAATCAGAGCAGGGAAATGTGAGAATCTAAACCCACAGAAATTACCCGAAAGAATCATCTTGATTATCTGCTGTTGTTGTTTGGGGGTTGGTTTTTCTGTAGCTTCTTCTTAGACTTTGAAAGAATAAAAGGGAAAAAAATATTAAACGTATTTCAGTGTAATTGAACTGTGTTCACATGAACTCACACTAAAATTATTTTTAATTAAATGAACTTCCCCTGTTTGTAGCTGGAAGGTACTTGTGTGAGATAAAAACTCCATTCTAATAATGCTGAGACTCACCACCACTTAATTAGCATCACAACTCAAGGCAGGAGGATGAGCAGGGAGGTGGGTCTGTGCTGTTGGGTGGGATTTTGGGGAGGGAAGGTCCCTCCTCCAGCTGCCCCATCCCAGAGCCGCCAGGGACACCGGGAAGGGAAATCGCGCCTCGTATTTGACACAGTTTGTGGCAAAAGCAATTATAATTAACATTATACTAAATATTAAGTCAAGATCATAAAATGTTGATTGGTCCTGATTAGCTGTGTAATCCATAATTAGAAATCACTGCACCCTTCAGCAGGTACTGTAGTGCCTCACTCATGATTTCACTGCTAAATTAAGCCAGTGATTCAGCTTTTGCCCGGAGTTTTACTTCTGCATTTAATTTAGGGCAGAAGCACATTCAGGCAAAGAAAGGCACAAGATCTGTTCCTGCTCAGGCTGTTCCCAAACTCTCCATCCTGAGGGCTCCCCAGCCTTTACACACCCACGGGAAGGCAGTGGCCAGATTGCCCCTGACCATCCCCAGCCCTGCTTTGGTTGTGTCTAAAACGCAAAGGAAGATGCCCTGGAACAAAACTGCCTGGGGAAGTGGTGGAGTCTCCATCCTTGGAGGGATTTAAAGGATGTGTAGAGGAACTGTGCCTGGGGAAGTGGTGGAGTGCCCATCCCTGGAGGGATTTAACAGCCGTGTGGATGTGGCACTTGGGGACATGGGTTATAGTGGTGGCCTTGGCAGTGCTGGGGGAATGGTTGGACTCGATCTCAGACGGATTTCCCAACCCTTATGATTCCGTGACTGGATGATTCTACAGAAAAAATCCTTGTGCATTTCCTCACAAAAGCTTGAGGTGAGTCTGTCCGTGCCCTCCCGGCTGTGCCCAAGCCAAGCAGACAAACCATCAGCAGGCAGCTCCAGGATGAGGATTTATTTCTGGCACAAACCAGGACACCTCAGCAAGGAGGGACCAGGAGAAGATTCTTTATTCTGAATTGATTTTAGAAGGCGAAACCCACCTGTGTGTTGTTCATTAATGGGGTGGAAACGCCGACCCTTTGGTCAAACAGCTCCAAGAGGTTGGTGGCTCTGGGCTGGAGAGCTGCTGCAGGAGGGGCAATTGTTTAGGGTGACTATATATTGAATATACGAAATTATTAAGGTTTTGCTGCAGCAGCTCTGCTTTCCCCTAATATTATGGGTGCATTTATCATGGATGTCCATTTGTAATGGATAGTGTCCTCTTTGCACACAGGGAGACGCTCAAGTTTTGTTCAAGTGAAGAACAAAATCCCCTCACCACGAGGTTTTATGTCTTTGCTGCTAATTTCAGCCACTGAGACCCAGCTGTGATTTTCCACAGTATATCTGGATAAAAATAATATAATCTGGGGGGATAAAATCCCAAGCCTGTGGCAGCCTGGCTGCACCTCCTGGAACTCCAGCAGCCTCCCTGCAGCACTGCAGATGAGCCGGTCCAGAGGGACCTTCCGAGGCTGCGCTGGGCACCCGCTGGCAAACCCTGGGCTAGAGACAGAAAACACAGTCAGAATTTCTTCTTTTCCAAAGGCACTTTGGAGTCCTAGGGAAGAAATCTTTTCATCCCTGCTGCAAGTGCAGCAGGCTGTGTTATCTTTTGCTCTGATTACCATTGCCTGGGAGAGGGGATGAGGTGCTGGGCAGAGCTCGACGATCCCAATCAATTAAATCAATCAGGCCGTGACGCTCCGCAGATTCTCCCTAACCAAGGGTTCGGCCTAAAAGGCAGCACACAGAGCGTTGGGAGGGCACATGGAATCACAGATAACGTGGCTGCTGGGCAGGCTGAGGAAAACAGGAAAGCTGTGCTGAGAGGATCCACGTTTCCCTTCCGATAGGCACCGTGGGATGCAGACCTGGAGCAGGTCAGGGAGGCACTGCACCCTGTGATGCTCACACGCTTTTAATTATTCTTATAATTATAATAAAGGCTAGATTTTTATGGAAACGGTGGGTTTAAGATTGCATAGCTCATTTTCTTTTAAGAGCTGCTTTTGGCTAGTCCAGGGAAACTGCTGTGTTCTCCCCTACTGCCCTATCTGAGCTCCTTGCACAGAGATCTTTACCTGTCCCACTAGGAAGCATCCAAGCCCCACTCACTTTCTTCCCCTGGGCATCCAACAACCTGAAAACACAAGCAAACACCAGAAAAATGCTCCCAAACCCTGTGTGTTCTTTGCTGTTGATAGTGGAGGGGCTACCTCTGAGCAAGCAGCTAAATAAATACATTTAAAAATTTAAGCAGACTCCCATGCCATGGCTAGCCAAAACCAAGGTATTTCTACTCTTTCAGCACTTTGATTCGAAAAACAAATAGGAAAAAAAAATAAAAGCAGAATGTCCTCCCTGTACCTCACCCTTCCCTGGGCAGCAGTGAGTTATTTCTCTGGGCACAGGGTATAAAACTGCATTTGCATCAGCCCTCATCTCCTGCCTGTGGTGCACAGCAAATCCCTCCATCCAGCAGCCAGCCTTTGGCTCCTGGAATACTAAAAATGTCGATTTTTCCTTTTTTTCCCTGCAGAACCAATGCATTAACTCAGAGAAGGGGCAGCAGAAGGAAAGCCTGGAGCCACTGCCCGCCCTGGAGCTGGAACAGAGTTTGAATAGCAGAGATGCAAGAGAAAGAAAAAACCCCTCTCTCAGATGGCTGCAAAGAGAAGGCCTCTGCAGTCACTTCTCAAACACTGGAGATATTTTCATTTAAAAATATCCACTTAAAGGCAGGTTTAATCTCCAAATGGCATTTTCCACTTACAAAAAAAAAAAATTACGCACACACACACACAAGAAAAAAACACCTTCAAAAAAACCCCTGTCTCCAGTTATTTCTCCTTCATTTTTTCCCCAATTAAATTAATTTAAAATGAGTGAAAAATGCTTTATGCCCTAAGAGCCTGAAACCTCTGGTGTCAGCTGAAACTGGCACTTCTGCTCTCAGCTCCAGCCCTCGCTGCAGGCACCTCTGCTTTGAAGCCTTTGAAGTGTTTGTGGCACAGGAAGAGTCTCTCCTCAGAGAACACCACTCATTTTATATATATTTAATGTGCAAAGTGTGTGTGAGTGTGTTTGTGTTCTTACAGCGTGGATTTTCACAAGGCATGTGGGAAAATGGAGAAGAAATCTTGACTTGCAGAACAAAACTCAAATAAAAATCACTGTCTTGCTGAGAGACCTGTGAGATCTTCCAGCCTTCACCCATGGGGTTATTTCAGCATCCTCCTGAGGATGCAGTTGAAATGATCTGCTGACTTTCAGAGGGACCAAAACAGTTCTTTTAGTGCCTGTAGGACCTGCTCCCACCTCTCCCAGCATCAGGATTCCCTTTTAAAGGAAAGGGAATTTCCTTAGAGGAAACAATGCCACCAAAAGAACACCATGGAAATGCCACCAGGGAAACACCAGGAGCAAAGCGGCTGAGGGTGCCTGTCCTGGCTGGGAGCTGCAGGGCAGCTGGAATAACCCCCCTGAGCTTATTTTGGGGATGTGATGCAAGAGAAATGCAATAAATCTGATTAATGGTTGGATTTGGGGGCTAAATATTTGACTCGCAAGGTAAGGACCTTGCTTGAGGTGTGACGTGAGAGGCAGCACCTGAGGTGGGCTGATGCAAAGTCTCCACCTCAACACCCAGTAGGACCGATTTTGAGGCTGATTTGTCTAAATTGTTACATTTCCTTTTTTTTTTTTTTTTTTGGCAGGGAAATATTTAGAATTGATGCCCCTATTTCAGAAGGTGGTTTTTTTTTTTACCGTGCCCTGCAATGATTCCAGCCTGTAACCAGTGAGGTTTATTCAGGAATAAAATCTTAAATCAGCCAGTTCAGCCAATGTTCTTTGAGCACTGAATGCTTTGGTGAATATCTTCTCCCCCTGGCTGGTTTTTAAACAGAAGAAAACCAAAAAAAATTTCTTACAGCATCTCAAAAGGAAAAACATTCACGTTCTGTGACTCTACAAAACTGTTTCTGAGGACATGTGATATATTTTGCCAGGGAATTGTCCCTGTCCCTGTTCTAGGGGTGGCTCTTTCTACTCAGCATTTGTTGCTTCTTTTAATGTAAACACAGGGAAACACTGGATAATGGATAGGGAAAATAAATAGATGGAGAATATAGAATTAACCCTGTGTTTTTCACACAGTTGCCCTACATGCCACTTTATTTTTAATTTTTCTGGCTTTTCTGAAGCCATCCTTGAGTCACCCAAGATCAGGTGAGGCTTTTTCCTTCTTTGCTGATCCTGAACCTTATAAAGCTTCAATTTACTCTTCCATAACCAAATGTTTAGTATGTACTAGCTGGGTTAATTAAAGTGCATTTTTTACAGCTCTGATAATAATCCCAACTACAGATGAGAGCATCACATGCACTCATGACAATTCCCAAACTAAATGCAGCACAGAATTTTGGATACAACTAAAAAATAGGTGATTTTTGATTTTTTTTCTTTTTTTTTAAGTGGAAGAGAAAAATCTTTGTAGGAAAAAAAAACCATGAGAAGAAAGAGAGATCAGATTTAGCACTGATTTAGGAACAGGATCTGCCAAACAGAGGAAAAAGGAGCCCTCCCCAACCCATTCAGTGTGTGGTTATTAGTATTGATATAGTATTTCCCTTGGCTCCCAGGAGAAAAATTGGAGAATGAATTAGGAAAAAAAAATACATTTCTGTGAATAATTTTTTTCCAATTCTGATGTGGGTTTTTTTGGGTTTTTTTAAGGAAACAGGAGGGGGGAAAAAAAAAAAAAAAAAAGAAAATCTGCTTCTCAAATGTCAAGGACTTGAAAGACTAAAAATACATCACCGGAATAAATAAATTAACCCAGCCGACAGGACTGATGCTCTGCAGGCATCAGGGATTAAATAAATTCACTAAATTCAAAGTGGTATTGCAGATAAGAGCTCTTTGTGCTGCAGCATGTACAGCTTATTGATTGTAGGATTGAGGTGCTGTGCACTCTTGTAAAAGGGACCGGGGCTGATAGGGCTTAATCCTGCCCCGACGCAGGGCCCGGCGCTCGGAGCGTGGGGCCAGCCCGCGCTCCCTCGTTTGCTTTAATTTGGTTGGGGCCCGGCTTCGCTGCACCCCATCTGTGCCTCTCCCTGGGCGCCGCCGGAGGGGCCAGGGGCACCTTCCTCAGCAGGATGAGGGCGGAACGCCGCTGGGAACCTTCCTTGGCTCTCTCCCAGAGGGATGGGAAGCCTCTCTGCAGGCTGGGGTGGGGGGCTGCGAGGACGAGGGGTCCCCGAGCTCAGGGGATGGAGGGACCTCCTTGTTCTGCAGAGCCACCTCCAGCAGGAGGGAGCGTGACCGAGGTGAAAACGCTGTACCTGTCCAAGATAACATGGATTTTCCTGGACAAAAAGAGGAAGTGGAGAGGTTTAAGCGCTGCTGCGTCGAAGCAATCCCAGAGGGGATTATGCACGTGGTTGGAATGAAGTTTGGTAAATTCCTGTCAACCTGTTTTCCGTGGCAGAGGGTGTTTTCACCCTCCTGCCAAAGTCACTCCACACTAATACAGAAGCACATTTCTTTCCTCCTTTGGAAGCTCTCCTGCCTCAGGTCTTTGCAGGTTTCTCTGAAGAGCCACCAGAGCTCTCCAAACATAGAATTTTATAATTTACCAAGAAAAGGAAAACCCTCCAGGCCTCTGGGGGTGCGAGAAAGCAGCTGGGCATGGCAGTGATGCTCTCATGGAGTGCTGGTCTCCTGGTCCGTGTCTCCTTGGGTCAGATGGTCCCAAGCACCAGCACCTTCCCAGCCTCAAGGAGTCCTTGGGTGTCAGTTTTCTGCTAAAAGAGCTGATCTGACCAAGAGGAAAAGATTTTATTATTGATTATTTTCTAGCAGGTATGAGGGAAAATCTCCCTGGTATGAAAGAAGGAGCTACAGGGACTTGACTTTTGGGTAACCCCCTCAAATCCCCGTATCTCCCTCAGGTTTGGCAAATCTCCCAGTATCCAGCTTCACCAAAATCCAGCCTCTTAATCTCAAGACACATCATCTCTCCTACGTAACTCTGCCTCCTGAGCACGATTGCAGGGCCTGCATTTCAACACCCAAGATTCATTAATATTTCCTGCAGAGTGCTCAGTAAGTAGCAAATAAAGCAGGAAGTGTCCCAGATGTTGGAAAGAAAAAATGGAATTATTCATTGCTTACTAACATCAAATGCTAATCTGAGAAAAGCATCCTTGAAGAAATCCTTGACTAAAATTCATCAGAGTGATGTGAAATCACTGTTTTAATTATGCATCTTTGAATGTATTTATTAGTCCCGGTTCTGATCTGACTTACAGATGTTTAACAGTGATAAGGGTCTGCTGCATCTTCGGAATCACTCGTGATTTATAATGACAAAACTTGGATCAGAATTAGGTCCTTGTCACTACTCCATAATATCCTTTCATCAAACTTCCTCACATTCAACAGATGAAAGGAAAAACGTGGTTTCTGCAATTTCAGACCTCACCACTGAGCTCGTTAGGTTGGGGGGGGTTGAAATTTCTCCTCCAGAAATGACGATTCTCGCACAAAATTTTGTCTGCTTGAGCTCTACTTGCCACAGGAAACTCGAGAGAAAAGTGTGCTCCTTATTCCACCAGAATGGTGTGTTTGGTTGACCTTGTGATGGCTACAAATGTGGAGTTGATTCTTTAGTTATGCAACTCTATAATACCATTCTCTCTTATTGTTGTGACTATTAGATGCACATCTATATCTAATATTGGGAGATTTGCCAGACCTATGGGAAATATGGGAATTTGATGGGGTTACCCAAAAGCTCAGTACCAGATGGCTACTGGAGAGACTGTGCTCGACACCAAAGATATTTAAAAGAGAACACCCTCTGATCAAGACTCATTCCAAGCCACGTGTGTTTCCAAAGAATGATGGAGTTTTAAACTGCTGCTTGTTCTAGAGCTGATCCAGAAAGAGCAGGTCTCCAGGGATGGTTTACTCCCTAAGGCATGACTGCATGATTAAGCTCAATGTATTCCATAAATGCCTTGATGACATTAAACTAAATTTTTTAAAGAACAGATGGAGAAAGTTAATAAATATTTCATTCTATAATATAAAACTCACTTCTATATTCACAACTTCAGGGATCCTCGGCTTCACAGATATCAATAAGTCTGATGGATTTCTTGCTGCATTCTCATTCTTCTGCCCTGGTGTCTCTTATGGGATCATCATTTCTGCATGCTTGGATTGTTTTATGGGATCAGGGAAAGGCAAGTGACTGTAAATCTTGACCTCTTCTGCTCCTGGATTATATACTTTTATTCTTTGTGACCATAAGTGTTCGTCTCCACACTGAATAGATAATTAAATGACAAAAATTATTCAAAGGGAATTTATAGTGAGAAATTATCCCTTGAAGAACTCAGAGGGTACAGGCATAACCCAAGGAGATACCAGGAAAAAAAACACTTTAGAATGGTCAAATAAGACACTGAAATATCTGTGCATTTATAAACATCATGAAAACATCCATTTCCTGGGAAAAAAACCCATGATTTTTACCTGCATATCCCAATTCTATTCAAACAAAATTTCTATGAAGGGAAAGCAGTGTGAATATTGCTTAAGAACTGGAGACCAAGCCTGTTATTCATATGAAAGAACTAATCTTTCCATGTGGGAATTACAATTTCTCACTCTATGTATGCCATGAATCTTGTAAAAGAATAATTAGAACTTGCTCCAAAAGGAAAGAAACGCCAGACTTGAATAATATTTTAGGAAGAGCATTAACAAACAGTTTTATACTGCCAACAATCTTCTAGAAGAGATTTACATTCCATTATTAATTAACTGTACGGAATCAATAGCATGACATAAAGCTCAGGAGATGTATGTTTAGCACAAACTCTGACATTCAGGAGAACTGCACACATTTGGAGGAAGTTTGATTTAAAATTTATGCAAATGAGCTCAGCAAGTAAAGACCCCACGAACTACTTCAAAGCATCACCATCCAGCCCGAAAAACATGACAAGATCAAATCTTTGTCATCTCTCGAGTGTCTTCCCAAACCTTCGCATATTTAGCGTGAATTCTATCCCCCCCTGCCCAGTACCTGGATGCTTTGGTGGAGAATTAGGGATGCTTTGCTCTTCTGACACTGCCATGTCAGACAACGGGCACCTGAGTGACTGCAAGAATTTAAATATACCTAAATGATATGGAAATTGTCCCTGTGGAGCTGATTCCTGTGCACAGCCCGTGGAATACAAGGTCCCACGCTGAGCTGGCTGACAGGGTCAGCTGCAACAGAGCAAAGCAAAAGTACCGGGGCTATTGTCGCCCTTCCCCTTTTCCCCCCAGCCCTGACCATCCTTCTGGTTTTGGGTTGAGAAACCTCACAAAACGGCGTCCAGGGAAAATATTAAATTCAGAGTAACGACAAAAATTATTCCAAGGGAATTTATAGTGACAAATTAGAACTTGAAGAAGTGACGGGGCACAGACAACCCAAGGAGATACCGTGACATCATGCCATTGTTCCGCCTCCTTTTCCCTCAACTCTGACCATCTTTCTGTTTTTGGGTTGAGAAACCTCTCAAAACTCTGTCCAGGGAAAACATTAAATCCAGAGTAATGACAAACATTATTCAAAGGCAATTTATGGTGAGAAATTATAAGCACTGATGGGGCACAGGCATAACCCATGGTTTCATTGTCCCCCCTCCTTTTCCATCAACCCTGACCATCTTTCAGTTTTTGGCATGTGGATCCCCACAACAGTATGTCCATGGAAATTATTAAATGTGGAGTAACGCATTGCTGTAAAGAAATATTAATTAATTCAGGTTAAGTTTCATGCCAGAGAAATCGGGTTATTCCCTTACTGAAAGTTAGGTTAGGTCCAGGTAAATTTGTATCTTCAGAATCAGGGCTTTTAAGAAAAAAACAGTTCCCGTGTTTCCCGACATCCCATTAAAAAGGTTGTCCTTTGACGTCAATTAGAGCCAGCTAAGCAAAAAAAAAATCATCCTTAATTGCTTTTCAGAAACAGACATTAGAACGTCCCCCTCACAGCCAGATTCGATTACCTTTTACAAGAAACAAGGATGCTGGGAATGCCATAAAACTCCAGCTCTGCTGAATATGGATGTGGGGCTCTGCTGGCAATCCATGGAGCTGCTTCCCCTTGGGCTGCAGACAAATCTCACACAAAGCCCACAGACATCCTTAAACTTCTCCAAAATGTGAAAATGCTGAAGGTGGATTTGCACCTGGGGCTGGTTTTGGGACAGCTCTGCAACAGAGCGAGGCTGGGAGAGCTGGGGCTGTTCACCTGGAGAGAAGGATCCACAGAGACCCTAAAACTCCTTCCAGTGCCTAAAGGGGCTCCAGGAGAGCTGGAGATGGACCTTGGACAAGGGCCTGAAGGGACAGGAGAAGGTGGAATGGCTTCTCACTGCCAGAGAACAAGATTTGATGGGATATTGGGAAGAAATTCTTCCCTGTGAGGGTGGGCAGGCCCTGGCCCAGAGAAGATGTGGCTGCCCCATCCCTGGAAGTGTCCAAGGCCAGTTTGGATAGGGCTTGGAGCAACCTGGGATAGTAGAGGGTGTCCCTGCCCATGGCAAGGAGTGGAATGAGATTTATTTAAGGTTCCTCCCCTCCCAAACCATTCTGTGGATGCTCAGTGCTCCATCTCTGCCCCCCTGTAAGAGTGAGTGTAATTTACCCTGACAATTATAGCTACAGAAACGATCTAGTCCTCAAAACTTGTGCCTGTTTCTTTACATCACCAAAGCCTTCCCCAAACTTGTCTTACTCCAGGGACTTCATAATGTCTCTGCCCACCAGGAAGAAGAGGAGTCCAGCCAGCAGGACCAGGGGCACCCCGGCTGCGGCGAACATGAACGACCACCCGTAGTAGACGTGCACGGGGACGTCGTCCAGGCACCTCTCGCTCCTCTCCAGCAGGATGTACTTCTGGAAGTCAGCAGCAAACTCCTTCCACATCACAAAGAGAAACACCAGCAGGAGAAATAAACCTCCTGGAAAGAGAGACAAGAGATGAGTTATTGTCTGCACGTGGAACACAGGAGTAAAAGTAAGATGAGACCTCGACAGATCTCCAGCTGTGCCTGCAGAACCTTCAGCCAAAGCTCACTGTTGCAGAATTGCTATTCATGATGTTGCTCTGCAGGTTCCTGTGGAAGCCAAGCCCTCTTGTCCTGGAGGAGACCCACACCACTGTGACCAGTTCCTGCCCACTGACACCTTGTGCCTTAACGAGCAGGCTCTGCTACAGCTGGAGATGGACACGAGGAACCATCGTGAACACGACTCATCTTCTCAGCAGGGACCCGAATTCCTCTCCCAAGGGTGCCTTTTTAATTTCTCTGAGATGAATGAGGAAACACCAAGACTCACCTTTTTCTTTTTTATATCTACCCTTCCAAGCAGTGCCAGATCCAATTTCCAGTTTAGAAATGCAAGGATGTGGGAATCGGTCCTGCTGATGGCAACTGAACCTGCCACCTCCAGCAGGTACAGATGATCCTTTTTTTTCAAGGAAATAACACACAATAGAGTGCAAAAGGCACGTAGCCCTGAGACATCAATCTTAGATGGGCTACAAAATACCAGAATAATAAAAAAAAATAATAAGCAGCTTTTACCAGGAGGCTACAAAGACTTCACGTGGGCGAACGAGACCTCCTGGCCCTCCTGGAACCAGACAGAGGAAGGCTGAGGCCACACAAAGCCTGAGCAGTGAGCGCAGGGTCAGCATCTCTCCTGGAGGGGTCTGCTCTCCTCGGAGCCTGCCTGGCCTCACAGGATGCCCATGACCCAAACAGGTCTCCCAGGAGACCTCCCCATCTCGGATTTCCAGCTGCATTCCCGTTGAAGGTCAGCGGGAAGAGCTTGGTCACATCTGAAAAGCACATGGTGAACAGACACCTCCTGGACTTGGGGCCTTCAGTGCCTTAATAGGAACCTCCTTTTCCCATAATCCAAGTGCTGGAGGTTTAGTCTCCCCCCACCGTGTGAAGCAGATGACAAAAAATGGAGTGGCCCAAATACTATTTACTGCGTGGAATTGAAAATACGTATTAGTTTTAATATATGTTGAATTTAAACCGCACCAAGTAGTGATGGTGTGATGACAGGTCTGAAAGCACTTCAGTAATATCTGATCTTGGTACTTCACAGCCAGAAGCTGCTATTTTTAAAAGGTGCTGTATAACATATAGACACACACACACACACACATATGAAAGAAATACATCACAGCTTATAATATTTTTATGGTAGAAGTGAACAGCTCGAAATTAATTCAGTTGACAAGTTACCACACAGCTCTGTGGATGTGTTGTGGCTTCTGCAGGATTTCATTTCTCCCCTTGCCATTTTTAAATCAAAGGTAGTTGTAGCGTATTTCATTATTCTTCCTGGCAGCTAAAACACTCCAAAATCCAGCTCTTTTGCTAAGGAAAGGAAGGGGGTAAAGCCTGATGCGGATTTACCTGCTTAGCGATTACTGAATCCGCAGTCAGAGAAAACATGCCAGTGTGATTCTGTTTACAATGGATATAAACAGCCAAAAATGAGATTTACAGGAAGGCCAGAAGGCTCAAAGTCCTCACTACAAGTTATACAGAAGTTGGAGCTACCCATCCTAAACCGACACATCCATTACACTGCCTCCCACACCCTAAAAAATGGGATCTGATCAACAAAAAAATCAGCCTAACCCTATGAATATTCTTCACCTCACCCTCCACTGCCATTTCAAGTGGTTTTCCCTGATGTGGAGAAGTCCTTGTGTTCGCTGGAGAGGCAGGCGAGGAGTTAAACAGCAGCTGCTGCAACATTTGCATGTTCATTGAGGTTTTGATACCACTTGAAATTAAGTGCACAAATAAATATTTTACACTTACCATGATAGTTGTATGCTTAAAATACCAATTATTCTACTGTAAGAAAACCGTCGTGTGTTTAAATAGTCGCATGTCCTTTACAAAATACAATGTATTGATAAGAAGGCAATTAAGTCTTTATTACCGATGTAATTTAAAATTAAATTAATTAGATAGCAACTGAACCCTGAAAAGTGCTCTTTTAAAGATCAATTTCTATTTCATTAACTTATAATACCTATGGTAAGAGACACAAATGAAACAGTAGCCCCAGTGGGAGAGAGAACGTGGGCTGGTAAAGTACTTTGGAATCCTCCTGTTTTTCTTTAAATAACCAGGAATTCTGCGCTGACTTGTCCCAGGACAATTTAGATGGTCTAAGTCTTTTTTTTTTTTTTTTTGGAAGTAATCATATCAAAACTTTCCAGTTCTTACTGAGGAGGGTGTGAAAAGTCCCACGAGGGGTGGCCCCATCCCCAACCTCGCCAGGAGCCGAGAAGTGGAATTGATCCCTCCCCTTGCCCCAGGAGGAGAGTCAGGCCTTGGTAGAGAAGGATTTATTATTAAACAGGTACTGGAGGTGATGGCACAGCCATGGCATCTAAATTAAGAATGTTTTCACACTCTGGGAAAATGACAAGAAACTGTAAAGTAAGCAGCCTTCTTCCCTGGAATAATTACAGCTGAGTGACAAAGAGCCCCTGGGATTTGCACCATGTCCTCAGCGAGCAGAGAAAATCAGAAGGGCAGGTGCAGCCAAAGGACAGTGGGAGCGCAGAGAAAAGGCAGCTCAACAAAAACTGCTCAGCCAAAAATGCCAGTTTGGAGCAATCACGAGTATTCCTGAAACTGCCTAAAATTTGACACCCTTACAGCCACCAACAGACTCTCCATAACAACAAAACCAGGAGCTTTCACCTCCATCCTGCCAAAGTGTTTGGCATTTTTGTTTCAAAATGCTGTTTTATTTTGAATTTTTTGTCTCTCGGACAGGTCTCACTTCATCACCTCCTTCTTGGACACTACGGAAAGTCATCTTCCTTTCCTGCCAGCTTTTGGTGTGCAGAGACAGATATCCTCCTTCCTTGGGCAGCAACACAAAAAACTGAAAAAACCCACAAGTTTTTGCCCTAAAAATGAGACTGGCACAGGCACCCACACCTGTGAGACAGGATGCATGTTGGGTTTGGGAAAGGGAAAGCAAAAACCTCATCAAACCAAACCATCCTTACAATCGTCTCAGCATCCTTGTGGTTTCTACCGCTGGAAAATTCCCCAGGTGATCTTTTCCCTTCTCTGCTTCTCCCTCTTTGCCTCTGTTCATCAGGATGGCACAGGAAAAAAAATTAACTGTGAAACTCCATCTCGGTGCTGATGAGGTCAACGGCATCTTCTGGGGAGGGGCTAATTGCAAGCAAATTGAAGTGGGGTATTAAATCTGTCTCCTTTGAACGCTGCAGAACGGGAGACCCCGGTGGTCCGTCCCCCCCTCCCAGAGCTGCATCTTCCCCGCAGGTAAATTGGAGTCGAGCTTCTCCTTTCTCTCACTTTATTTCCTTGTGACACCTTTATAGCTGCTAATTGTAGGGACAGGTGAGTGAACTCAATCTTTAACTCTTCTTCTGTGGAAGCTGCTGAACTTTTGTGTAATCTGCTAATTACGAGAATAATGAACTTTGACTCGTTCTCCTCCTTCACCAGTTGCCTCTTTAGGATGTTAATAACGAGGAAATGGAGGGGTGACCTTCAGCTGCCCTTCCAGAACTGTCAGGCTTTATTGCAGGTGGGGAGCCTGAGACTGCCAAAGTGCTGCTGGATTTGGGAAGGTCTGAGCAAAAAATTCAGCACTTTAACTCCCGGGACTGGAAAATCTGCCTCTTTTTTTCATGCTGTTGGGTCACGGTGAAGGACAGGTTGGTCCCACCACGGGCAGGGATGCCACCCACGACCAGGCTGCTGCAAGACCTGTCCAACCTGGCCCTGAACACTTCCAGGGATGGATGGGGCTGCCACAGCTTCTCTGGGCAACCTGTGCCAGGGCCTCCCTTCTAAGGCCCAAAAGAAATGAAAACTGAGGAGCACAAGGTAGAGAAAGGGAAGAAGCACAAGCAAAGTTGTCTCAGCACTTCAAAGAGTTTCCAGAAGCTGCAGCACAGAATTCACCCACCCCTCTCAGTGACACTGTAGCGATAATTAATCCTGTTGTCACCTGACTTTTGAAACAAGGGGACAATTAGTCTCCAGGCAGGATCTGCCACCCCCTTGGAAGCGCTGAAGCTCAGGCTGGGATGGCAAATGCTGGAAGGGAAGCAGCACACTGGCTATTTACTTGTGCATTCCAGGTTTTGGGAGCAGGCTGGCAGGGAGAGCTGCCCAGCTGGGACAGTGGATGTGCAAATGCAGCAGCAGCAAATGCCAGCTGGGCTCTGGCTGCCTTTCCCAAGTCACCCAGCAGAGGAGATCAAGGGAGGTGGCTCTGGCCCTTTGAAAGGGCTCCCAGAAACACCTCCCAGGGAGCAGTCCATGGGTTACAGCGCTGGCAGACAGTCACATTTGTCCCCTTGAAAGTTACAAAAAAAAGGCTTATTGAACAATAACAACCTCCACCCTTCAGCTCTGAATTCCCCTGGCACAGAGGGACACACCTGATTCTTCCAGACCACGTCAGGGTGGTTATCCGTGAATGCTTGAGAGTGAGTTTGCAATACCTTTAGAGCCTTTTTGGTGGCAAAAGTTACATCATTTTGCAGTGATTAACCATGGCTGTGCTGTCACAACCTCTACCAAAAGGAGGGTTCATGGGCAGAATGAAGTTGCCTACAAGGGTTCCCTGAGAGGTCGAAGTGGTGCCCCATCTCACCACCCGACTGCCAGCCCACCTTCCCACGACACAAATTGCCAGCGTTTTCACACTTCCTCAAGGAGAGATCATTTCTGCAAGGGAGGTTAATTAACACTGACCCCCAGGCCATGATTAGAAGACAAGAAGTGCTTTCTCCTGCATCATCCATCCCGATGTCCCAGGGAGAGGGGTGCCTGGGGAGCTGAAGCTGTGGTGAATCTATTGTTCCTACTGCTGAGTGCAATTATGCAAAAGATTTTTAGAAAGGATAACGAGAACACAGCCACAGAGGGATGGAAGCTGAATCCGTCAGGAAGCCAAGGCCAAGCAGGATCCAGAGGCCTGAGTTCAGGATAAGCCCCCCCCCAAGTAAAATAAAAGGAACAGCTGGAACACTAAGGAACCTTTGCTGACAAACA